>JAEAOA010001852.1:2162500-2713540 GCA_016746295.1 Potamilus streckersoni
ACTTCAGTCAATCCGTATTTTAAGCGCAATCAGTAATCTTCAACCCGTGCGTATTACCAACATTACACATTTGACAAAATCGGAACCCCTCGACCCATGATATTACATTACACAGTTTCCAAAATCGGAACCCTTCGATCCATCATTGTTTCTTACATTACATCTTTTGACATGAACCAGCTTATTACTGAGTTATTATCAAATCAAGCACAAATAGAACTGGGATTGCTGCAAGCTGTATTTTTTAAGTTGGATTTTAGACCCCCTGGCATTATCTTTACATAGAAGGTTTTTGTAAGATTAAAGTTACCAGTGGATGAAAACATTTGGTATACTCGATTGTTATCCTAGTGTCCGGGATACATTTCTCAACGTGCATTATCTGATATTGATTTGAAACAAAGCTCAGAAAATCAGTGGAATACATATTGGCCTTCTTTCAACGACCGACTTTCAACGACTGATATTTCTCTATATAATAATAATAATAATAATAATAATAATAATAATAATAATAATAATAATAATAATAATAATATTATTATTATTATTATTATTATTATTATTATTATTATTATTATTATTATTATTATATAATTATTATTAATTTTTATTATTAGTATTATTAACGGCAGCAACATCAGGTGAAAATTGAATTTTATTATTGAGTAGATATATGATTAACCAATATTTGTTGACCATAATGTGTGCATCCATTAGATTCACAACGGCAATTCCCATTAAGAATATTAAAACTGAAACATTAGGAAAAGCTTTGATAAAGATTTTTAAACGCAATTTGGTATTCTTAAATATGACAACCAGATCATGGAACAAATTTTATAGCAAGAATTTTCCAGCAAGTTATGCATAAATTAGACATTAAAAATTCAAGTCTTCAGCTATATTGTTTTGATACCGGAAAAGATTAGGACGAAGGTGTTCATTTATTGTTGTTTGCTGTTACGGAACCAGTTCAAGAATATTTAGGATTTGATCCCACTTTGAACTAGTTTTTGGACATACTGTCTGTGGACCAATGAAGTTGTTAAAAGAGAAAACTTCTTTCAAATGAAGATACGGAAATTAATCTTCGCGACTACGGTTATAATTTTAAGTATAAGTTGTTAAAGGCTTCTGAAATTGCTACAAATAACCTGCACTAAACTCAAGTCAAAAATGAAATTGAGGTATGACAAAAATACAAAGTGAGGATCAGAAACTTTCACACCTTCAGCAACAAGAAAAGAATGAGCTAAAATAGCTTTTTCTTAATTACGAGCATTTGTTTCCAGAGGTTCCAGTACTAATAAAATCTACCATATAAATAAAATTGTTGATTCCACACCTGTGAAAGAGTCCGTAAACGATGACTCTTTTCAAACAGAAATGCTTGAAAAACGAAATTCAGTATTTGCTGTAGAAAGATTTCATAGAACCGAGTAAAGCGACAAAAGTTTGCCATGTGTTCTTGAACCTAACGAGATAATATTTTCCGCATGTGCGCTGACTATAGAAAACTGAATAGGGTGACCACAACATATTAATTTTTATTGCCACGAATCGATGACTGCATTAATAAAAATGAAAATGCAAAATATTTCACCAAATTTGACCGTTTGAAAGGATTCTGGCAAATTCACTTACGGAAAGGGTTTTTGTAACTCTAGATGGATTTTATCAATATAAATTTATGTTGTTTGATATGAGGTATCGCTTGTACTTTCCAACGTTTAATGATCATGATTACATATAGTCTAGATAATTGTGATTCTTATGTCAATGATGTCATCATCTACAACGACATTTAGAAAGATAACTTGGAGACCATTAGGAAATTTTATGATAGATTCAGTGATGCAAATTTGACAAATAATTTATCCAAAACTGATGTTTGCAGTTTTTGCTGTGCTAGAACATAGTTTGGGACATGGACAAGTTAAATCAATGATGCTAAGGTCAAGGTTAACTTCGAATCCGTAAAAAGCAATTGATGACTCTTTTGGTATGGCTAGATATTGTCGGAATGTTTTTCTCCAAATAGCTTAATCCCAGAAAAATTTATTAAGCAAGAAAACCATGTTTCATTGGTCTGAAACATGTCAGGAGGCCTTTGACAAATTAAAGGCCATACTTAATAGTACATTAGTTCTTATAGCTCAGAATTTCAGTCAATTAGTTACAATGTCCTTTGATGCACGTGGTATTGGGGTTGGTACAGTACTGATTAAAGAAGTGAAAAATGATGTTGATCATCCAGTATGCTATTTTTTTCTATGAAATTAAAGAAGCACCAGAGAAATTATTCCACAGTCGAGAATGAATGTTTGGCTTTGTTATTGGCAGTGCAACACATCGATGTTTATATCCTTCTCCGATTACTTTATTTAATTATAGCAACCCCCTAATTTAAGGTGGAAATTATGTTGATCATCCAGTATGCTATTTTTTCTATGAAATTAAATAAGCACCAGAGAAATTATTCCACAGTCGAGAATGAATGTTTGGCTTTGTTATTGGCATTGCAACACATCGATGTTTATATCCTTCTCCGATTACTTTATTTAATTATAGCAACCCCCTAACTTAAGGTGGAGTTTGATGTTGCAGGAATACAATATTTATATCAGGCTCATTAAAAGCAGATTCACTTTCACGTGTATAGGAATAGTATAATGTTTCATTTATACTTTGTGTCATTCATGAGATTTCATCTTATGTAATTTTTATCACATGTACATTTGACTAATAGTTAAAATTAAACTTTATTATATAAATCTGTATTATTCTTTAGGAAAGGGTATGTTATGTATATTTGATCTGCATTATTTGTTAATTTTTTATTCATTATATGCTGTTGATTATGAGAAAATGTATCTTATAGCTGAACTTGTTTAAAACAACGTTTATTGTCTATTTGACCAAAATAATTGCTTTTTAAAAGTCTGTAAACAACTAATACATAGTTAATATTTTCTCTACGAGTGTTGGTCTAATATTAAGACCATTATCAAATACAAGGAAACGTATTTATCTTGGTATAAGTCAATGATATTATGTTCCTCATCTTTCTTTGTATAAGTTTATGAATAGTCCTTGTCTAATTATAGTTTTAATTGTTCTGAAATGAGCTTTTGTTCTACAACCTGACGATTCTTCTTTTGTTTTTTATTGTTGGTTTTGTAATCTTGTTTAATGAAAAAAAAATGATTTATTCCTGCGAAAACAGCTGGGCAGAAATCATTTATATTGCTGTATTCAGAGTTTGATTTGGATGAAATTATTTACTGTTTTCTGAAAATACAAAGTGCTTTATACTATTCTTGTAAAAAGATATTAACTAGATATTATAATGAAGTTACACAAAGAAACATTGGATTATATTATTGTGATTCAACAAAAGACTGTTGCACATCAATAATATTCTGTCCATTGGTATATTAGTACTTTAGAGACTACAGGTAACTACAGGCACATCAAAACCTTCAGCGTTGGAGATTATTTGGAATACCACTAAAGTTCATTAAGAACTTTATTCATTAGGGCTTGTGTTAATAAAGTTAGCATTATTTGGGATTTAATTCGCAATACCCTAAGTTCTTTTGATATTTTCGCTTTATATTCTAGGGAAAAAATATTTATTGAATTTTTCAAAGTTTGTTGCTTCTCAGTCTTTTCTAATAAATATTTTAAGAGCATAGATTCTTGATAGCTGGGACATTTCTGTTTATATGTAGAAAATCTGGTTAGATTTTCAAACCTTTTGCAGCGCTTTTCACATTGGTGACACATTTTTTAACTTTCTGGACCTGGACTTTCCGTGAGAAATACTTGATAGCAACATTATGTAAACGCTATTATTGGTAGATAAATTAAATATATTAAGCATATTTGTGTTTATAGTAATCGGCTTGTTAGAGGTTTAGGCCACTACACAGTTTTTATTCTTCACACGTATTTTTTTTAACGTATTCTTGCTTTGATGAAACCTTGTTAACAAGTGACACTAATTGGTAGACAAATGAAATGTGATTGTCATATATATATATATATATATATATATATATATATATATATATATATATATATATATATATATATATATATATATATATATATATATATATGATATAATTAGATTTTCAACGCGTGCAGCAAATTTTGGTTTCACTCATTTTTTAACTTGCTGGACTAGAATCTTTTTGGACATAAAATTCTTAACGTTGTTAAGTAAATCCACTTGAAGCTGACAAATTAAACTGTGTCATGCATATTTGTATGTAGATGACCTGGATGGATTCTTATCCCATGTTCTCATTTGTTTTCGAACGATTGACACCCAGACATTTTGGATTGCAATACGTGTTTTCCAAACATAAAATAGTTGTCAGATTACATGAGATATCGTTAGTCACAACATTTAGTTCCATACTTTATTCCAGTGACCAAAAATCTTAATGCAATTTGCATTCTCCATGTAATCCTCTGCGCACTTTACTTAATTTATTAGCAAAATGAAGTGTAACCTTTCCACTTTAAATATTGAAACAATCCAAAGTGATTTATTGAGGGTTTGTTTATTGCTTTAATGGAACGCCCTGCCCTTGGTTTAGGACAGTGTGATGGCATGCAATGTATGTTGTGGCAAGTACATTAAGAAAGAGACACAAACTGACGTTGCAGAATGTATCATAGTTAGACATGGAATATAAACATAGTCTTTTCCATATTGAAACCATTGTTATTTAAATTTCCTACTGATCAAATTTATTTGTGCTAGCATTTTCATGGGCCATGTACCCATAGGCAGCACATTTTCCGTGTTGTCCACTGGATTTGTCTATTTTGAAATGAGGATATATATATATATATATATATATATATATATATATATATATATATATATATATATATATATATATATATATATATATATATATATATATATAGATTGAATTTATGTGCTAATGCAGCTATTTGTCCAATGCCGATACCGCATATATTCCTTGTATCTAGAATTTAATTATGACGTTTCTATGTATTTAATTTTATTGCGGCTAATCAGAGTGTTTCGCAGACTATCCATTCTACCCATTAAACCAAATTTACGACTTGTGACACATCATCAAGTATATGTAGATGTATTTAGTTCGATTTATGTTTGCCCGTAATTCTTGGCTTTGTTTACTTGACTACTTTGATCAATTACGTTTAATAAAACCCCCAGAGAAAAGGGCGCTGTCATAAATTACGCTCGATCAAGTGGAAGAAGATGCTGATTATATGTATATAGGATGCAAAATAAATAAGGCAGTCTTCTAAATTCTGTTGTGGACAACTAAAGGATGCCATTTGGATTGATTCACTCGTGTAGTGTTACTTAGATTTAGATGCTTGCAGAGATTATTTTCAACACAGCCGATAAGCCCTTCAATTACGGTAGTCATGAAGTTTGTTATTTCTACGTTTAAGCGTTTCTACTTGCTCAATAAGAAAAAAATATTCCTACGGATGATAAATGGCAACGTGAGTCACGTGTATATGGCACACTCGTATTCTAATCAAGTACATTATTCTCTAGAAGGATGTTACCATTGCAACATTGACAAAGTACAAATTGGAACTCAGTAGAAACGTTGTTACTCGCGTTCAACAAAATTATAAATTCAAAAAGGGCTTTTTTGAAAATGTATCTCGAATAAATCAGTAACGTACAAAGACCCCAAATATAATTTCATTCTTTTGAATAATCCAAGCATTTGTTTCCATAGAATAAAGCAACTGTTGCCAACAGCAATGATTAGTCTTTTTTCACGCCGAAAATGGTTTTCCGCTACGTATGTTGATGTTTGACTGAATCACATCAAATCTTAACTGATCGGAGGGAGTTCGTCCAAAATAAACGATCACCAAATTTGAAACATATCTTAGCGATTATTTTTAAAAAATGCATCCTGGTGGATTTTTTCATGGAGCTTTCACAAGTGATTAGAAAGCCGCTGTATTCAAGGAGTTTAACTTTAAGAGGCAACGTTTATGAAATGGCTTGGAAAAAGACTAGCCCCTCAGTATCAAAGAAACACCTTCAAAATCAGGACCCAAAAGGGTCCAAAAGAAAGGATGTCAATGAGCTGGATGTAACTCTTATTGCTTCACCAGTGGTAATGCTGTTTTTTTTCATTGTTCTTTCTGAAATTCTCCACATTAATAGAAGTGTATGAAATGCATGTAGTCTACTGTTGTTTTAGATCAGTCTCTATTGACAGACCTGCCTACCCACATACATACATACATACATACATACATACATACATACATACATACATACATACATACATACATACATACATACATACATACATACATACATACATACATACATACATACATACACACACATACACACACATACATACATACATACATACATACATACATACATACATACATACATACATACATACATACATACATACATACATACATACATACATACATACATACATGCATACATACATACATACATACATACATACATACATACATACATACATACATACATACATACATACATACATACATACATACATACATACATACATACATACATACATAGTGCGCTTTTAATTACATACTAAACTGTTACCTAGTACAATATTAACATTTTACACACTGTAGCCAGTAATTTTTATTGCTTACATCAGTATTTATAGATTACGTTAATAATTATCCATTACAGTTGTTGATAAATTATTAATTTATGTATATGCGATAATTTTGAAAATGATGCCTGTTAAGGAATTTCGGTTGAACTCGAGATGTGTTTCATATGGATCATGAAAGAAGAATGAAATATGTCAATAATAAATAGTTAGTTGAATATTTATTTATTTTTCCTAATTATTTTTTCTATTTTTGTTACCATGCCGTGTAATTAAAGATTATCTTTAATCTTATTGCGATTTCTAGAATATTTGCATATGAGCTAAAGGAAAACAAATTTTTTAAAAATAAGAAATCACCCATTTTCAGCGTTTGTTGTCTTATTTACTTTTGCAATATCTTTTAAAGGAACATTTCAGTAACAGCATACAATCTTTGGTCGTGTTAAGTGCGCGCTCAAACGTGAAAAGGGTAAATCTTGATCTGCCGTTCCATAATCTGCCAACAGATCTGGGTCTCCATCTCTCGTTTAGCTTGCGATTTAAAGTTTATTGTGTAACACGTTTTCTGACAGCATGAATTATGTTGCAAGATTTTGGACTGCTCATTATAGACTTGGTTATATGCTGTTCGCGATTTTGCCGTTTTTTTAAGTGGTCAATATTATCAACGAATATAAACCAGATCGTTTTTCAGACAATAAAATCTTCCTGCCCCATAGCTAGTCTATCTCTTATTGAGGATAATTCATTCCGATTCAGCACCGAAATATTTTCTGTACTGTAGTTTATGTCGTTCGCTTGCGTATCGATCGTCTAACGTTGTCACGATTATGACACATTTCAGTTTCTCTCACGCTAGGATGCCGGAGGTCGCGGGATCGAACCCCTGGCGAGCCATAACAGAGACTTACAAAAATAGTTCTAACAGCAGCTGCCTCTCTTGGCGCTCAGCATTAAGTTAGTGTTACGACTAGCCTTTTTTTGTCAGGATAATGTGACTGGGTGGGACATAATGCTACATGTTTGCGGCATGATGCCCCAGTGCTAGACATTACCACAAATTGCCACACTACCTATATCGTAGCGATATTACTGAATTTTTTAAATCTACATCAGACATAGCCCTTTCTACTAAAAATAGGGAAACCTCTCCGATGGTCGAGTGGTTAGAGCGTCCGCCTCGGATTCGGGAGGTCGCGGGTTGGATTCCAGGCCGGTCATACACACGACTTATAAAAATGGCACTAAGAGCTGACTCGCTATGCCCTCAGCATTAAGAGATTAGTGTTAGGACTGGTCGGCCTGGTGTCAGGATAATAAGCTTGAAGCATGATACCTCAGTGCTAGACATCACTATAAACTGCCATACTGCATGCACCGCAGAGATATGATTGAAAAATTGTTAAAGCTACGTTAAAAATCTAACACACACACACACACACACACTAAAAATAGGGAACATCCCGTAAGCAACTTCTTACAAACCGCTTCAGAGTTTGGCAGAAAAACATTGATTTAAACAGCACAATTTGACAGAAAGGATTAAGGTATTCATGTCTGTATAACGATAGCTTTCCTCTATTAAATGTGACTCCGTCGTTTATCAAAATATATTTTTTAAAAGATGGAACGTCTCAACATAATTTTATCAAATTTAATTGAAAGCGTCGTATTATGATGTCCATTCAATGTATACACAAATATTTATGTGATATAGTGTGGAGTTAATAAAAACACTTGACATTCTTGTCAAGCATTTCTCAATAGAATTTGACCAGTTTGTTAACAAATGAAAATCCGTCATCAAATGTGGCTGCAGTTACGAAATGTAAACAACCTCTTTAACGACCTCTCAATGCAGAATGGATTTTGATATACAGGTTTCTCAGGTTTTTGCAAATGATGCCTGTTTGCCATCAAATATAAAAGTTGTTACTTAAAAGAGATAAACCTTTAAATGAATTCTTCTCAAAATTTGAATAGCAGAATTTGCTAGAATAGCAGAAAGCATCCCGCAACAATATTCTAATCATCCACCAAATATCCCAATATCCATAAAAATGGCTGCAGCTGTGAAAACACAGATGGCGTTTCAAACAGCTTCTCATATGTCTCTCAGCAACATTTTGTAAAATTTGCTGTGAAGCATCATGCGCAAGGACTTTTAAAACTTGTGAGAAAATGATTGAACCCAGAAGCTATTATGCAATTTTTTATATAAAGTTTTGTTGACTTTTATACAAGCAATGTTGATTTGCAGACAATTATAAATACAGATGATAAAAATAGAGAACGTATCAACAATCTCTATTGTAACTAATTACCAGTACTTCAAGACATTTTGAAAGGAACTATCCCGCTAACCCAGACGTTTTGGTCAACTGCTTTTGAATTGGGTCTTTGTATTATTATTATTATTATTATTATTATTATTATTATTATTATTATTATTATTATTATTATTATTATTATTAAATAAGATCGGTGACATTATTATTATTATTATTATTATTATTATTATTATTATTATTATTATTATTATTATTATTATTGTTATTATTAAATAAGATCGGTGACATTATTATTATTATTATTATTATTATTATTATTATTATTATTATTATTATTATTATTATTATTATTATTATTATTAAATAAGATCGGTGACATTATTATTATTATTATTATTATTATTATTATTATTATTATTATTATTATTATTATTATTATTATTATTATTATTATTATTTTTGGGGTGATCAGAAGTTGTATCAAAGACCTAATAGAGAAAACGTGAACCAGTTGTATCGGAGCCAGCTAGCGGCCAGCCTGAAGGCGTTTCAGCCCAAACAGTGGGCACCTCTTAGCCACAGCGAAGTGGATCCAAACTTTCTTAGATGCCGTCCAATCAATTCAGCAAACCCCAATGATAAGTAAGTATATATCTTATATGTACGTCTTTCAAAGCGACTGAACTCCGCCGATTTCTAACTGCTCAGAGTAAACCAAGCGAATATTCGTGAAAGTTAATGGATATTATAGTGTACAAACACCATTTGCAATTTCTGGTCAGAGATGATCTTGTATATTTATTATATAAATCAAAAGCAGACTTGTCGCGAACGATAGTAATGTTATGGATGCAATGTTTTGAACATATGTTATCCAAGCAAAATACGATAGTCGTGCACATGGGTTTGGTCATGTGATATATATATATATATATATATATATATATATATATATATATATATATATATATATATATATATATATATATATATATATATATATATATATATATATATATATGCGTGTACGCGCCATATATAATTCACGTGCACTATGCATCATTTGAACAAACATGCTCTTTAACCTTTTTTAGTTGTGAACCAGACGTGTATAATATAGGTAATGGATAAATAAGTGTGCTTTTCCAACGGATGTTACATGTCGTTCATAGTCTTTCCCATTTCGGTCCGCTTAAAATTTAAAGTCTGAATTCTACAAAATTATTTAGAATGATTTAACGGTAATATCTTGGAAAAGAATTGTTACCATTCCCTGTCATGATTTCCTCTAAAACCTATTTATTTGTTGAAACTTAATATTTGGGTCGAAGGTCAAGACTATTACTGCTCATAAAAAATGGATTTTGTAGAGTAACCTTTGTATTAGAGTGAGAGCCTTCACTAAACCTTGTGGATGCCTTAGGGTAATAAAGAAATATATTATGGCAGGCAAAGTTCACAAGTCAATGTCATGGTAAGTCTAATGAGAAAGTAATATCTCTGCGTGTGCAGTTTTCTCCACCCTGCATTTAGTTCAAAACAGGACTAACTAAAGATAGATGTAATTTAAATGTCTTGATCAATCATATTGTACTAATATAGTGCCTACATAGATGACTAATAACACAGAGTGGGCGTATAATACGACATACTCTGTACTCTTTTCAAAGTTACATCAGTAAAACATGGCACCCAAGGGAATTTTATGTTTATACGCGCCATGTTTTATCTAATTATGATTATATTCCGTTTGAAGACAATTATTCTTGACCTAATAAACTGGGAAAAGTAAAATTTGGTATAGTTTTCTTATTCATTGTGTCTTTTTCGTGCCATAGTTTTGACCAAGACAGGTGTCTGACTAGTTCTTATTAAAACAGATGTCTGAATAGTTCTTATTAAGGTAGGTCTATGAATTGTTCTGACCAAGTCAATAGTCACACTAATTCTGACCAAGACAAGTGTCTGACTAGTTCTTATTAAAACAGATGTCTGAATAGTTCTTATTAAGGTAGGTGTTTGAATTGTTCTGACCAAGGCAATAGTCACACTAATTCTGACCAAGACAAGTGTCTGACTAGTTCTTATTAAAACAGATGTCTGAATAGTTCTTATTGAGGTAGGTGTTTGAATTGTTCTGACCAAGGCAATAGTCACACTAATTCTGACCAAGACAAGTGTCTGACTAGTTCTTATTAAAACAGATGTCTGAATAGTTCTTATTAAGGTAGGTGTTTCAATTGTTCTGACCAAGGCAATAGTCACACTAATTCTGACCAAGACAAGTGTCTGACTAGTTATAAGTAAAGCATATTTCTAAATAGTTCTGACTAAGGCAAGTGTCTCACTAGTTATGGCTAATGTATGAGCCTAAATAGGTCTGACAAAGGCAAATGTCTAAATATTTCTGACTAAGGAAAGTGACTAATTAGTTCTAAGACATTAGTCAGAATAGTTCTAACTAAGGCACGTGTCTTAATAGTTGAAAGTGAAGCAAGTACTTAAACAGTTCTAAGGCGAGTACCTAAATAGTTCTAAGGCAAGAGTCGAAATAGTTCTGACTAAAATGTCTAAATAGTTCTAAGGAATAGTCACAATGGTTCTGACTAAAGCAAGTGTCTAAATATTGCAAAGTAGAGCAAGTACCTAAATAGTCCTGACAGGCAAGTGTCTAAATAGTTCTGACTAAGTAAGGCAGGGTATGAATAGTTCTGACTAAGGCAAGTGTCTAAATAGTTCTAAGACAAGAGTCTAAATAGTTCTGACGAAGTCAAGAGTCTGAATAATTATGATCAAAACAAAGTTTGAATAGTTCTGACAACGGCAAGAGTCTGGATAGTGCTGACTAAAGCAAGTGCTGAACAATTTTGATTAAAGTAAGATTATAAATAGTATCGACTAAAACAAGAGTCTGGAAGTTCTGATTGAAGTAAAAATCCAAACTACAGATTGTCATTTGTATGTTAAGATTCATATAAATGTAAAGTGTTAAATCACAATACTGAGTTAAATAAAGACAATTTGAGCAGTGTGTCTATACCCCCCCCCCAAAAAAAAAAACGGAATTTGAGCAGTGTTTTCGTACTCCGGCGATACGACATAAGACTTAATGTATGTTCGACTTGATCCACTGAATGAAACTTGTAGATGAATTCTAGCTTAGGACTTTGAGGTGGTAAAGAAATGATGAATTAAGTTTTGATGGCATTAAACGGGTTTATTTGCTCGAGAACATTTACATTATCTTTGTAGTAATCCTAGGATGTTTTATAGCCGTAGTCAATGTTTGTACATCAGTTGACCGATGCTACGAGGTTCCTAATGTGATTTATGCCGATGACATGCTTTAATATGTGCAGAGAGCATGTACAGTTTATAGTACTTCTCTTTGAATGAAAATATTATAAAAATCACTGCACTACAGCATCACGTCGAACGCAAAAGCTAAGCCAGTATCGTATTACACACATGACGATAAATTAAATTTTAAGAATGGATGCTCGATTTTTTTGTCCACATTGAACCTCATCACTAACAAAATAAATGAAGCCGGAAATTCCTAAAAATTATATTCTAAAATATTGTCATGATGAATTATTGGATGCTTTGAGACTTGTAACTGGGATTTAATTTTGCAACATCGATTTACCTCTTGCACGCAGTTTTCTCATATTGGATCTCCGATTGAAATCAAAGGTAAGAATCAGAGCACAGCGTGAATACAATTCCTTCTTTATAATTGTATCATACGTGTAGATGGTTATATTGATTGAAGCAGAAGAGATTATGGTTTTTGATTATAAATCTTATCTATCCGTGTAACAGAACGTAATCTGTCACGTGAAGCACTTAAATTATTATTCTATCTTTTTTTTTTTAAAGGAAATGGCACAAACTGATATCACATTATCACTCCCCATGACAGTGTTCTAAGTTGATGATATTATTATAAAGGACTTCGTGAACTGATTTGCAGAGCGACAAGACACTCGATGGAACTCTTCCTTATTAGAAATCAATTCGTTGTCTGAATTAATATTATCAGAAACGCGAGTAGAGAACACCAGCATAAAAGCATCTGGATTAGTGTTTGCACCGTTCAATTAATTTCTGTTCCACGTAACTTGCTGATATCACACAAGATTGTAATGTATAAGTACATATATTTATGTGTGGTTTTTGTTTCTAAATGGCATCCTGACATTCAACTTTGACGCAATTTCACCTTCTAGGCTCTTCTTTAATTGTAGATTTGAACTTGTCATCATATACAAGTAATTGGATTCTTAGCAACCATTCAGAACTTATTAAATTGGTTTTACATGTCGATTCTATCGACTGTATTTATTTCCTTTTGACAAAGATTTATAATAATTGTTTTCTTTTATTATTAATGTGATGCTATTTCAGAACTCCATATGACTAGACTACTTTTAAGAAATAGATGCAACCAAATGGTTGTTCTAAAACCTAGTTAGAAACGATGTTAGAACACAGTATTGATGAAAAATATCATAAACTAATCCTACGTAGCAACAAAAGGCTTAAACTGAAGGCTATAAACAGTAAACTAGATTACCTGTAAATGCAATTCAAATCTCCACGCTTGATACTGCATCCGACTACTTTCCCAAATATATATATATATATATATATATATATATATATATATATATATATATATATATATATATATATATATATATATATAAAGAATACAAATCATATGGCGAATAACAACCCTCTCAAGCGTACTGGATCCACCAAGGGATCACGTTTGTCAGGGATTAATTAAAATAGATGCAATAAACTAACGACGAACAGTACGAAACTAGTAACTAACTAGCCTAAGCGCTTTCGACTCTTAATGAGTCTTTTTCAAAGGCAAATACAAAACATAGTTACGACAAACAAATAAACACAAAAACGTTGCGTTTGTAAACCTCTACATTTCTATCTTCACATGTGCTAAAACTATAAATACAACCAGCTTGTATAGACTAGTTGCGGAAACTGAAAACGTTGTATAATTCCCTAAAAGTCTACAAGCCAAAGCGACATCTATTTTTACTTTGTGTACATATGTAACGCAGATTATATCCCGGATATTTGGTTCTATACCGGTTATTCTTATAGTAAAAATTGAAGGATAAGAAGATTTAGAAAATGTTAAATTCTACTAGTGCATAGTTTTCATTTTCTAGTCTTCTTGGTTTAGACCGCTTGGTTTCAATGTTCTAAGGCGGCGTATCCAGTATGATTCCTTTTCCTTCCTGGTTTCGGAACTCCAGCTGTGGTTGTTGGCAATAGCGATAAGTATTATATCACTGAAAGTGTGGCCAGGGGAGGAGAAGTGTTCTGCGACCGGGCTTCTGTACAGCTTTTTTGTACACCTTCATAGATCTGATTGGATGACAAAAAAGCTGTACAGAAGCCCGGTCGCAGAACACTTCTCCTCCCCTGGCCACACTTTCAGTGATATAATACTTATCGCTATTGCCAACAACCACAGCTGGAGTTCCGAAACCAGGAAGGAAAAGGAATCATACTGGATACGCCGCCTTAGAACATTGAAACCAAGCGGTCTAAACCAAGAAGACTAGAAAATGAAAACTATGCACTAGTAGAATTTAACATTTTCTAAATCTTCTTATCCTTCAATTTTTACTATAAGAATAACCGGTATAGAACCAAATATCCGGGATATAATCTGCGTTACATATGTACACAAAGTAAAAATAGATGTCGCTTTGGCTTGTAGACTTTTAGGGAATTATACAACGTTTTCAGTTTCCGCAACTAGTCTATACAAGCTGGTTGTATTTATAGTTTTAGCACATGTGAAGATAGAAATGTAGAGGTTTACAAACGCAACGTTTTTGTGTTTATTTGTTTGTCGTAACTATGTTTTGTATTTGCCTTTGAAAAAGACTCATTAAGAGTCGAAAGCGCTTAGGCTAGTTAGTT
Source organism: Potamilus streckersoni (assembly GCA_016746295.1). NCBI lineage: Eukaryota > Metazoa > Mollusca > Bivalvia > Unionida > Unionidae > Potamilus > Potamilus streckersoni. The sequence goes on from JAEAOA010001852.1 coordinate 2,177,424, forward strand.
ACTAGTTTCGTACTGTTCGTCGTCAGTTTATTGCATCTATATATATATATATATATATATATATATATATATATATATATATATATATATATATATATATATATATCGGATTTTCCTGGTGTAACTGACTGAATATATGTTAAGTTGGGTCAGAAAAAAATTCGAAAACGTCCTTGTAATTAAATTAACCGTTAACCCCCTCTTTGGTTTCTTCCGGATGGAAGTCATGAATGCTCCCCCCTTGATAAAGCATTTGATGATAATTCACCGACTTATTCTAATTTTTATTCATACCTCCCGCGTGGTTTTTGTCCGCATATGTTACTGTGCGCTTGTGTCATTCCATTGGCGTGTAATTCGTTTTCATTATGGACATCAGTACTTTCAACCAACTACTCTATTTGGACATGCAAGTATATGCAAGGATAATCAACCTTTCTTGTTGGCGGTGATTGTCACATATTTTAAGCTATCGCTCTGTGAACTTTTATTTCCTTAACCATACAGTTTGAAACTTTCAGAAGCCATGTCATTACTAAAGCTTACTGATTCAGTTTTGGACAATCATTATGTCCGTGGTGCTAAAATGTTATACCTCGTTCGTACTCTCTGTGTGAAAGACACAAAGTTGTAGACCTCACTTTGGAATATGCAGTGTTTTGTTTTGCAGTAGCACTAATATGTTTCCTTGTTACTTCCAGGCGGCCCTCTTCGAGGTGTAGCACTGCTGGGCCTCACAGACCAAAGTCTGTTCCGGTTTCCATTCTGCAGTCAAGAACTGTCCAGCTGCGCGGGTCGGAGGTGCCACCTGACATCAAGCCAGGCAAATTCGACACCTTAAGCCCTTTTGTCCTGGCTGACCTAGTGACGGACGGAGAAAGCCCGGACTCTGGTTATTCTAAGGACACGGAAACGGCCAGGGTCATAGAAAAAGTGGATAGCAGGACAGAGGGCGTGGCTGATGACGTTAGCACGACTAGTGGAATCGAGAGTAGCAATTCGAGCGATGACAGTTCGAGTGAAGAAGATGAGGATAGCGATTTTGAACCGGAAGTGGACCCGAACAGAGAAATACCTGATTTGAATTTGAGGCCTGAGAAACTGGATAAACTTTATATACCTGAGCCCAATAAAGGCTGGAGGAAGTTTGATTTTGACATGGATATAGTAGATCTTCCTCCCTACGATTTCAAAAATCCATTTCCTGAGGAGTTAGCGGATATTGATTTAAGGCAAATAGCGAAAACGAAAGGAAACTTGAGTCAGTACCGACCTTCATCTAAAGACACGCCACTAGATAGTATATTTGATAGACTAATAGAAATGGAGAGGTATCAAATGGAAACAGAGGAGTGGGAAAATAAAAAGTCCAGGCAAGCGCAGACGAAAAAGAAATCTGCTAATACAGCTACTAAGATAAAAGACAAACGATGCTGCAATCTGTGTTTACAACCAACTTGTTTTGGAGACTGCCCTGAAAAGGTCGCGCAATCTAACACATGTGAAAACTGTCGTCAGATTTTTTGCACAGGAACTTGCAAATGCTTAAAATATGATCAAAGAATGCGGCTACCAAGAGAAAAGGAAGAGAGGCCTCTAACTCCCAAGCACCTATATCCTTACGCCTGCCCTACTTGTCAAAGGAAACATACTGCAAAGTATATAAACGCTAATAATTTAATTCTAGGAGTGTCTAAAGTTAACAATGCAACATTCAGCAAGGGACAGAACTCTCTGCGGCCGAAGGACATGAGACCGAAGTCGGAGACGTCTTTTAACGTCGACATGTTACAGGAGTTTGAAAAATTGGGCATCATACCTACTCAGCCTCCACCTAGACCACACACCTCCTTTTCACGACGACCTAAGAGTAGAAATTCTATGCTAATGGGGAAATCTATCAACTCACAGAGGAAAGATTCACTGACAGAACCTGAAAAAGTTCTAAATATAAAAAGGAAAAGGAGCAAACTGCGGCAAAAGCGTCCTAAAACAGCAGGATGACGGAATATTACTATTTGCTGAATGACAGAATAGTAATACTTACTGAAGGATGGAATAGTAATACTTGCTGAATAATAGAATAGTAATAGTTTATGACGGAATAGTGATACTTGGTTTATGACAGAATAGTAATACTTGCTGAATGATAGAACAGTAATACTTTATGACAAAATAGTAACACTTGCTTTACGACGGAATAGTAACACTTGCTGAATGAGCGGTTGGGAATGCTTGCAGAATGATATAATAGAAAACTTGATGAATGACGGAATAATATTACTGGCTGAAGGACGGAATAGTAAGACTTATTAAATGACGAAATAGTAATACTTTATGACGGAATAGTAATACTTGCTGAATGACAGAATATTTATCCTTGCTGAATAATAGAATGATAATACTGACTGTATGACTGCGTAACACTACTTGCTGTATGGAAGAATAGGAATACTTGCTTAATGACCGAATACGAATGTTTTATTTTGAAATAGTAATACTTCCTTTTGATGTAATTGTGATACTTGCCGAATGATGAAATGGTAATACTTGCTGAATGATGGAAAATAATACTATAATAGAATAAATATGTATTTTGATTTAACACAAAAGGCATAGTCTTCAAGGACCATCATTTATACTATCCTCCTATACAAGCATTGTTTCGTTATGGATACACAGAACGTAGTTTATGGGAAAAATAATTAGTTCTTTATTGTCTTTATAAGCATATCATAGGACGAAAATTTAGAGTGATCAAACCGGTATACGTAACACTCGTCCTTATTACAGTGTTCGCTGTATTAATAAAAGACATGGCATACTGAATGTGTGTTCTCGTGTGCTGAGCTTTATCAAAATAAGTAGTTATATAGCGATAATCTTACAAATAAAATAATTTTAAGTCAATTTTATTTATTTTCTGTCAACCTTGGCGAGAAAAGATTGGAATTTTTCAATTTCATATATTTCATTTGAAATAAAAAACACAAATAAAAGAGTCTTTGCATCACATTAAAAAATTATTTGATTCTTTCTTTGTTTGATAGAATCACAAAACAACATGACAGTAAAATGATTTTGAATTACATTCATATATGCTTTGAATATTATTCGGTTGCTTTTTATGACAAAGTTAAATTGTCATTTGTGAATGTGGGAATTATTGAATGTCTGTAATATGGAAAACAACATTGGTTTATTAACATAATAACAAAGTGGTTATCAGATGGAAATATGAAAATATATTCTCTGACTGAGTAATATTACAGTGCAAAGTTGTATGAATGTATATATATATATATATATATATATATATATATATATATATATATATATATATATATATGTATGTATATGTATGTATATATATATATATATATATATATATATATATATATATATATATATATATATATATATATATATATATATATATATATATATATATATATATATATATATATATATCATGCAAGAGACTTTGTACATGTAACTGGTGTTGTTTGGGATAGTAATTAAGTATACAAGCTAGGGTTTCTATACTTTGGATGTTAGCCAACGTCACAATGATATTCATCGCGTAAATTTACCGAAAAAGTGTGATCCGCTATTGAATACTTCCACTTGGAGTAAGGCACTCTTTTTTTAGTCTTGGGCCAAAAAGGTCACAGGTCAAGGTTATTGGAACTGAAAGAAAACATGTTTCTGTAAAATAAGATTAATTCCACTTTATATACCTGAACCAAACTTTGCGTTGTTTTCATTTGGGCTAAGAAAAAAAAGACTAATTATTTTTGGGTCAAAGAGATAAAATGTCAAGGTTAATGCCTAGTGTATTTTAGGGCATGGACAACTGATATGATATAATTGATGTTACATTTGAAATGACGCCTATTATTTATATAATTGTTTAGAGTAAGTCTGCTAGAAGAGTAGTGTTTGTTTGTCATATTTCAAGTGATGGATATTTCAAATTGTTTAGGGCTAGTTAAGGTTGTCTCACCAGAGCCAGTAAAAGATGCAGCAGATCTTAATTTAAATTAAACAAGAACAATGACTCTGTACTTTTGCTATTATTGTTGTTGTTGTTGGGCTTAACGCCATTTTTTCAGAACACGATAGGCTATTCATGGCGGCCAGTATTAATGGTGGAGGAAGAAACCGGGAAATCACCGGAAAGAACCACCGACCCACAAGAAGCTACTGGCAAGCTTTCTCAGATATCCACATTCGCCAAATCCTAGACTCGAACCCATGCAGACAGAGATGAGATGGCAGTGATCCGTAACGGACAACGCTTTAGACCACTCGGCCACTCGTGGCCCCACTTTTGCTATTAAATATAATAATTAGTGTTTCATTATTTCAGCGCATGTTACTGATTCTCATATTATGGTATTAAATCTTTCAAATGTCTGTTATTATTACATATCAATACACGTTTATTATTCTTGTACTTGGTATTGTTGGAGAATCTTGTCTTTGAGTTGGAAGTCCTTGTTAAGTGATAAGCCATTGAGGAGATGGTATTAAAAGTGGTATAAGTGGTCGAATTGATTTTTTAATGTTATTGGTTGTAAATCAGAAGGTCTTGTTGGATAGCCAGTTGACCGTCGTGTATTGTCCGTCATTCAACGCGGATTTTTACAGGTTTATCATCACAACCATTCCTAAGCAATTTTGGAGGACTGCAATGGAACATTGTAAACACATTCAAAGCAAGATTTAGTTGGACCCTCGAAAAATTCCAGTTTTATCGCTATTTTTCTTTTTGACTGAAAATCATTTGTTAAAGGCATTTATATTTTGATATAACTATTTTACAACAAACATTGAATCAGTTGGCGTTTTGGTTGGTTGGTTGGTTGATTGTTTTATCTTGTAACTTAGTAGGATGTTAAAACTTGTCTCACAAGCAATGGGATACTTGTCCCTGGACAAGAACAAAGTAACCTGGCTTATTTTACTAAAATTTTGGCTTGTAAGTCGTACTCCTTAATCATTGAACAAACAAAACACCCATAACACGTTCTTTCTAAACCAGTTTAAATAATCAAATAATGGTTTATGTTCAGTAAATTTTTTAATATAGGCTTTTTAAAAATGGCAAATGTATTTGTTCTTGTACCACTCCGATATAAGCATCAGTATACTTGGAAACACTGTTAAAGACTAGTGTCACTGTTAATTTCTAAACATAGTCCCAACCAGTCAACTATTGATAGTGTAAAGTCTCATAAGTATTCTTGCAGAACATACGTATATCGTAAGCGATAAGTCAGCACAAAACTAAAACGAAACCAAACACGGTAAGTCGATTGTAGCTGTAAGTTTCCTAATGTACGTAAATATTCGGATCAGCTAACAATGTTCCTCTAATATAATTTTCTCCGCATAATTAAGACATTTTGTCAACAGCATGAGGGCTATTGGAACTTCACAGCTGAGATTTACAAAAGTTTATCGTAGAAAAAGGTGCAAAAATGTTAGGGACTTAATCTAGGGTAAGTAACTCTATTTTTAAAAACGTTGTCTTTATAGTAATGATGATGTGATTATGATGGGTTTTTTTTTTTACGTAGCTTTAACAATTTTTAAGTCATATTGCTACGTTTGCTGCAGTGAGGCAGTTTATAGTGATGTCTAGCACTGGGGTATCATGCCGCAGACATTTAGCATGATTTTCCACCCAGTCACAACCTGACACAAGGCCGACCAGTCCTAACACTAACCTCTTAATGCTGAGGATCAAGCGAGGCAGCTGTTAGTACTATTTTTGTAATTATTTGGTATGGCTCGACCGGACGGAGTGGTTGTCTTTGTAGTATATATATATATATATATATATATATATATATATATATATATATATATATATATATATATATATATATATATATATATATATATATATATATATATATATATATAAACATATATATATATATATATATATATATATATATATATATATATATATATATATATATATAAACATATATATTATATATATATATATATATATATATATATATATATATATATATATATATATATATATATATATATATATATAATAAAAAGGGCAATAAGTTATGAGCTCAAACGAAGTTGAAACAATTTATTTATCTTCAAAGATTGTAAAAACGGACATTGCCTTGAGACGAGGAGCTTGCAAGCAATGGTCGTGGTTTTAAACTGAGAGAATGGTAGCATTGTGTGAATCCGATTAACCTTAAATATTGTTTAATACATTTAAGATTTGTTTGAAGACTCGGAGTTAACACATTATGGCCTTGTTAAAAAAAAACTGTTGAGAGTTCACAGATCAATATTCACGTCTCTGCAAACTAGCATAGCCCACTTGCGAAGGCGTTTTTCAGTAAATAAGTATATAGAGAGTTGGCCGACGTTCCAAAAATACCATGACATCTGGCAAAATTGGGGTCTTGTTTCATTACTTTTTTAAAAGATGATGAAAAATGCAGACTTCACAAACCAAAAGCACTTGAAAATGAAAACAATTTTATTTCATAATTTAACGTATCATTAATGTTTACATGAAATTATACAAAACAAGATTTATTTAATGACGATAAAATATAAACTAGATAGAAAATATTTTCTTGGAAGAAATATATATCTTGAAGAAAACAAAATGCACATACAAATAAATTCGCTGTAAAACAATATGGCATTAAACAAATATGATATATAAATGTCATAGAAAATAAAGTAGAACTAAAACTAATAAAAATATAATTCATATTTTTAATCGCACACAGTGATTTGTGATTTGCATGAAATTGATTTAAATAAAATTTTCACGATCTTCTGTTGGAAACACTTAAAATATTTACTTTTAAAATCCTCATATTTTGTTTTTTAAAGCTTGCTTGAAATGTTTTACGTTCATTGTTATATTATAAAGGACTTTTGAAAACATAGGATTTTTTCACTTTTTAGATCTATAGAGTAATCGAAGGTGTGTTTGCAAATTTCTTTGCTAGCATCAAAAGAATGGTTTGTAACACGTTTTTTCCGTGCGTCCAGACGCTCTGATAGCTCGGTACACTGTCATAAACAATGTTGGGAAACGATTCAGGAAATACTTGCAAGGTTCATCTATCAAATCACGTGCGGCAGGTGCCCTGATGAAAAATAAAAATATACGGTCATATATTCATGTTTACAAAATATTTCAGAACGTTTAAATGCAACTAATCCGTTTGTATGCTTGCACGTAAGTGTATTTGCGTGTGTTCATGGTCGTACGATTACATTTTGTAATAGGAGAGACTGACTATTTTTTTTGGTCCAAAATATTCATATTTCTTACATTTAGTTGAAAATAATGAAAATATACTCTACTGCAGATATGATATGTAAGCAGGTTAAAGTCATGGTTCTATAAAGAAAAAGACATATAAAAGAAAGATATTGTTTCAAAATCACTGCCAGGTTGATGTGGTACGAAAAGGATCTAAATCCGGACCACTCATAGCTTACATTTTCTCGAAATGAAGGCAGCAGTTATACACGAAGAGCACGAGTTCCACAGGGGTGTTCTTGTACTGCCTGAATATCCTCATCTCCTTCATAATCAGAGGATCCATTTCCGGTATCTGAAACCAAACAAATTCAAAAGTCTGTTCCATGACAGTATTTGTCTCTGACAAACCAAAAATTCAAACGTTTATTTTAAATGTGAATAATCCACAATTCTAAACTGTATGAAGAAGTAAGTAAAAGTTCAAAATGCTTTAAAATTTTGTATATTTTTATAATTTATTTTTAAGTTACTTGCTATTTCTCCCAATAAAATACAAAATGAATGTTTCCTTATTAAGTTACTTGCTATTTCTCCCAATAAAATACAAAATTATTGTTTGAACAAAATTCAATAGTTTCCCTTCTGACATTATTTTAATATTATTATTTAACCTGCTTTCCGTTGGAAGTAAGCAATTTTCTGTGCAAATTATGTACCTTAAACTCTTTAAATGTGTTATAATTTGCAATCTGAAGACAAATATTAATAATGAAATTTCATCTGAGTTATGACAGACTAGATACAAATACAATACGAGTTTGCTAAGATGACCTGTTGAAAATTCCTTTCGCGATTTTAATGATATCTTAAAATATTGATTATGTATTTTTTCACCAACGATAGAAAGATTTGGGAAGAAACAAAAACTAGTGAAGGGGAAGGAAAGAAACATTTTTAAAGTTGTACCTCATGGTTCTCTTTTAATAAGGCGATTTAAAATTAAGAACTCCTAAATTCAGATACATTACAGGTGCACAAGTTTATTTTGAAACATAGGGGCTACAAAATTAACAACTGCAAGCTGAAAAAAAGCTGAAGCAAATCGAAACTAAATATTGAAAAGTTAGAATTGAGAGAGAGAGAGAGATAGAGAGAGAGAGAGTGTGTGTGTGTGTGTGTGTGTGTGTGTGTGTGTGTGTGTGTGTGTGTGTGTGTGTGTGTGTAATAGGGGAGCGTTCTAACCCAGTTGGACAAGGAGGCATCTGAGGTCACGGCACTGATAATATCAATCATTGTCTCCCCTGATCCTCCTGTTATTGGTACCCTGTATTAGAAATAAATTTCTTCGATAAGTCATCATAAAAATATTTACAGAATATTTATAATGCCTAGAATAACAATCTAAGAATTAATAAAAACCATACTGCACAGAAAGCATTTATCATAACTTAGTATAATAAATACATATATGTTGCAAAGAATAACATTTCATTATTCATTTTCATTTAATATTGACTAACCATTGCATTGATATTACAGATGCTTTGGAAGTAATTCGTACCTTAACCGATCGACAACATTTCTACTCCATTTATCGTGTTTGGTCGCATGATTAAACCAGAAATTCGTTGACTCAAAATTAATGATTTTAGCTTTGTATTTTTATTTGTTCCTTGTATGTGATTTGGAGTTAAGAGACCTTCGCCACCTTGACATATCATGCAGGCCCATTTGGATTGCCACTCTAATTTGTCTTTGGACTAATCACAAACATGACTCAGGATTGCTACTGTGTCAAGCCCTCTGCTGCGTCATCCTGGGTAAGCACTGGCATCTCTCAGGCACTCTTTCCAGCCAATCATAAGCGATGCACCTTGAACATAAGTCTAAGGTGGCCTAAGTGGTTAGATCGTCTGATTCGGATGCGGGAGGTCGCGGGTTCTAACCCCGGTCGAGTCATATAAATGCCTATAAAAATGTTACTAGGAGCTGCCTTGCTTGGCTCACAGCATTAAGATGTTAGTGTTGGGATAGTGTTGGGACTTGTCGGCCTTGTATCAGAATAATGTGACTGAGTACGACATGTTGCCTCGTGTCTGCGGCATGATGTTAGACATCATCATAAACTGCCCAATGCAGACATCGTAACGATAGGACTCGGACTGTTACAGCTGCGTAAAAATAACCCACAAACACAAGTACATCCTGAACAGGTACATATACATTTTACCTACCCTGCCTTCAAATCTCGGAGAACGTCAGAACCCGCGATCAAGACAAAGCGGAGCTTTTTCTCATCTGCCCAGAAGTATGGATGTCTACAACATGTACACACCAAACTAATTACTTTGTAATCCATCTCAAAAGTCGTATAAATATTAATAATGAATTAAAATCCAATCCTAGACAGGCATATTACGTATGAAAGTCAAACAGGTATATTAGGTATAAAGTCAAACAGTTATATTAAGTATGAAAGTCAAATAGGTATATTAAGTATGAAAGTCAAATAGGTATATTAAGTATGAAAGTCAAATAGGTATATTAAGTATGAAAGTCAAACAGTTATATTAAGTATGAAAGTCAAATAGGTATATTAAGTATGAAAGTCAAATAGGTATATTAAATAAAAAAGTCAAATAGGTATATTAAGTATGAAAGTCAAATAGGTATATTAAGTATGAAAGTCAAACAGGCATATTAAGTATGAAAGTCAAACGGGCATATTAAATAAAAAAAGTCAAATAGGTATATTAAGTACAAAAGTCAAACAGTTATATTAAATATGAAAGTCAAATAGGTATATTAGGTATAAAATTCAAACAGTTATATTAAATATGAAAGTCAAATAGGTATATTAAGTATGAAAGTCAAATAGGTATATTAAGTATGAAAGTTATGTATGACGCAGAGCGTGTTAGTATTTGAACTTAATTATTCTCACTAAAGTTTAGAAACCATGCACATGTAAGATTTTTCCTATATCTCTCTATCTAAGCTCTTTATAAATTCCAAATCTTTTTCGGAGTGAGAACATACCTCTTTAACAGATAAATGTTAGTTAAATATTTTTTTTAAATTTCATAACTGTGATGTAAACAGCACTGATATCAAATCCTGTGTTTTTGTATGCTCTCTGCCTCTAAGATTCTGTTAAAAATATAGTCTGCATATGGAAAATATACTGCTAAATAATGACCATTTTCCTGCTAAGTCATCAATTCATTGTAATCATAAATAGTAATGATAAAGAATAATAGATTTTAATGATTTTAATACATTTTTTTAGAAGAAAAACAGTTTTGAAAAATTAAAATGTGAATTTCATATTCTGTGGCTTTTTGTCCCACGTGCATTTATAACATTTTTGTTCATGACATTTTGTCCTGTGGCTTTTCGTGACATGTGTATTTATAACTTTTTCTGTCCATGCCATTTTGGCCTGTGACTTTCAGTTCATTTACCGCATTACATACCATATGCTCTTCTTTTTGAAGATTGGTAAAACCATTGATTACTCGCCTTCGACATTTCAGTTTCTCTTTTCGAACGTTATTGTTCTTATGAATACATTTTATTTGATTTGTTCTTTGTTTCTTCTTTTCTGCCGCTTGTCAAGTTTGATTAACTTATGCTATATTTGTATCTAGAATGGCTTTCATACTGTTATGAGAAGTTGAGGCCCGGCCCATTTTGCATAACTTAGCAAATAAAATATATTTAAATCTTAAAATTAATAAATTATATTCATTTTTAATTATAATTGAGTACAGATTCCAATTTAAAGCGAATGAATGCTCTACTCATATTTGGCCTTGACATATTTTCTTTTGAAAGCTAGGAGCTACAAAAATATAGATGATGGATACCGACTTGAAAACCTCTGACACCGATGGTCTGTCGAAGGGCGAGGGAGGTAACATTGCAGAAAGCATGTGGTTGGCCTCCTCATTGATGTAGAAAAGCTGACAGATCTTCCTTCCCATGTTGATCTGAATATCATACGGAGTGCTTCCATACGGATGCTTCCCACCAGTCAGAATGTAATAGATTAGCATCCCACTGACCTATGATACAAATGTCATATGCATCATTATTACATAACACCAGTCAGAATGTAATAGATTAGCATCCCACTGACCTATGATACAAATGTCATATGCAACATTATTACATAAAACCAGTCAGAATGTAATAGATTAGCATCCCACTGACCTATGATACAAATGTCATATGCATCATTATTACATAACACCAGTCTGAATGTAATAGATTAGCATCCCACTGACCTATGATACAAATGTCATATGCAACATTATTACATAACACCAGTCAGAATGTAATAGATTAGCATCCCACTGACCTATGATACAAATGTCATATGCATCATTATTACATAACACCAGTCTGAATGTAATAGATTAGCATCCCACTGACCTATGATACAAATGTCATATGCAACATTATTACATAACACCAGTCAGAATGTAATAGATTAGCATCCCAGTGACCTATGATACAAATGTCATATGCATCATTATTACATAACACCAGCAAATATGTAATTAAACCATTAGATTAATGCATGACATCAACATTTTCATTTTTTGTTGGTGAAAAATTCAGTTTGTTATATTTTTTTTCTTCATCTTACATTCAAGATATAATAAAGAACAAACTTTCAATATGGTTGGAGAGCATATATATCCTCTTTTTGTCGAGAACGTATAGGAATATGACCCTGGTTAAAATTTTTCTATCTCTCTCTCTCTCTCTCTCTCTCTCTCTCTCTCTCTCTCTCTCTCTCTCTCTCTCTCTCTCTCTCTCTCTCTATCTATCTATCTATCTATCTATCTATCTATCTATCTAATGGTTTTTCTCGGTGACTATACATGTTTATAGTTCTTTGCAACATTTCTTAAACCTGATATAGCATATCATATATGGGAAATATAATATGTAGAAGATAATGACAACCCTGAATATGTTTTATCAGAATATACTGATGATATCACTTTCATTTTAGATGCTACAGAAACATCACTGAGAGCTACTGTAAATATATTCAAGGTCTATGCAAACATCACTGAGAGCTACTGTAAATACGTTCAAAATCTATGCAAACATCACTGAGAGCTACTGTAAATATGTTCAAGGTCTATGCAAACATCACTGAGAGCTACTGTAAATATGTTCAAGGTCTATGCAAACATCACTGAGAGCTACTGTAAATACGTTTAAGGTCTATGCAGACATATCTGAAAGCTACTGTAAATACGTTCAAGGTCTATGCGACATCACTGAGAGCTACTGTAAATATGTTCAAGGTCTATGCAAACATCACTGAGAGCTACTGTAAATACGTTTAAGGTCTATACAGACATCTCTGGTTTTAGCATTAGTATTCAATAGACGAAGGCCTTTTGTTTAAATATCAGAAATACTTTTTGTTTTTGAAGAAAATTCGTTAACTTGAGAAACGGATATTTACACATTGCTTGTCAGATGGTAGGGAATTAAACTATCAAGAGAAAATGAAGAAATACAATTTACGATCTCGTAATGATCCAATATAATTTGGAATCCTTTAGGAGCAAATTACGGTTATAAATGGTTGTGCTGTCTACATACTCCATCAGACACTGGAGTAAGTAAAAATTCAATAAAATATTTTTATTTCAATTATCTATGTAATGATTAAAATGAGAGGATAACAGGACTATATTATTCTAAAGAAAGATTGAACATGATTAATATTAACATATTTATGACTGCATTATAAACAACCTATGTATGTACACTTACTTTATGATACATGTATATCTTTATAGAAACAAATGTATCCATTCGAACTGATCCAAAAATATCTGAAAATTTGTTAGGGGAGGGTGCGCGAGGAATTAATTTGCGAAACTATTTATAAGGGCTTGCTAAATATGTTTGGAGGAAAGTTCTATTCAATTTATTAAAGCTACAAAAAGTTAAACTTCAATATTGGCAATGATTTCTACCTAAACCGACTTGATTCAAGGCTAATATTAAAATCAAAGATAATATCATATTCTTTAAATATCGATACAGGTGAAGGGTAAATAAAACTAGATAATAATAATAATAATAATAATAATAATAATAATAATAATAATAATAATAATAATAATAATAATAATAACATTCGTTCAAATTATTTTGTCATTACAGTTATTGTTCTATTTACGATGGAAAATAAGAAAGAAAAAATGTTTAAAAAACCCCAATTAAAATTCATAAGCTTTGAAATTTGAGGTCCTCAACAGATGACATAACAAAAACACAAGTGATAAATGTTTAATAATTACATGGCCTATTATCTCTACCACATACTAATCTGGGATTTACACATTCCAATGAATGTATTATGGCCCTAGGTATCCGTCTTTGCAACCCTTAATTTGAATGACAAAAATACATCAAGGTATCAAAGGTCAGAACATGAACTGAAACTTCAACTGTCTTTTATTGAAAAGAAGAAAAAACATTAAATTTATCATTACCTTAAATTAAAAAAGATCTGGAATAGTTGCTGAGCGTGCATTAAATTCACTCGTCAAATAGACAATAATGTATTTTGACCATCAATACGTGTATAATTGAATCTAGAACTTTCATCAGGAACATGAAAACACCAGTCATTACATCCTCTGATAAGGAGTGAGAGCAAAATCACAACAATTTGCATAATATGTTTAATGTCAGTGTTGTTTGAAATTGTTTAATGTTGCGCCTTAGTGGATTGAACTTCAATGATAACGTATCGATCATGAAGTAATTGCGTTTTGTACAGTGATGACAAGATAACTTTTACACAAAACAAACGCCATAAGGCTTGCTTAAAAACTTACATGTATGTCAGACTTCAAAGTGTGATTCGTTTCTCCCAGGAAGACCTCTGGTGCCAACCAACAACGATCTCCTGAAAAAGGAAGAATGTGTAAATCTACCGTCTTTCAGCTACCTCCCCCCCTCTCTCTCTCTCTCTCTCTCTCTCTCTCTCTCTCTCTCTCTCTCTCTCTCTCTCTCTCTCTATATATATATATATATATATATATATATATATATATATATATATATATATATATATATATATATATATATATATATCCTCGTCACACTTCATCACAAAACCCAGACCACCTATGTGATGACACAAATCCCTTAATTCACCTTTTTTACACAATTTCTTGTAATACTAAAAAGTAAATGTATTTAAATCATTTAACTATGTAGACAAAACAACAATTCTTTATGTATAATAGCGTATAATTGATCAGGTTTTTACACGGATTGTCTGTCTGGTTAGAAGTTTATAAAATTATTTAAAAAATTTAATTAACTTAAAAGAAAACAACAAAATGAAATGTAAATTAAACATATCAATCATTTCAAATCTTAGTAACATTAAAGTTTTAACAAATCCACAAGAATTCTAAGGGTTCAAAATCTGAAGTATTTGTAAATGAATTTTTTTTCTTCAAGATTATCAATATCCAATGGCAAAGCAGGATGCTCCTCCATTGACGAATAATAAATCTCTTTCTAGATATCCCCTTCAAATCAAGCTTCTCGTTAATACAATCCACACTTTCTGCATTCTCCACATCTACTAGTATGACCATCATTTCGGGATGCCTTCTAGCAGCGACTCTCATTGGTCTGATGCGCTTCGATGGAACTGCTGTTTGTTTGTGGAGGACTGAGTGACTGCGCAGCATGACCAGAGAGTTGAAGTACCTGTGGTATTTCTCGCAAATTCTCTCATTCAGCAAAGATTGAAGTGAAGGGCAATACAGATGGTAGGGAATTATCTGAAATGTGGCGGGCTGAGGAAGAATGTTTTCCATTTTGAGACTGAGTTGCAAATAAGGACGGAAATTTGGGTAAGGCACTTCACGTTTGAAGAAGAGGTAAAGGAGGAGGAAGAAATCTGTTGTTTTTTTTTTATCACGCTGATGTATGAGCTTCGTGCTTTCGAACAGCACATGTTGTCGTCACACTTCACAATCTTAAGCAAGTATTGATTTGAGCGCCAGTGTTGATCTCTACACAATATATCATGTGCCACGAGCTCTAAATTTGATGGATCCATATACTGAGCAATGATTGGGCAGTTGTCTACAGTCAACTGTGACCATATTTCAGCCAACGTTTTTCCGGCAAATTCAAAGTTTGTCTTCTCTAGCTATTTCTCAGTATACGACGGTTAGTTTAAACAAAAATATTATTCTTATCAATGAACCTAATTTCCAACAGTGATCATGAACATAGTAAGAATCATTTATATGAAAGTGGGCAACGTACATTTTAAAGATTTTACTAGTTATTTGATTAAATAATGTCTACATGCTATTATCCACGCCTTTTCATTTCTGAAACGCATTTACTTGAAGTTAACGTCTACAACCATGGTAGTTGCAAACAGGACAACAATTTTTCTACACTTCGTACGTAACTCATTTCACACCAGCTGATATTCAAGAATACATGTTCAAATATTGCCAGTCTGACTTGGAAATTTTACGAAGGCGTTGTGGAAAATTTCAATAGTTATTTCTTGATCACGGATGTTTCGATCCCTTCAAGGAAGTCTAGCGTATGGATTAGTTTAACGATAGAAATTCACGCCACAAAAGAAATTAACCAGCATACCACCTTAATCCCATCTATCTGTTTGCTGTCGATATTCGGCCAAAACTTTGCATTCGCTCCCTTACTTGTTTGAAACTCAAGATAAGTAAACTCAACATGCTAGAAAACGGTGGAGAAAAAAAAACTGGAAGCCTTTCTGTAGATTGTTAGGATTTAGAAAACCCACAGAGAGTCTACGAATTTTAAGGCCGACCTTTCGATAACGAAAGGAAAAAAGGAAAAGTTAATAGGATTTTATGGGGTAATTTACTGTCTTACAACAACAATATCAGTTGTCAAAGCTCTAACAATATGATGCAAAAATTAAATAGTTTGCAAATGTAACATAAAATTAAATCTGGCATCATTACATATAAATACTGTTAGGCTTTAGGTTATCACTACCACCACTATCCACACTGAACTGTATTACAACATAAAGTGTGGAAAAAAATCTAGACAAACGATCGAAAAAAATATATTTCATATATGAATTGGTTACAACTCTAAATTTGATATAAAAATAGCATTTTATCGTTATTTACTCAAAGTGATACAAATGTATATCCATGCCCATAAAAAGTTAAAGTGTCAGCTTGCTTAACTGACTCATGGGCATGACTATCCGACCTTACTCGTGTAGACACAAGAAGATACACACACACACACACACACACACACACACACATATATATATATATATATATATATATATATATATATATATATATATATATATATAATTTTTGCATCATAGTTTAACACAAATAATACTTTCATACAGGTTAGAGAAATTACACCCATTACTCGCAGACCTGGGTTCGAAACTCCGTAGAGTACGAATTTAATTTCTCTAACCTGGATGATAGTATTGTTTGTATTAAACCATTATTTCTTCCCACTATTATCAAGATTCTACTACAGAATCCAGGGATAGCACAGTCTGTTCTGTCTGGTATATAAATATGCATTGCATTGCAAATTCCATTACAAATGGAATACAATCCAGGCCAGTTTATCTATGCTATGGTGTTCAACAGGGGTCGGTTCTTGGACCTGTTCTCTTCATTCTATACATTCAGCCGCTCTCAAGTGACATAGATCATCATCTAGTGTTTCACCAATTTTATGCTGATGATACCAAATATACAAATCTAGCCATCCAGCTGAAGTTGAAGCTACCATCCAAGACATAGAGAGGTGCATTTCTGATGTGATATCATGGATGACATGTAACAAGCTGCAGATGAATGATGATAAAACTAAAAAGAAACTGAAGCTATTCTGATTACAATACAAAGACTTTCTCGTTCGCATCCTTTACCTCAAACAATAAATATCAGCAATACCAACATTAAATTCACAGTCAATAGGAATTATAGGTGTTACTCTAGACCGTACTCTCACATTGCACCATGTACGAACATATGCAGGGCTGCATATCTTGAGCTTAGACGCATCAGCTCCATTTGCAGTATCTTTCAGTAGAAGCCACTGAAACGCTTATGTGTTACTTAATACTTCAATATTGGACTATTGGAACTCAAGTCAGTCTGGTTCATCTCAATATCTACTCCAGAAACTTCAAAAAGTTCAAAGCATTGCTGTTCGGATCATCTTTAAGAGTACATGATCAGAGTACACATCCCCCTACTCTGTACCCTACACTGGCTATCCATTCGATGCAGAATGAAACACAATTTTTTTTCTCTGTGCTATGTTTCACTGATGGGCTTCAGTCCAGCATACCTGTCCGACCTCATGTGAACACACGACCAAGATACTTACGCTCCTCTTCTGACAATCGTACAATCGTTATTCCCAAAATGAAAACGAACTCAGATGGACAACATTCTTTTGCATACCAGGGCCCAGCAAAGTGGAAAGAATTACCCACTGAACTTACACACAAAGACACATTGATCTCATTTAATATGTTGTTTCAAAACTGATCTATTTCGATTGCAAGAACAAACATAAAGACCTAATAATGTTTCCTACCTTAAATATTTTCAGCATGTTTTCTGTTGTTTTTTTTCATTTCTTCGTGTTTATTTTATGTAATCATATCGTTATATATGTTTTTTTATATATGTGTCCTGTTGACCAAGTAGGAAATGAAACACAGTAAGTCTATATCGTGAATGCCAAATACATGCTGAAGGCGGTGAAGTAATATATCATGGTCTATTGTGTGAAATCTGCAGACAAATCAAGGAGGGTGAGGACTGTAATCTTTCCGCTATCCAGAGCAGAGAGAATGTCATTAACTATTTTCAGTTTCAATACTGTTCTAGGGCGATTTACGGACTGTACATTGCTAAAGAGACTGTTTGAGTTCAGATTAGATACAAGTTTTCTGAGAGTTTGGACATAAATGGAAGATTAGAAACTGGGCGGTAATTCTTTAAATCGTTATGGTCTAGTGTTGGTTTCTGCAGCAGAGGCTTTACAGTGGCAGTTTTAAAAAATGATGGGAATTCGTCTGATGCGAGAGAGGAATTGATAACATCAGTTAGTGAAGGCAATATTGGATCTAAACACTCAAGTAGTAGGGATGTTGGAATTGGTCAAGTTCACGTGACTATAGTCTACTATTCATCACAATTGTACATACTAAATCCATAGAGACGGGTCCAAATGCTGATAATGGTTGCCGCTGAAATTCTGTATCGCACCTGTATGGTGACGACGAGTCACTTGAACTTGTGTTGTCAAGCTTGACTCTAATGGTTTGTACTTTGTCATGGAAGATATCTGCAAACAGGCCCGGAAGGTTGACTGGAGAGAAAGTAGTTGGAAATGGTGTACATTTGTTCCTTGACATTAGCTTGTAGTAATCTCGAATAGCCCATTGCAGCTGAAACATTCCGTGGTCTTAGTACTGTAGTGGGCTGATTTCGCTGCATGGGCTATGTTTGTGACGTTCGTCTTAGCGGCTTCATGGATTTGCTAATGAATCATGAGTCTGGTGGAAAGCCAAAGCTTCTCAGCTTTACGGCGGTCTTTTTAGCAGTGCGAAGCTGGTCCCTAAAACTGCTATACTACGGAGAACACTTTTGAATTGATACTTCACTCTTGGTTGATGGTGCATGTTTATTAAGCAATGAACACAGGCAGTTATCAAGTTGTTCTGCTGTAGAAGGTAAGCAAGTTGATAAGTTTACTAGGATATCATGCATTAGTTGGGTTCTCTTCATCATACGAAGGTTTCCCTTAGCAGCAAATGAAGGTGGAGGGTTTGGGACTGATATATCAAGATGGCATATAATGTAGAGGTGATCGAATGCAAGTTCGTTGGATACCATGGATGATCGTAAACTATTATCATCAGGTCTATGAAGAATCCAGTCTAAAATGTGACCATATTTATGGGTGGGTTGGCTAACTAACTGAGGTTGAAAACATTGATGGAATCTAGGAGTTTTAATGTCTATGGGTTTCCAGGACAGTCAAAGTAAAAGTTGAAATGTCCAAGAAAAATCTATAAAAAAACCCTTTCTAATTTCTATATGATGCGTGGTAGGAATTGAAGCTTGCGGTGTTGTTAAGATATTTGATCTTTGCGATGACAGCAATTCCACCTCAGGGATTGTGGCGGGGGAACGACTTGATTGGGTAACCGGTGCGTGTTAGATCCGAGCATATGGGCTCATCGTCTAATGCTCTTAACCATATTTCTATCAGGAAAACGACGTCGATATTCTGATCGTAGATGCAATTAACTATTTGTGAGCTCTTTTCCGGTGGTTCTACTAATTGGGCATTGAATAATGCGATACGCAGTAGTATCGCTTGGATAGTTGACACAAAGGTTGACGATTAAATAGATATTTGAATTAGGTTATATAAATTAAATGCCGAATTTTTAAATTGCTAAGCCGGAGATGGCAAGTGGGAGATAATTGGAATTCTTCTTCCTGTTCTACGCTGACCAGTTTTGAAACGGCGTTTCTTATTTCGCTTTCGCTTACATCTAAGTAATGATGAAATCAGTCCCATTTCTCTTAGTCTAGTGAAAAATGTAGTGTGGTGAACCAAGAAGTGGTCATTTAAAGAGATTAATGAGGGTACATCATAACATTAACAGGTGGACTGGCGAGTATCACGTGATGGCGGCTTGTTCAACAACAAAGGACGTTGTAACAGTTGAGCAAGACAGCTCAGAAAAAAACTCATTATTCTCGTTTCCAAAGCAACAAGATGAAGAAATACATATGAACAGAAAGCCAATGCATGATGAACACAATAACGTAGACGAAGACAGACAACAAGCAAATATATCATGAAAAACGGCGCAAAAAAATGGAACAACAGCTTCAAGACCGTTAAGTGATAGCCGCCATCTTGATATAACCTTATATATATATATATATATATATATATATATATATATATATATATATATATATATATATATATATATATATATATATATATATATATATATATATATGTGTGCATGCATGTATTTATGATGTTTGTTTTAAATCAAAACTTGCAGCTTTGTACATCAAACAAGTCTTTTCATTCATTCGATGATATAATTTGCAATTTACTCAGAACTTGATAGAACTGTAATTAGCATTAGTGGCTATGAAGGCTTACTAAGACAACATACCTTATTTAATTGAATACAGCTGAATACTTACTTTTGGAAGTTGCCTGGTTAATAATAACATTATTTCCACTCTCCTTACAGAAGCCATATCCGCTAATCTTCAATTTTCCCTCAGTGTCTACTACAACATTTTCTGGCTATGTAAAGTATTGGTGCAAAAATGAAAGTAAAACGTTCTTTCAATTGAAAACATTTTGCAAAATCAATTTTTATAACCAAGCACATTTAGGGAATAAAATAATTCGAATGTTATATAATGCTTTGCTAATTCTTGATAAAGCTTACAGATTAAATTATATATGATTTGTCAAGGTTTCATTAATTGCAAATTCTTCCCTGAATGTAAGATTTCTATATTGAACGTTCTTTTCACTTGAATTATCAGTAGATGAGGATATAAGGCTGACTTTTGTCTAAGTTTCACAAATCCTATGCTGATAGAGTATTGTGTACAATTTATTTTTGGAAATATGCATAGAGAATATAAATAAGTATATACAATAAGCAAGGTGGGTTAAAATTTCCGTATCAGTGAAAATAGACTGATATTGTCTTTAAATCATTTTTGTGAATAAATTATGCTGGGATATAATTTGTAATCGTAACATTTTAGAGTTTAATCCTGTATTTAAAAAATAAGTTTCTTACCTTCATGCTCGCACAAGAAGAATGCACTTTCAATAAATAATAAATAAATAAATAAATAAATAAAACGTGTTTCCAATTTCATAACTTGGTCTGACACGGCACCTGTATCCTCACGCCAAAACTCAAGTCGGCCTTCAGCAGTATGGATATATTAAGTAAAACCTTCTGATGGAATAAAACAGGAAATGAAATTTTAAGTCAACATCTATCAGTAGATCATTTAAAAATGAGTTTGTTTTCCTTTTAAATTTACTACTGCACTCTCAATGCCACAAAGGTAAGTAGATATTTTTAGTCTCAAAGACGTTGAAAAATGCTCGATCATTTTTTTCCCAGAAGAATTGAATATGTCTTAAGAAAGAGAGTTGATAGCAACACTATTGCTCTTGAAAAGTGCCACGAAGGACAGAGAGATTACTAAGTCCATAGTGAATGTTCTTATTGCTATTGTAAACTACTGGAAGGTTTCAGAGATTGCAAATGTGAATAAGCGCATACTGTGGTGCGAGATGTAAACGTTAATTGTTTTCGCACATAAGAAATCACTATTAGGTCTATATATTGATGGACATCTGTGAATTTTGAATGAAAAACTCTATCTATCTATCTATCTATCTATCTATCTATCTATCTATCTATCTATCTATCTATCTATCTATCTATCTATCTATCTATCTATCTATCTATCTATCTATCTATCTATCTATCTATCTCTCTCTCTGTATATATATATATATATATATATATATATATATATATATATATATATATATATATATATATATATATATATATATATCTCCCTGTCACTAAGATGTAAATTTTTATGGATTTAATTTTCAAAATGGTATGTTTAGTAAGAAATCTATACATATTTAAGCCAGGAAAGCAAGAAAAAGGATTATGAAAGTTTAGTCTGGTACTGTTTTAACCGAGTATCAAATATGACATGATTATGGCTATGCCAGGTGTGCTATAGCTTTTAAATCAATAAAATTACATTTATTATTTGTACCATCAGTTGAGGCGCGATAGGCAGTTTGACATAATTCATCGTAATGGCAACCTACCCTAAGTTCACCGTGAACCACTTGACACTGTTCGTGAAGGAAAGCTACCCCACGAAGAAACTGCCAGACCAGCTTGTTTCCAGAAAGAGCGTCCTGTCCCTGGTCACGACACAAAGCTCGCATGTGCTCTTCAAGATTGTATTCGTACAGTTCAGTGGCAAGGTAAATGGTTCCTTCTGAGTATGACAAGGCCTGGTGGTGGGTAGCAATTAAATGGATACAATTAAACCTCTTTGCAAAGTACAGTGATAGAAAAGTAAGAAATAATTCGTTTTCTAAAGGCGGCTGTCAAATACAGTGAACCTTGTTATATGCAATCTACTTGTATCTCACGCGTATATGATAGCTTTATATATAAAAAGAACATGTCAAACATAACTTTCTGTTATACAGTCGCAATATATTAATTGAACTCAACTCATTCTGATAAAAGAAAACTAAGTTAAAGCAAACATGGAATTGTTGAAAAATTTTATTATTCCAGGAAAATAATTTCTGTTCAGCGGCTTAAATATGATATTCCTAAATATTCTATACATTTTTGTCTACTGTGCACGCTATATTGTTATTTGTACTAACATATGCTTTAGTGAATTTTGTTCTGGCATTTCTAAAAAAAATGGAGGTGTGTGTATTTCTTTATCCAAGTGTGTCATTTAAAAAAGGCTCACTGTATATCTTTCTAAAAAGATGACCTCTACACGTGTGTTTTTGAAAGTTGTCTGATATATAGGATCTATTCCACACGAATTAAAATGTGCTTGAATATAGTTATACAGTAATGAAGGTATCCGACGAGCAAAAATTGGGAAATGGAGGTTTTCGTATATATAAATGTCGTCTGAAAAATTTCATTCCTGTGTTGTTTGATATCCGTAACCAAAATAGAAAAGCCGATTATTTATTGACTTTCCAGTGGCGTTCCTACGGTTGGTGTCAACCAGTGCGATAACTCCCGGTGTCACTCCCATGGATCTCCTTCCTGAACAAAAGTTCAAAAATGTTATAGACAGTCATTTTGGTGTCAACCCCTCTGATAGTGTCACCCGGTGAGGTCTGCACCCTCCCCCTCCCCCCGCACCCCTAGTGACGCCACTGTGACTGCATATTGATGAAGTTACTTAATGAAGAGTCGCCAACTACAACTAAGATGAATGCGTTGGTATAAATCGATTAATACTCCTGGATGGTTGGCAATTTCCATTATGATTCCCTCCCTCCTCCCGACCGATATTTATGCAGTGGCATCAAATACATTACTGGAATGCATAATGAAATTAAGAACAATGCAAAACATATAATGAATGTGGACTTTGTACAATATTAAGTCTTAACAACATACCAAATATTGCAAAATGAAGTTTGAGCCGCTTATATTCAACAGTCTTTCAAGACGGTTTCGAGACACACGAACTGATCGTGTATCAATCATTTTCACTGCCACCTCTGTGCCGTCCACTAGAAATCCAAGCGATACTGGATACGTGCTGTGAATTTTAAAAATAAGACAGACAAATGTACCTCGCAAAAAAGGGGGCAACAACTATAAAACTCAGGAAAAAATTAAATTCGGTAATTGTGGGACAATAAACTATTATCGTCATCAAAACTAAACTTTAATAAAATTTAACTATATAAAAATATGGAAAATATTTGTCTGTGCTAAAGACTCACAAGTAATTTAGATGATCCATCATCGAACGCCTATATACAGTTTTTGGATAAATGCAAAAACGTATGGGTTGCTCGAACTTTAGACGCATTAAACCTATACAATGTATTAGCTCACAATTCTTCTCCAAAAGCCAAAAGGTCAGAATGATTTGCCAATAACGATACCTATTCATAAAATGTATTGTGTTTAATATTAACTGTCATCCTATCTCATACAAATCGAGAAATAAAATCCTTCTAATCTAGATCTAGACGTATTACGAACAAATAAGTGTGCGATTAAAAAGGATGTACCCTTGATATATAATATAGTTGTCCTTATCCGTTGCTGGCAGAAGAATGTCTCCAAAACGCTGAAGGTTTCTAGCTGGTAGACGCCTAATGATCCGAAGTTTCTCAGCCCAACGTTTGCTCTTTGGTTGCCAGTCACCATTCATAAAGAAAAGTCTCATATTTTGTGTATCTATCTCAACAATAGTTGCATTTTTCTGCACAAAGTCATCATATATTGCAAAATTATCAGCATTGCTTTTGGATATTCTACCATATTCTTTTTCGAACAACATATTTGTGTCCACGTGTCCATACTTCATATCTGTGATCATATTGCCCTTTTCTGTATTCGATCTCATACATTTCAAAATTGAGTCTTCTTCATCCCCTCTTGCTCCAATGAACTCACAAATTCGTTTCATATCCACTCCAGTACATGATGCATAATAGTAGAAATTGTTATCATATATAAATGGAAGACGAGAATCACGAACTTGCAAGGAATCGTAGTAGCTCTTCAACTGCATCAGTTGAACCTGCTGTATCTTGTGAAATAGCGAGACTCCATTCCTCTCATTTGCAACTTTTGTTTCCTCGTGAAAGGAAGGAAAGAATTCTATATTTTCCTGTACATGGTCCTTGTTTCTACCAAATAAACAACAAACCTTTCGGAGAGCTGGTGGTTCAATATTCTCAATGTCACTCGGGTACAAAACTGTTTCTTCTGTTGTATCAATCTGGCAGGCGTTGAAGAGAATGCTTTGTCCCAACGATGAGGTTTTAAATGGTGATTTGCCCATAGCAGCCTTTTCGTTTACGCTGTAATCCAACGACCCATAGTCATCATATCTGCTCTCAACCACATTTGTCGTTTGTATTTCCGTGCAATTATCTAGAAAATTTGGGTTAGCACAAAGGAACATTTTCTCAGGCGATGAAGCAGTATTTCTGAAACTCGGCTGAATTTCTTCTTCTGTAAACCCTACACCGTTGTTAGGTGCACATAAAACGTCAACGGTTGGTAAGAGATTTGCGTGAAGGTGACTTGATTTCGTACCGAAATGATTCAACGAATTCCATTTCGATGAAATTGGCTTTCTTCCTTCAATGGAACAGTCCATCACAGAAGGATCTTCCACCTCAGGTCTATCTCTACTGGTGGGAATGTTGGCTCTGGTATATCCTAAGGTTTGGGTGGCAGAAGAAAAAATAGCATCTTGTATATCTTGCATCACTTGAATATGGGGATTGCTTGCAAAGCTAATGTCTGATATTTGATTCCAATTACTTCCTGTTTGTTCCACAATGTTTGTTAGATGCGCACCATCCAAATCTAATCTCTCGGGATATAAATACCCAGCTTGATTATGGAAATGTAAAGTACCTCTTGGTTGAAAAATAACATCAGTTGTACATGGTGCTACATCAGTAGTTCGTGCATGACATGACTTCATATTTACGTTATCTGTTCTGTTAAACACAGTGTTCTCGTATTGATTTTGAACATCTTGCAGACTTGATTCATTTCTCTCGTCATCACTCGAACGTATTACCTGAGGTTGTTCATCATCATGACAACTGGAAATTCTAGTAAAACCAAGTTGAAAATGTATATTGTTTTCAAACTTTTCAGCTATATCATGAAATGGAGTTCTAACCAATGTTGGCGAATGATGTAAATCCTCATACAGCATCTCTGATGTTTGCAGATCCTGTGATCTTGTGTTTGTTCCAGACCAGCAGTTTGAAGTCTCCGAAACATTAGCTGTAATCACTTCCTCTTTTAAATTGGTGGAAATATGCCCTGAGTGACTTCTACTCAATGATGGTAGAGTAATGTTCTGGATGGACCCAGAATTGAGTAAAACCCCAGACTCTTTCCCAAGTATCCCAACTTTGATGGGATTTCTAGGTGACTCTGTATTTTCTTCTTTTGCAACAGTTTGTCGAGAACGACTCCGAATACCAATAAGGCGAGGATGAACAGAGGGACATTCATGTCCTGCATTTGGTATAGCACTTGGTTTAGTCTGATCGGGAAAAATTTCCATTTGCTGAGGCGTTTCTTGTAGCTCGCTACGATCACAACTAGGATGCGGTATTGTGCTGATATCAAGGTCTTTTTGCTGATGAAGCTTTGAGTTAAATAGAAATTTAGGCGCATTTGGAATCGTTTGTGTTATATCTATCAGAAAATCATTTCCCGGAAATTCAGTCAATTCTTTCTGACGACGAAATAGGAAAGAGTTGTTGTCCATTGGAATCGAATAAACTTCATCACATTTTATATCAGCATTGCCATCATGCCCAACATTAACCTCGTGTTTTGCCTGTTCTGGATCTTCACTTGCTGCCGATATTGAGTCATCAGAAACAGCTGCAGTGAAAGGAGACCATTGTTTGCTCGAACATGATTCCATAGGATCTGTGGTTCTATCAGAACAAATTGATGTTTCTGGATCCTCCTCACGGACAACATCGGCGTAGGAATGATGACAAGTATCTGATGACACTTCCATCGCAAGCAATCGGTGAGAACTTTCAACACTTTCCATTTCTTTACCCTTATGGGTGGCCAACGTTGGAAATTCTTCTTCATAGGTCAAATCAGGTTTAGGCGGCGGATCTGTGGTGGTAATGGGGTTCTCCCTGGGCTTTGAATATTTTCCTTTCGCCACCTCCGCCCAGCTGAAAGCTTCATTTTGCGATGTCGTATGTTTTTGTTTCGTAACTTTCTTTTTACCTCTTTGTTTTTCTTTCTTATTACTTTTATTTGTATCTGCATTGTTATCCTGTTGAGGAGTCTTAGGCAGATGCTTCTTGGTATGAACTGTCACCCATGTCTGCTCTACATCGTCACTCTCTGGAAAAGCTAGCATCGGACCTAAATTTTCGTCATTAGATACGGCAGCCGCCATACTTGTGCATTTCTTTACATTTGTCTCATATGCCATCTTCTTCTTAGTTTTCTTTTTTTTCGTCTTCATTGCTTCACTCTCAACAGAATTTGTGGTAGGCAAATGAAATTTGTCTGCAGATAAATTTTCATAGGTACTCATGGCATTATAAGAATGCTGGTAATTAAGTTTCAATGTTTCAACAGCTACACCATAAAGAGTATTCTGAGAGGTCTGTGAGGCAGATTTGTTTGAAGATGTCCCTTTCTTTGATGGTTTAGGTAAATGTAGATTTTCAAGAAAATTTGCATTCTGCTGAAATCCGTTATTTTTCTTTCTTTCTTTTTGTTGATTAGGATAATTAACACTCGACACTGATGTCTTGGCATCATCAACTCCAGTATAATTTTCTCCGTAGCTTTTATAGTCCCCATTCTGCTCTTGATTCCTTTGCCTTTTCCTTTTCTTTTTGTCTCTTTTCTTGTCTTTCTTTTGTTTCTCTCGCTCTTCTTCCTCCAGTAACTCTGCCATCTTCTGCTCTCTTTGAGAGGACTGGATCTTCCCAAAGTAATCGCAGAACCGTGCCCACATCTCCGCAAACTTTAAGTTTACACATTCATTCGTGTGCCTCCAGGAATCCGTATCGATCTTTAAGCGAAACCGGTTGGAAAATTCAGACACCCTGCAGCAGTTATGCATTAAATACTTTCTCCCCTCTGGCACCTCGATGAGGTAAATAATGGGCATAAAATAGATAATAGGATCTCTGTCATGAAATTTCCAGGTGACTTCGCACAGTTTCGCAGTTTCCATGAAGAACTCTGGTCCTTTCAATCGAATGAATTGACTGACGAAACGCTCTTCAACAGCATGCGCTTTATGGAACATTAGATGACACATAATGTAGACTACCATGGTGAGATAGTCTGCGTCTCGGATTTCTCTAGGGTCTCTTAGAACTGGGACGTGAGCATGCATCACATTCATAATATTGTAAATGATTTTTTGGTTGTAAAGAGAGTCTCTGAAGCCATCTTTCTTCGCAAGCCGTAAAATTAAAGGAAATAAAATATTTTCGACGTAGTCAAAATTGTCATTTTCAACGGATGAATTCATTTTCGCAATACGACCCTATAAAGAAACAACGAATATGAAATTCAGTCGGAACAAGTTGCCTTGTTCAACTCAAAGATGCTTATAACCATAACGTGATGGATATTGTTACAAATCGAAGCACAAGGATCTTACGTATCACTTCAAAAGGAACACAAGTTTAGTTTTCGTTTAAGTTGATTTTTTAAAATAAATTTGATGTAATGAATGAGGAGGAAAGTGTGGTATACAAATGAAGCGTCAAACTGTTTATTGTTTTAACATAGAAATCATTTTTTGTTATTAAACATTAATGAACAACTGATATTCCCTGCGTGATTGGTATAGTGGAATGGCACCCAACTAAGTAGCCCCCTCCCCCGTAATCAGTATCAGATGGAGGGATGATATACCTTCACGAACAGATCGCGTTTGTGTTGATCCAGACTGTTCAACAAGAACTCGAGGACCTCTTCTTTGGCTTCATGCAAACTCCAGCATATTGCAGTGTTACCATTCTGGAATAAAAAAATAACAATAAACAGCAAAACGTGTGTATCATAACTACTAATGAAAGTGTTCTGAAAATACTACCAAATTTGCGAAACCTTTAATAGATATAAAAAAAATTAAGAACTGCAAGATGCCGTTTAAACAGAAGATACAGTACTTGAAATAAAGAACAATTATGAATAAACCAAATTTATCTAAAATTCACTGAATCCTTTTCAAAATCCCATTGAATTGTATAATTGTATTGTAAAATCCAACTGAATTTTATCGTAAAATCCCGTTGAATCCTCTATAAAATCCTATTGCAAAATGTCGTTGATTCCTATGGTAAAATCCAGTTGAATCCTATGTAAAATCCTGTGGTAAAAATCTCATTCAATTATATATAAAATCCTGATGAAAAATCCTATTTAAAATCCAGTATAATGGATCACATTGTAATGACGCACATGGTGAGAAGTATAGTTCGGTACATCGTTTCCTACCCGTTTTTATAGGTTATTTTAACGCTTTCATGACCGTGGAATCTTCAGTTTATTTTATATGAACAACTTCTATAAGTAAATAATTTGAACAGTCCTCTACCTAATGAAATCAAAACTTTCAAGTCAATTTATTAAAATTAAACAGTCACAGTTTATTTAATATCTGAGCTATCATGAGGTAATTAAACATTCTGAAATTTCAATCTCAAGTACCAACGATTTTCATGCTCTGGATCTTATTAGAATCATCAGGACTTTCTAGGTTGCAGTGTTTGCCACGACAAGAATATATTAACATCGATGGCACATCCTAATAGTTTTTACACCAAGAGAATAGCTGTAGGGTTCTTAGTCTTTCTAGAATGATTCAGCATTACTTGCTTCTCTTTCTCTTGTATACTTATTCCGTTCTGAGTTTTTAATACAACTGACTTTACAAAACCGAATGTATCAAATTAATTATAATCGGCCTTTCACGCCAATTTGATATTTTCAACACATTAGTCCGAGTCAACATGTATTCCTAAATTTTGGGAGTTTGTTTTTTCTTTCAATATTTTTTTTCTCTGTGATTGAATTTCTATGGCAGTGTATTTTAAAAAAGATCAGACAGTTCAAAGCAATTTAATTTCTTAACAAATCGAAATTGTCTACAAGTGTCATATATTTTTAAAAACGTTTCAAATGGATTAATAATATGGTGGCCTTCATATTTATTCTTACGCCATATACTTGATCCTGCCTACGAACGGAAATAAGATAGTATGTAGTTTTCTTTCACTATCACTTGAGAAGATTCCTGTAGCTTGTGAATTGTAAAGGACAATTATTTAAAAAAAACTACATTAGAGAGCTTAAACTGTCCTTACAATGTCCTCTTTCAATATGTCAGCACCTGCTTGAATCAACCGCTCTGCAGTCTTAGGGTCTCCTTTCATGGCACATTGCATTAGTGGAGTAAGACCGGTCTAAAAATAAATTGGAAACCATGTTCAATTTGTCTTTAATATTTGCCCCATTGAAGCCATCTTCATATTTTAAGACATACAAATATCGCTGAAATTTAAAACTGGCTGCTATACGTTTATCATTTCATAATGTTTAATGTTTATGCTGACATTTATAATTACACAATGAAGTAAATTAGATCTACCAGAAAACAACAATTGGAAGTAATATTTTCACCCATGCGACAAAGTAATCAACCTGATTCGCAGACCTTACATTAGTTATCTAAGACTGGTTGTCAAAGTCAAGGTCTCCACGCCTGGGAACTACCATTAAACAGATAAACCTTTGTTGTCTTCCGCTGCGCCTGATGGAGTTGTTATAAATGAAACACACACACACACACACACACACACACACACACACACACACACACATACATACATACATACATACATACATACATACATACATACATACATACATACATACATACATACATACATACATACATACATACATACATACATACACCCGTAAAGCAACTTATAGTCTATCCAAATTCGATAATATCACTACAATACACACTAATTTAGAACTGTAACCAGTATTCCAGTATTGTACTGCACAACATTGTACCGATGTCTAATACAGAACGTTTTCCAAATTAGAATTGACGAAAGTTGAAACTTAACTGTATAAAATATACTAACTACTTATTATTTTCATATGATATCCATCGATTAAATTTCATAATACAGTAATAATGTCAAATGTTTTATGCTTTTATTTTCTTATGCGTATAACTTGTGTCTACAAGTCACTCCACTGCACTCACTAACATAGTCGTATTAATGTGCCGTGTTTATAAACAAAAGTGCGCTGTTCATGACGCTCGATGTGAAATATTTTCAAAAGAAAAAAAGTGATAAATTATTTCTTTATTTATTGCTTATTTTCTAATATATATATTATTCGTAATTATTCGTAATTTCATAAAAGATTACAAACCTGACGACCTTTATCTAAAGTAAAAGGCAATAATAATCCCTGATTAATATATAATGAATCTACTAATTATATCGCATGATTATTTTAATTTATTTGGAAACAATTTGGTGGAAAAAAATCTATATCGGTGTTTGTATCAAGACAAAAAATCCCAGTCGCGAGGTTACATTCTTTATCTCCAGACGAAGCTCTGCCGAATTTAGGGATAACTAATGTAACCCTTTGACATGAATTTCCTTCTTGTCAGTGCAAACCACAACATGAATTCTATTAATCTTGCGACCAATAACCATGAAGAGCTGACAATAATCTTGTGGGGAAAAATGAATAAAGCTCTCAGCATAAACAAAACAAAAGGCTTTGGGAGAAAATACTTTTCTAAATTTGATTAATGAATATGCAAGAATTTAGTCTGAGGTGGGATAACATAAACATCTTTTGAAGCAATGAGGATCTCCAGATAAACTCATTGACATCATAACAAGACCGCTATTCACTGACAGGCTATAACTAACGCTTCTAAAATACAAGCGGAAGTATGCAAAGAAATGTTTTCTATAAGTTACCCGCATTCCATAAAATAATAAAGAAAATGATATCCTTTGGTCATCTGCAAAACGATTTGATGACTTTGTGAATGATCCCTGACCGATGCAAAATGATTACATATCTAATTTGTGAAGTCACTGTGTGATTCAGCATAACTGCTTACATTGGTCTGAAGGTTTGGATCCGCACCATTGGCTAGTAAAAACTGGACGCAACATTCCCATTTCCTCTCCGCAGCTATGTGAAGTGCGGTGAATCCAGTCTGAGAAAAGAAGAGAGGGAACAAATACGTACACCATTTAGTTCATTGTGCAATTTACAAAACATGGTATACAAACGTAAAAATAATTAAATTAAAATTGCGTTACTCGAAGCTTTAATGAAAATAAATATATAATTAATTAAGAGAGTTTCTTGTTCATGTCTTTATTGTGTGCGCAACTATGAACTGTGGATAGAAATGCGCATATAGTGCGCATATAATAGATGGTGGATATAAACGGCTCCTTTTTTAAAATAGATTTTTAATTTTATTGTAAAAGCCGTTCAAGATTGGCTTTGTTAGATGTAAACCATATAACATTAAAATAACAAGGTTTAACACTCTAAATTTATAAAATATTTTGCAGACAAACATTAATTTTGTTTAAAATTGTTTTTCAGCGCATAAGGACTACGCAGAAAAGAATTTTCGACCCTCAAAAAACACTGAAAAATTAATCTTTAATTATCAATACAAGCCTTCCAAGTTTTTTATGTTAATCTTTAAAAACAGATAACTGTTAAAGGACAATGCTGATAAAAGTTTGTCATTCGATATATATATATATATATATATATATATATATATATATGTGTGTGTGTGTGTGTGTGTGAGCTTTAATTTATTTTAAAATGTTTTTCAGAAAATAAGGAGTATTTAAAAATTAATCCTTTTTTAAGAAATGCCTGTATTTGATTTTAGAAGATCATCAGATTGTTTTGAAAACAGATAATCAAAAAATATTAATGTTTATAAACATTCAATATAAAAATAAAAGCTATATAAAGAAACTTGGAGTTAACCAAAAGTGTTGTTCAGTGCATTTCAATATTTGCAAAAACTGAATTCCCGACTGTAAAAAGAACTTTTTATTTATAAATAAAATCTTTTCATGTTTTAGTTTAAAGGAGGCAATGTGTGTTAAGTGTTTATAATTTAAAAGAAATTTAATTTTTAAAAAAAACCAAAACACTTAAACATTCTTCTCAAAAATATCCCAGAAAACATGTGAATAAACTTTTATTCTGTCAAAAATTGTTGCACTACAGACATTAGACAAAAGTGAAGTGTTAAGGGTTTGTAAAAACAAAATAGACGGAATATGTATTTAAAAGAAAAAGCATTGACTACCGATATGTATCGAAAAAAAAGTAAATCGAAAGAATCAAATAACTCAGATTATGTGTAAATTAGCATATGTATTGTATTGTATTGTATTGTATTGTATTGTATTGTATTGTATTGTATTGTATTGTATTGTATTGTATTGTATTGTATTGTATTGTATTGTATTGTATTGTATTGTATTGTATTGTATTGCAGACAGTTTATGTGTATAACTTGCATTTTATTGTGAGGACACTGTATAGCGTTTATATCTAGTTAAATATGAAACATTGTATCAAAAAAGTAAACGCGGAATGCGCCAAAGCAGTTTGTATGTGTCAATCTATGAAACTTTTGCTGATATGTGGCCGTCCATGAAATATCTGCTTTAGTTCATTCATTAAAAAAAGTTGTTTACGTTAGAAAATAGTTCCTTTGCGCGCGGGATTTAGTATAAAGGTGTTCAATATCGGGGAATATTGCACGATTCTGACAATGTAAAGTTAACGGAGAAAAAAAGATGAGCATATAATAATTCATTATTACACCATATACTTTGAGTTAAATATTGAGGACCTTGCATAAATGCTGATTTTTATTTATTTGAATTTTTTTTTTGTTCTATTGGATGGTTCTATTTTGT
Organism: Potamilus streckersoni; assembly: GCA_016746295.1. Lineage (NCBI taxonomy): Eukaryota > Metazoa > Mollusca > Bivalvia > Unionida > Unionidae > Potamilus > Potamilus streckersoni. Next base: position 2,211,157 of record JAEAOA010001852.1, read on the forward strand.
TTTAAAGATATTTACTGACATTTTATTACACTCTATGGGATTGGATACCAGTTAGCAAACTCATCTAGGATCTTTCCCAAAAATTAAATAATGATACAACGTTAACAATCATTTTACAAACGTTGTAGTCCATCACACAAACAAGGATTAATATTTGATGTTTTAAAAGGAATGAAACATTTCAGAGGAAAGAGAATTATCAGAGTGGTATGTGGTTAAGTAAAAAAGCGATGGAGAGAGAGAGAGAGAGAGAGAGAGAGAGAGAGAGAGAGAGAGAGAGAGAGAGAGAGAGAGAGAGAGAGAGAGAGAGAGAGAGAGAGAGAGAGAGAGAGAAAGAAAGAGAGAGAGTTCTTTTATTACAGTCACTTTTGTCCATTTCGTTTGTTGTACATATGGGTTGCATTCTATCAAAATTGATGGAAATAGTGACTTCGACAGTTATAAAATGTATGCAAGTAATGTTAGGTACAGTAGTAGGAAAGGAAAGTAAAGGTAAGTGGAACATATTACGCGTTATTGGATTCATGATGATCCGTCGAGTATATATATGTATATATATATATATATATATATATATATATATATATATATATATATATATATATATATATATATATATATATATATATATATATATGCGCAATAAACTGACGACGAACAGTGCAAAACTATTATCTAACTTGCCTGACCGCTTTCGACTCTTAATGAGTTTTTTCAAAGGCATATACAAAACATAGGCAAAACAAACAAATTAAACAAAAAAAGTTGTTTCTAAAACTCTACATAGCTGTTTCTACATGAATTAAACTTATAGATGTATTGTCTCAACCACCCCATATAGACTTGTTGCGTATACTGAGATATATTTGTATTCAGCTAGAAATTTATGAGCCTTAACAACATCTATTACTTTGTGTACTTTTATGTAATGCAAATTAGATCCCGGATATTTGATTCTTTTTGGGATATTTTATTCTTATAGTAGTAATTAAAGGATACTAGGAAGATTTAGAAAGGTTTAAAAAGAAAATGTGTCGGGTGCAAAGGATAATTATACTAGTGCATAGCTTTCTTTTTCTAGTCTTCATGGTTTAGACTGCTTGGTTTCTATGTCCTAAGGCGGATGTGTGTGTGTGTGTGTGTGTGTGTGTGTGTGTGTTTTGGTTGAGGATACTCCAATTCTTAGGTTTGTATATACATTGAGATGGAATTTGGAATTATTCTTGCTTTGGTTTGTCATGCTCCATTCCCTAACATTTTATATGCCGTCGGTTGGAATTGCTTGCTTCGGCATGCTCAATTCTCTAGGTTCTTCTATACATTGGGATGAAACTATTAATGCTTTGACGGGGCATAATCCATTCCCTTGGTTTTTCTATACATTGGATTGAAATTATTAATGCTTTGACTGGTCATATTCCATTGTCTCGGTTTTTCTATACAATGGATTGAAATTATGAATGCTTTGACGGGGCATATTCCATTGTCTCGGTTCTTACATACAGCGGGATGGAATTATTCTTGCTTTAGTTGGGCAGACTCCATTGTCTCGGTTCTTACATACAGCGGGATGGAATTATTCTTGCTTCAGTTGGGCAGACTCCATTGTCTCGGTTCTTACATACAGCGGGATGGAATTATTATTGCTTTGGTTGGGCAGACTCCATTGTCTCGGTTCTTACATACAGCAGGATGGAATTATTCTTGTTTTGGTTGGGCAGACTCCATTGTCTCGGTTCTTACATACAGCGGGATGGAATTATTCTTGCTTTGATTGGGCAGACTCTATTGTCTTGGTCCTTACATGCAGCAGGATGGAAATAGTATTGCTTTGGTTGGGCAGACTCCATTCTCTCGGTTCTTACATACAGCGGGATGGAATTATTATTGCTTTGGTTGGGCAGACTCCATTGTCTCGGTTCTTACATACAGCGGGATGGAATTATTCTTGCTTTGATTGGGCAGACTCCATTGTCTGGGTCCTTACATGCAGCAGGATGGAATTATTCTTGCTTTAGTTAGGCAGACTCCATTGTCTCGGTTCTTACATACAGCGGGATGGAATTATTATTGCTTTGGTTGGGCAGACTCCATTATCTCGGTTCTTACATACAGAGGGATGGAATTATTCTTGCTTTGGTTGGGCAGTCTCCATTGTCTTGGTCCTTACATACAGCGGGATAGAATTATTATTGCTTTGGTTGGGCAGACTCCATTGTCTTGGTCCTTACATGAAGCAGGATGGAATTATTATTGCTTTGATTGGGCAGACTCCATTGTCTTTTGGTCCTTACATGCAGCAGGATGGAATTATTATTGATTTGATTGGGCAGACTCCATTGTCTTTGTCCTTACATGCAGCAGTATGGAATTATTATTGCTTTGATTGGGCAGATTCCATTGTCTTGGTCCTTACATGCAGCAGTATGGAATTATTATTGCTTTGATTGGGCAGACTCCATTGTCTTGGTCCTTACATGCAGCAGTATGGAATTATTATTGCTTTGGTTGGGCAGACTCCATTGTCTTGTCTTGGTCCTTACATGCAGCAGGATGGAATTATTATTGCTTTGATTGGGCAGACTCCATTGTCTCGGTTCTTACATACAGCGTCATGGAATTATTCTTGCTTTGGTTGGGCAAACTCCATTCCCTAGATTCTTATGGTATGTGCATCAATATTTTTGTAACACATGGTATCTGTTTTATAAAATTATTGTAATTTTTATTCATTGCTGTAAATTGTACTGATGGTCTTTAGATTTTGCCTACTTGACAAGTGTCTGTTTTAGGAATATTAAAGAACGAAAACTTGCCTAAGTTCTAGGCTTACGCACGTCTTGACAATTACTAATAAATGAAATATTAGAAATATATTTACGAGATTCGGCCTTTTCCCATTGGCTGGTAGGGTATGGATGGTTCTATAATAATTTCCTAATTTTCTGTTGGATTGGTTAGGTCACATAAATAAGGGTTTCCAAATATCAGAATGAGTAGTATCATCTGTCACATTCGGGTATGTTTTGAACTAGAGTCCTACCAGAGTATGCTTATGCATATGAGCAGAGAATTGAGCAATCTAGATTCATTCCATTCCTGTTTTGGAGTCATTCTTATTTCTTGTTTTCCTGTTCTAACACCAAGTCTGCAGACGTGTTTCAAGTTCTAATTGGGTATTGTTTTTTTGAGATGAAAAACATTTATTTGTGATGTTCAGAGGAAATAGAAAGTGCTCGTGTTTTGGACTATGCTATCATTCTGGAACTACTTTCAATTATTCAAAGGAGTTCTGACAACTCCATGTTGACAACATCACGATTCATGGAGGATCTATACATTTCTGATTCTGTAGATTATACGGAACTTTTGTCTTTTTGAATTCTAATATAACCCTTTCGTGATTATTTTGGATTCACTTCATAATACGTCAAGTTGCTTTCACATTTTCATTTATAACTTTGATATTTTATTCGTTAAGTTTTATGAAACAATTTGGTTTTGCTTTTTTTCTATTACTTACTTTATGACCATAGAGTCGCATCACATGTACAGTCGGATGGAATTATTGATGCTTTTGATTGGACATACTCCATACCCTGAGTTCTTGTATACGGTCGGATGGAATTATTTATGCTTTAGATTGGACATACTCCATACCCTGAGATCTTGTATACGGTCGGATGGAATTATTTATGCTTTTGATTGGACATACTCCATACCCTGAGTTCTTGTATACGGTCGGATGGAATTATTTATGTTTTTGATTGGACATACTCCATACCCTGAGTTCTTGTATACGGTCGGATAGAATTATTCATGCTTTTAATTGGACATACTCCATACCCTGAGTTCTTGTATACGGCCGGATGGAATTATTCATGCTTTTGATTGGACATACTCCATACCCTGAGTTCTTGTATACGGTCGGATAGAATTATTCAAGTTGTGGTTAAGCATTCTTCGCTTCCTCGGTTCTTATATACAGTGAGATTAATTTTTTCTTGCTTTGGTTGAACATGCAGGTTTAATCCATATATTTATTTTCACCTATTACCTATTTCACAAGCGCGGTTCCAACTTCACATTCCTAACGAGTAACGAGAGAGAGAGAGAGAGAGAGAGAGAGAGAGAGAGAGAGAGAGAGAGAGAGAGAGAGAGAGAGAGAGAGAGAGAGAGAGAGAGAGAGAGAGAGAGAGAGAGTCTCTTTTACTTTTAGATTTGCAGGTTTCAGTAAACAAAATGAATCAATTACATCGTTAATGCATTAATAACGGATACGTTAATAACGATACAATATTAAAGATACATTAATAACGATACATTAATAACGACGATGTCCAAATAAGCATAACATTATCCTAATAATGACAATAATCCTAATAACGACCATGTCCAAATAAACATAACATCTTCCTAATAATGACAATAATCCTAATAACGACCATGTCCAAATAAACATATCATCTTCCTAATAATGACAATAATCCTAATAACGACCATGTCCAAATAAACATAACATCTTCCTGACATTTTGAATAGTCTACAGTTTTTCAGAAAACACCGGAAAAAGAAATGATCACTAATTTATTTACCAAATTAGCATGATTTATCTGTAGACTTCCTCGGAAAGGCCATATTATGTTGATAACTTGGGCATCCCCAGTCCGAACAGCGATCATAAAAGCGTTGTTACCTTCCTGCAATCAATCCATCAATCAATCGATCACTCAGTCAATCCATGAAAAAACATACATGCAAATAAATGAATGACTGAAAACATAAATAAATAAATTTACAGTGTACAAAAACAAGGGCTGATAGTGACAAACAGACCGATACGGTGCAATAGGTCTACCTAGTTTCGACCCTGTGATGATTTTTGAGGGGAAAAAATGTTTTATACAGGTCCACGGGTGGCAGTGCCATCTCTGCTCTGTCCACGTGTGTTGTTTGTGTCTCAGACTCGGCCGATGAGGGCATGTGAGAAAGCTAGCACGTCCAAACTATGTAAACTGACTGTAACGTATCAGTCAATAAGCATGATAAGGAAATCACGCAGAGACTTCATTTAAAAACCAATCTGGACAATAGTTACATTGGTATATTCACTCATTTTGCGTTATTTACTAATTACTAATTATGTCTACACATGCACTTTTTTATGTAACGGTCGAAATTGCATTCTCAGCAATTTAAAGCTACGGCATAAAATATATATTACATATGACAAGCAGTGAGTTATTTTAAAGCCACGACATAAAATATACATTACATATAACAAATAGTGCGCTATTGGAAACAAAAGCAATTTTTTTAAAGGTTTATAATGTAAGGATATAGTACTGTGAATCACTTATATGTAGAATATTCGACTCGAAAGGAAACCAGTAATACAGTTTGAATACAAATCATACCAGATTGTGTCATGAAATTGACAAACCAAAAGTATTTTATGACAAACTTACTGATAAATATGGAATTAACTGATGGACAGAAAATATAATTATCTTATTTGTCAAATATATGGTAATAACTGATGGATAAAAAAAATGTATTTATCATAAGGGTAAAATATATGGTAATAACTGATGGATAGAAAAGAAGGGTCCAAAACATGTCAATGACGGATAGACAGAAATTGTAATTACCATAAGGGCCACGCATCCTCATATATATATATATATATATATATATATATATATATATATATATATATATATATATATATATATATATATATATATATATATATATATATATATATATATATATATATATATATATGAATTAGCAACAACATAAATGCCTCAAAATTGCAAAAGAAAAGAGATTTCAGCGATGATGTCTGACATGCATACAAACAAATAGTTAATAAGGGACATACAGACGGATAAAGACGAAACTATATGAGATCAAATTAGATAAATGACCCCTAAAAGTAATAAACAAGCGATAAGTAATGTGTGTGTGTGTCACCCGTCAAAAGAAAAAGAAGACGAGTGGTATGAACACAAAAAGGCACATTAAACCATCAAGTATATAACATACTTCAACACTAGTCTGACTCTTCAATGTGGCAGAAAAAGCAATTCCACATCTAACGGTCAGTTGAGAGAAAGAGAGAGAGAGAGAGAGAGAGAGAGAGAGAGAGAGAGAGAGAGAGAGAGAGAGAGAGAGAGAGAGAGAGAGAGAGAGAGAGAGAGAGAGAGAGACAGACAGAGACAGAGACAGACAGACAGACAGAGATTAGCTGTAACAAATGAAGAGAAAACTTGAAATATATATTGAAGTCACTCAAATTAATTTAAAATCCGAAGCTTTAAAAAACTAGTCAGTTAGAAACTAAACTAGTTCGAAGATATTATTTTTCTTACTTACATTGTTGTTGATAGTGCAGTCTGCACCGTTCTTGAGAAGGAACTCCACAACGTCTTTGTGTTTATTTTGGGCTGCCAACATTAGTGGTGTGCTGCCATCGCACGTGCAGCCCAGGTTCAAGTCTGTGCCCTTTTCTATAAAAAGTTTAATTTCCTCGAGGTTACCAATTGCGGCCAGGACAGACAATGCAGTCATCCCAAGCTGTGAATAAAAGATATTTCATAGAAAAGTAAATGATTGCAGCACGTCTTTCTTGTATTTGCTTTCGTTTAAACAAAATTGATAGCTGCAGGGCTCTTTCAGCTAAGATAATGTTTTCCCCACCACGATCATAATGTATGACATTAAAATAAAAAATAGGTTTTGTCCCTTCCCCATCCAGCTCACAAAAAAATAAAGCTAAAAAGCAGAAATGCTGAGGTTGAAAGGAATTAGGGATGTGCCAAATACAATTGTAAGTTAAGAGAAGTTACAATAATAAAGCATATTTCTTCTTAATTATTAAAGAATTCAAAGAAAAGAAAACGAAAATGAACTATGTCGTTGAGAAGTAGAATAATGTATTTTTTTAAATTCAGATCTATATTATTTTATTAAAGTCTATATTTTTCTGCCTCATATGGCAGTCATATATTACCCGGAGAAATATACAAGTTAAATTTATAGGAAAGATGGTAAAAAGTAGTAACTTAGGCTTCTGGAAAGTCAGCACTTCTTATATAAACTGGATAAACGTAGTACTTTACCCTGGAGATCACAAACCAGTGAGTGCTCAACCAATCAAAAAGGTAATCTGTATTTTACACTGGAGATCACGAATCATTTAGTGCTCAACCAATCAGAAAGACAATCGATATACAAAACTAAATTGGGTTTTAATTCCTAATTGGCGGAAAGAATGAGTTTGATAGCTACATGCTGATGTTATACATTATATCAAAGGAATTTGTTTTCTTCGCTAAATCCAACAGACCACGAATGCAGTTTTGCTTATCCCTGTTTTACGCTGCCAAAATCTATCTGGTCTATTTTATAAATGTAATTTAAAATACATTGAAATTTCTAAAAGTTAAATTAAGATTTTAATATAGTTTGATTCGATGTAATTTTATTCGGTGTATCGAAGTGTATAGATGCGCGGATGACATTCCAAATTTTCTAGGGTGTTCCAGTCTTTAAGTACATCAGTTTCGAACACAATATTAACAATGCTAGATTAAAATGGTGAGTACGTTTTAATTTTAATTTTGTATAACTCATGCTGGAAAGTTCTATCATCCTAAAGTAAAATGAATTAAACATCTAAATTACCTACGTAAGAATTTTTTCTTACAAGACGAAAAATAAAGATTTTCTAAAACTGTACAACAACATTCACACGCAAATGGATTGGTCTTAGCTGCTTTGACGTCTTCGACACGGTGACATCCATACCGGATGTACTCGCTAACTGCAAGCAACAAAGATCCCGATATGCCTTAACATAATGGACATGCAGATCAAAATCTGTGTTGTTTGTTCTACTGATTATTCCAAGTAAACTGCACATACTCAATTCTACCGGCTCATTATGCGATAGTAGATCTGGGTCTGTAGAATTTGCAGAGGACTCATAAGTGAGTACATACAGAACATCTATATTGCACGAGCTGATTAATTTTAATGTGTTTTTTTTTCTCTCACTATTATCCTTAGTCTTGTGTATGATTTATGAATTTCGTTTTTATTTGGTGGTTGATTCTGTAAGAACAAAGATTATACACGGTTCAAGGAGCACAAACGTTACCCGAAATAATCGGGAGCGCCAAAATTGAACCTGTGAGCTTTTGGTATTGAATTCCACTCTTCCATCGTGCTCTGGGAAACTTCTAATTTAGCAAGCCGCGAACTGAATATTCTAATGTTCGAAAACTCTTTTGCAAACTTCCTATAGAGGAAATGTCTTACTGTGGTTACTAACTGAACAAATTTGCAGATACGCTCGGCCTTAGAACTTTTCAGCCGTTCGACTGTTTCCATAGTATTTTGTTTCCAATACACGGAACATCGTTTATTGTTTTAAACTGAGTCCAGAACTATTCTTCTATGAACTTAGATTTGCTATTGAATGATTCAGATATACTGTACGCGAACAAAAATACAACATTTCAATTAAATAATAATAATAATAATAATAATAATAATAATAATAATAATAATAATAATAATAATAATAATAATAAAAGTGATAATAATTATAATAACAACAGTATTAATAATAGTAGTAGTAATAATAATACTTAACAACAGCAACAACAACAACAACAACAACAATAATAATAATAATAATAATAATAATAATAATAATAATAATAATAATAATAATAATAATATTGAATCGGATGAGATAACATACAAATATTCTCATATAAAGTGTGTCAAAATTGTATACATTTGAGACTTTGTGGCTTTTTGTTAGGATTTGCAATCAGAAAGTAGTACATTTATGTCTCCCCTAAGCCACTGACAATACCCTATATCAGGGAACTTGACCTGGTTTGCGCCGGTCGACCCAATGGAAAATGGGTTTCACCAAAGCACCTTTTGTTCCATGAAAATCGACATGGGTATTTCTATCTGAGTTCCATCCAGGAGACACGTACTCTTGGCCGCATCAGGTTTAAAAATCGAGTTAAGCTCTGGTCTTATGGGAAGTCTTACACAAAACTTCATGTGGAAATATGCTAATGTATTTAATATAAAAACAATTAAAAAGCAATATACAAACCTTATTGTAGAACATTGCCTCCTGTTTCGCAGCCTCCTCCTCTCTCTTCTTGCGCTCCGCCATCTGTGCATTAACTGACTCCTGGATCTTTTTTCTCTGGTGATAGACATTGGTCAGATTTGAAAAGCTTACTAATGGTTAAAATAAAGTTTACCTCTATGCTAATCCTAAATCACTTCCGTAAATCTTTTTTTGGCGCAATAATGAAATTAACAATACATATATGCTGAACATAAAATATGTATGGAAAGATTGCCATTCTTAATGTTTCTCTGCACTGAGGCATGTTGGCCCATTGGGAATAAAGATGTGGAAAATCGCTCTGTGGATACAAGCCATCAAGAACTGCAACACGAACATTGACAGTATAGCATAACCTAACTACCCTTCCTGTGTGAGCTACTTTAAAATTCTGCGATTTTATGAGAATGCTAGGTATTGGGGAAAACTTTTTATAGACTTCTAGTGTACCAGTCCCCCTATTATCGTTATATGATAATATATTAATATCGCAATAAATTTGGAGTATGCGCATTTGGTTATAGCGTAACCTAACTACCCTTCCTGTGTGAGCTACTTTAACAATTCTGCGATTTTATGGGAATACTAGGTATTGGAGAAAAACATTTATAGACTTCTAGTGTACCAGTCCCACTATTATCGTTATAGGATAATATATTAATATTGCAATAAATTTGGAGTATGCGAATTTGGTTATAGCGCTCCGTTTTAAGTAGTTCTTTGATTTGTGTGATTACTTGTTTGATTATTGGAATTCGGTGCAATGAAAATATTCCTTAGCCCGAAATAATTAGCCAATTAATAGGAGCAAACATCACGGAGTGAAGTGTTAATAAGTTTCCATGATGCCATGATGTAGTGAATTCATGTCAAAACCGCATGTATTACCATAGTCCCTATTAAAATATAAAATCTAGAGGCGTACATTGGTGGTGTGACAGTATTGGCAGTATTTACAGTAAGAAATGACACAATGGAATAATGAGAAAGGACCCGGCAGACACTGTTTATGTCGCCATGATGGCAAATGTGATGCAGTTGTACTGGTGAGATGTGCCTTGAAACCAGTCATTGACTGGCATAAGATGATGTAGTTCCTTGCGTTAGGGGATAGTTGTATAGTTTCTACGGCGTGAATTGCTGACGGTACGGAAAACCTGATGAAGAGAAACCATGCAGATGTGCGGTTGATGGATATTTGGCAAGTTATGAGAGCTGTGGTCTTGCATTGATTAGAGTAAAATTTATCTATAGAATGGACACGTCGGGCTTTCTAATTTACAAATGAAGTTGTATAGAAGGCTTTAGAAATTTGGGGTATGACATCTAACGGGAATCTCGCCAGTGTTTGACACCGCTCCGTGAAGCAAATACCCCTGGCATGTAACAATATATTGGGGCTTACCACGTCCACAGAACATTACGTAAAGAAATATTAAAGATCTGTCCGAAAGCTAAATTTTTAAATATTTTTAAATTGCTGATTATTTCGCGTTTAATGGTTTTTAAAGTAAGTATTCGATAAGCATAACATACAATCAACAGCGAGCTTCTGCATTAAAGTTAAAAACACACAATTCACCCGCACTTGCTTACCATTTGTTCACGTTTCTCTTCATCGGCACTATCGTTTGCCGACTGACTGTCATTCTCAGAAGTGTTCTTCTCACGGCGCTCATCCTGAGACTGTTTTTCTAATTCTTTTGCGCCAGTGCCTTGTGTTATCTGCTGTGCCGATGTTTCGTCTCTGCTCTTTTGCTTGGTTCTAAATAGTTTCATGTTAAGTTCCGTCTTCCCAGAAACCCAAAGGCATGATCAAAAGAGAAATCGTCTGTTGTTATTTATCCAAGTCCGGTAAACATGACGTCATTACCATGACGTCACGTAATGCCCTGTAAAATTCTTTAATATTCGTTGATTATTCAAGCCAAATACAAATCATAGCCATATATAATGATGACCATTTTCCATCTATCTATGCGCGTTTAAAGCAATTCACCTATATAATATATATATATATATATATATATATATATATATATATATATATATATATATATATATATATATATATATATATAGATGAGGGTGTGAAGGTGAAGTTCGAAACATCCAATGAATCCCACTACCATTTCTCCCAGCCAACCACCCCCACCCACCCCGAAATTATGTTAAGCTGCTACGGGAAATTCATAACTACTATCTCTGTAAACTTAGTTAATGAAACTGATGCATATATAACTAATGGCTTTGAGCTCCTATTCAAAATGTTTTGAACTTTGAGGGCGTCAATATGTTTTTATAAGAAACGAAACTTTAAGTAATTTTTGCATGAGAATGATGGCATTTTCCTTTTTTTAAAAGTGAAAAGTTGAAACTATTTCAGATGTCTCAACACAGCCCGTGTTATAAAATCTGTCCATAAGACAGCATCTTGTCACAAATTTTCAATTATTTATTTACTTTTGGGGTTTTCTCGTCACTGAATTATAAAATAGAAAGAACTGTCTAACTGGCAGCAGCAATGCAAGTGTTTTGCAAAGGCAGCGTATCTTCAGCGAAAGCGAGATGTCGGATAGCATTAAATTATTGGAAAAAGAGACTTGGGCCAGCAGCGTAAAACCTAAAGAGTTTCTTCATTTGTTTTTAATTGTTCATGTCTTAGCTGCTGTATAAAGAAAGCATTACATTACAACCCTCTCTCGTGCCTACTTCCACTCTAATCATCTGTAATTGTGAAACAAGCAGCGCGATCAATATACTCGCCCCGAGATTCGTTAAATATTTTTTTTCCTGATTCCGTTAGTGTACTATCTTTGTTATGATATTTCTGAAAATCATTAGAAATATTCCGCTAGGTAGATAGACTATAAAGGCTGAAAGAAAATTCATTAGTTTTAATACTGTGCGCATGGGAATCCCTATTTACTTTGAAAAGTAGTTTAGAAGTTCATTCCTCCAAATCTGATGTCAAATTAGCATCATTTGTTCAATAATAATAGGTCTCTATGCTAGGATGCATTGTGTTAGAGCTGGTCAAATACTGTTTAGCTCTTTTATAGACAGCGATTTTGCAACTTTAAAAGTATTGGCTTAGCATAATTTATAATTTTTTACCAATCAGGCCAAATACTGTTTAGTGGCTTTTGAGGACAAAATAGTTTCAAGATTTTTTGAGTTATATTTAGTAACGGTTAAATTAGTTTTTGCATCATTTATAAAAACCGGGATGATGATCACGTTATGATACTTTCTATTAAGTTTTGACCAATTCTATCCAGCAATTTTAAGTAAGAACTCAACCATTTCTGTATTATATTGTATTGGTTTTATTGTTTTTTCTACCTTGTTTGTAAAAGTTGCCAATTTTAAAGGCATCTTTTAAATACAAATTTTAAGCGACTTAATGCCAGTATGCATCCAGTCAAACGTTTATCAAATTCTGTTGAGGAGGATTTGACAAGTGGTCCTTTAATATTGGATGTCTTTTTTAAAGCAATTGCAGCCACATTTGAGAGCAGGTTATCCTCAATTTTAAAAACTTAGCACTCTTCATGCCAGAAAGTTCGGAGTCGAATTGGGTCAAAATTAATCCAGTGATTAATATAAGTTTAAAATTGAGACACGTAACATAAGGTGTACGCAGGGTTATACCATAAATTCACCTGGATTTATGGACAGGTGACGCAGGGTTACACCATAAATTCACCTGGATTTATGGACAGGTGACGCAGGGTTATACCATAAATTCACCTGGATTTATGGACAGGTGAGCTAAAATCTCAATAGCACTTAGATTAAAACTTTGAAAGTCCATCCTATGCTTAAGTCTTTTACGTTGGAACCATTAGGATATAGTTTGCTTTGTTGAATACTTTGTAACACGTCTGAATGATCTTAACCTATGATTAAGGTACACTGTCTTCAGCTCAACTTACTGTGCAAAGACCATTATTATTCTAAATAAACTCTATAATCTGTTTCTGTACTGTCCTAAATTCAATACATCTGCAATTTTTTTCAAGGAACTTAATATAGAACAAATGTTACTGAGCAAAATAAAGTTTTATCTGAGTCACAGGACCCTGGCATTCCTCTTTGGACCCTAAAATCAACAGTATTATGCCCAATACTGGGCATGTTCAGGGTAGAAAGTCTAGAACTAATATTACGTGCAGGCGATTTTTCTTGTCCATTAGGTCACTAAGTTATTTTTGACCTTCTTACCCATAATCAATCTGCAAGTCATTCACTACTTTTGGTCGTTAACTTAAAGAGTTTAATACAGAAACTGTTTTTCTCTTTTTACACACTATGACATTAACCTTTTGACTGCAAATAAATAGGCCTTTCCTTACTTCAAGTGCAAGATATACACAACGTTTGGTTCAGGTATCATGTAGAACTTATGCTACTGTGTGGGAACTATTTTTCTTCTTTCAGTCAGAGACTTTGACATTTGACCGTCTGATTTTCAAAATCTAAACTCTGCAGGTTCTGTCTTTACTCCAAGTGGTATGCATTTTCAAAGTTTGATAATTGTACATGGTGTAGAAACGTTGTGTGGAAACCATTTTTCTTGATTCCGTCAATGACCGTGATACATATTAGGTTCTTTCTTATTCCAAGTGCAAGCCACCTACAAAGTTTGGTAACTGTAGATTGTGGATAAATAGTTACTTCACTAAAACCATTTTCCTTTCAGTGGCAATGACTGACGTTTGGACTCAATAGGGTTTCTCCTTGCCTGAAGTGAAAGCCATCATCAAAGTTTGGCATTTGTAGACGGTGGGGGAACCCAAGCTATTTTGTGGAAGTGACTTTGGTAACAGTCAAACAGATAAAAGTTAGATGGATATATGGTAAATCACATTTATTTCCATAGCGTTTCCAAAAAAGGTTTCATTTCAGTTCTTATTAAGAATACATATTCATTGATGAACAAGTCAGGTGCTGTTTTGTCAAAAATCAAGAACATCAATGAAGATATTTTATCACTTAGATTTTATTATCACAGTAAATGGGTCGACCCTTTTCAATCTTACTAGGCTGAAATACAATTAACTGAAAATGAATAACTCGTGAAAACTGGCAAGTAGAGAAAAGTGGCATATTAAAAAAAAAGCAAACAGGCAGTGTATGAATATTCTTAATAAAAAAAACTGAAGATAACTTTACCATCGATGAAACAACATTCCCTCAAAGTTACTGACGTTCTATTGGACAAAATGAATTTGTATAATACAAGACCATTTCTACCGTTTAGATATCATCAGATTTCATTTAGTAAATCCACCCCCCCCCATGTTGAAACCACCACCCATGCTGGAGTAGCAATGACCACCATTTTCATTTAGGACCAACAAGACATAAGAAATCTTCTCATGAAAGCTCCAAGTCACTATGACGTTGGTCTCAGCAGGAGTAGCAATAACAAGATATCTACTGTGGTAGCTATATTTGATGTCTCACTGGCACCATTTTCATTTAGGACCAACTAAACATTATAAGAGGTCTATATTTAATTGTTTGTCTGTTACTTTAAAATTTTTTGTTTTATTACATGTTATTGTAATGTAACATTGCTTGCTGTACTTGACCTTGTCAAGCTTGACCAGATTTACTTTTTTATTTGATTTATTAAATAGCTTCATAATTCTACATGTTTATGAGTTTATTATCAGGGTTATTATTCAGGTAAACAAGAATGAGTCAATATGTTGATTAGGGTCAAGGTTTTGGAGATTCATAAAAGAATTCTGTAGGCTATTGTGTTGTAAACAAGGTTCATTAGATCATTCTAGAAGTTTCTTTTCCATTAGCTAATGGTTGTTTTTAAAAAAAATGCCAATTGTGACTTGAGGTCGAGCAGAGAACTATATTATCTTGTGACCAAGGATTCTACCATTCGTGATTTAACATCTAGCACTTTAAGTTGTATCATGTTCTGACCAGTTTATTTTCTTCGAACTATTGAATTCAAGTGATTATTTTCTCTTAAAATATAAAAAGTGTTCTGACACAATTCTTGGATAAGATAATTATTGAAATTTATACTGAATTCAAGCCTGGAAAAAAAAAAACATTTCTGTTATGCAACAAATGACTGCTGGCACATCATCACTTTACAGGCCATAACAGACACGTCATTCTCTTCAATTTTGGATCTGTACAGGAATGAATTTTATTCTGAACTTTTTATTACTAGGACTAGTGTCTTTAATTCTTGGATTATTTTTTGGATTTAATTCGCAATACAGTAATTTCTTTTTGTCTCATTTTTCCCTTTGTATTCTAGGGAAATAAGTTACTTGCTAAATTTTAAAAAGGTTGTTGTCTTCACTCTTTTCTGTTACTTTTTTTAAGAGCATAGACTCATAAGAGATCTTTAGTGAAAATCCCATGTAGATATCACCATTAGTTCAGAAGGCGTAGTGATAAAATTTTCAAGATGGCAGTTGTGGCAGCCATATTAAATATCAGATCAGCACCATCTTCCTTTCAGACCAGCTACACATAAGCTGTCTTCTGGCAACAAAAAAATACCATGTCAATATGACTTTTCATTCAGCAGAAGCTGCAGCAACACGATTTTAAGGCTGACTGCCAATGTGGCAATATTGGACATCATGTTGGTACCATCTTCATTTTCAAGATGACTGCTTCGGCAATCATACTGGATGTCATTGCAGTACTATATTCATTCAGGACTGACTAGACAATGGGATGAATGTCTCTTTAAAGTTCCATGCAATTTTTCCAATTAGTTTAGGAAAAATAGTGATAACAAACTTGTGTTAACATATGGACAACACATAAAAAAACATCAAATAAGCGCTTCTGAATTATGACCAGAAGAGTTAAAGAGCCAACACCTAAAACAGGTGTGGAAAAACTAAGTATATCAACCTGGACATATGGACATATACAGCAATAACTTAAATGCAGACTTAACACAAAAACTATACAGGGATTGTAACACTAATTCATTTTCAACACAACTAAATATTATTATAAAATTAAATTTGTGCATTTGACTGAATACAAACAACATAGGCTCTCATTCACTAGAGACAATTTTTCAGCCTTTAAAAGATTTTAAACTGCAATTTTTTGATGCCTCATGCTATTATGTTTCTGCTCTACGGTTATTAAGTACTTCTGAAAGGAGGCAGGTATACACTTATGTGCATTTGCAACAAGCAGAATGAAGCAAATGATGGCATATTTCTATGCAATTTTTGTCAACTGAAAGTGAAGTTTTCCTACACACAGTATTTGGGCAACAGTGCTTAAAACAGACAGTTGATCAAAATGGTTGCTCACATATGCACAAGAATTTACCCTGAACTAGTCCTAAGAACACCAACATTATCAGTAATTAAAAAATGCCAAATGAATTTTACTTGAGCAGACAATACTAATTTCTGAAGGAAAATTAATTATAATATATATAACTAGAAGTGTTTTTCTTCTTTCAATTGCCTTCTAAGTCCAGGAAATAAAATTTTCCAAGAGCCAGCAGTCTTTTAGGACGTGCACATTTGAAGTCCGGTAATGCTGTATACTCTCCAACCCAAATTACTCCCATCAATCATACATCAAAATAAATACTAATAAAACCATTTTAACAATACATAAGATGTACATTAAAAAAAAATTGAAACAGCCAAGAAAATCTGAGCAAAATCTGGGAAATTTTTCTTTACAAATCAAACCCTGTGCAAAGAATAAAACTGCAAGGTAGAATGTTTAATAAGGATACCACTCCCCAGTATGCAGCTGATAATAAAGGCTTGCACCATGACAGCTGATGCAGGCAACAATAAAGCTTCACACTGCTTATTTTCTTAATTCTTTGCATTTTCATTTGCAGCTGATCTAAATTACTCCCAATATTATCCACTGTTTTGTAATTTGTTAAAAATCTGCTAATGACCCTGACAGTTGTCATGGATACAAACCACACCTGCTTTTATTCATAAAAGAAACATTTTTTAGCCTTGAAAAATAAGTTTTCGGCTAGAATTTTCTTAGCCAAGTAACGAATAAACATGGTGACCTCTAATCTGCATCTACTAACATCACCAAGGATAAATATAGCATCTTGTCAGCAGTAAATTATACACAGGATATTAAAATATGAGCTTATTTTGTTGTCAACTATAGTACATTGTATTTTGTAACATAGTTGTTGTAGGGTTTAATGCCATTTTTTTAGCACATGATAGGCTATACATGGCAGCCAGTATATATAAATGATGAAGGAAGAACCCGGGGAAAACCCTGGAAAGAACCACTGATCCACAAGAAGCTACTTGCAAACTTTCTCACATAACCACACTGTCCAAACTGAAGACTTGAACCCATGCATGCAGAGCTGAGAATGCAATGATCCATAAAGCTAAATTCTTTAGACCACGTGGGGCCCCTTTTGTGAAATTAATAATGGGAAACAATTAGATTTATTTACTAACCAATGGATGCATTTCAAAACATTTAAGATTCTATTTTTTTATTTTCTCACCATTAGATTGTTTCCCTGGCTGTAAAATAATAGCCTAACATATACCAAAAAGTATAATTTGGTGGCACAGGAAGAAATTTACTTATAAAACATAAATTATTTTATAGGATGATACATAAAATGCCACTTGAATATTTCTTAATCATCACACATACAACAGGCTTACTGCATGACATAACAGACATAAACATGTGGTAGC
This sequence comes from Potamilus streckersoni, assembly GCA_016746295.1. Lineage (NCBI taxonomy): Eukaryota > Metazoa > Mollusca > Bivalvia > Unionida > Unionidae > Potamilus > Potamilus streckersoni. The sequence goes on from JAEAOA010001852.1 coordinate 2,229,052, forward strand.
TGACAGTAGTGGTTAGTCACAGCAGCTGCTTTTTTGTGCTTAAAGATATTAAAGAGCTTTTATAACCATAATATTCAATATATTAACCAAATAGTTTCCAAATTTTATTCTTGATTACTGCTTGAAATACCAATTATTTACATATACACATACACATCCCTAAAAGGCCCCAAAAGTTTAAAACTTTGCTTGAAACTGTTGTAACAAGTCATGAATTTTGCCTGTTTTGTTGGACATTTATAAACATTACCAATAGCATATACATATGTTCATATACATAAAGCATTATCAACAGCCAAATGTTTAAAGATATATTTGCATATTTACTAAAGCATATGACAAATTTTCTGTGAAAATACATGTTGGTAAGAATGATGAATCTTGATTTTGGTTTCAAATTCACCTGTATATATCCTTATTATGGGCTTATATTCAGTCATGCATCTCTCACTTTGATCCCCAGGTGGCCAAGCAGACCAAGGTGCTCACCTTTACAAATCATTCACATCTCTCCACTGTCTACATGGGATCAAGTCTTAGCTCAACCAATGCTGGTATCAATACATCTCTACATGGGATCAAGTCTTAGCTCAACCAATGCTGGTATCAATACATCTCTACATGGGATCAAGTCTTAGCTCAACCAATGCTGGTATCAATACATCTCTACATGGGATCAAGTCTTAGCTCAACCAATGCTGGTATCAATACATCTCTACATGGGATCAAGTCTTAGCTCAACCAATGCTGGTATCAATACATCTCTACATGGGATCAAGTCTTAGCTCAACCAATGCTGGTATCAATACATCTCTACATGGGATCAAGTCTTAGCTCAACCAATGCTGGTATCAATACATCTCTACATGGGATCGAGTCTTAGCTCAACCAATGCTGGTATCAATACATCTCTACATGGGATCGAGTCTTAGCTCAACCAATGCTGGTATCAATACATCTCTACATGGGATCAAGTCTTAGCTCAACCAATGCTGGTATCAATACATCTCTACATGGGATCAAGTCTTAGCTCAACCAATGCTGGTATCAATACATCTCTACATGGGATCAAGTCTTAGCTTAACCAATGCTGGTATCAATACATCTCTACATGGGATCGAGTCTTAGCTCAACCAATGCTGGTATCAATACATCTCTACATGGGATCAAGTCTTAGCTCAACCAATGCTGGTATCAATACATCTCTACATGGGATCGAGTCTTAGCTCAACCAATGCTGGTATCACACAAAGCATGTACATAGCTTCCCACAGGCTTCTCCTCGAAGATATATACTGGCTTAAATGTATGGCCTTTCATGTGCTGAAAATGTCATTAAACCCCAAACAAAAACCAACTCATGTGCCTATCTCTTTCTGGCTTGCCAATAATATACAAATTTGTGTGCAATAAATTACTACATTTTTATCCATCATAATTATGTAAGGTGACAAACTACTGTTTGCATTCCAGGTCAAGGTAAATTTGCATTGTGCCATTTCAGGAATAGGTAAAGTTGCAAAAAGGCTTAACGTTTGTGCAACGATACCCGTTTCCAAATGCTGAACTGCCATTTCTTAAAAGAACATTGATATGAAACAAACTATATCAAAAAGATTCTATAAAAGATTCATAAGAAATAAAGATTCTGAAAGGTAAATTTGTACAATCATTTAACCAGCTGCCATTTTATTCAAGCTTGTTTCCTGTAATGTACTATGCATGTAATTAAAAATTACCCCCCTTTCCTCATTATCTTAATATCTATTCTTTCAAGTACATGAGCAAAGATACATTTGATTATTAATATTCTGAATGAACATTAACAAACCACACAAACCACAAATTTGAAGGAATAATGTAAGCTTCAACTTCCAATTTTGGGTATATCCATTTGCCCAAATTGAATGCATGTTTTCATGCAAGTTGAAATGTTTAGAAGTTACTTTTACACAAAACGTGAACATTCAAAATTATTAACTTTGCTCACATTAATAACATTACTCCACAAATTAAATCTCTACTAAGATGTTAAACTACAGTATACAAGTAATCCAACAATAAACTTCCACAGATAAGAAAACTTATGCAAACTTAGTTGAATAACTAAATGCAGGCTTAGCATAGATGAACTTCCTATTTTGTAGGAATATCTTTAAATAATTATACTCTATAAATTCTAAACAGCAGTTACCACAACAGCATTTCTATGAGTATCAGTCTAAGATCTCTAAACTTTTATCCATGTTTCTATGCACTGGTGTTTGCTGGTATGTCTGAAAGACAATGTTTTAGCTACATTCACTTCTTTCAAAATAGAACAGGAAACAAGCGTATTGTCTACTGGTTTAAATTGTACTTAACATAACAACTAAAATGTCGCATTCATAATAACATCAACACCTTTTTTGACTGAAATAAAATCATACAGTACAACTACTTTCATAATCATGCATGTTTAAACTCACTTCCATTCCAGAGATCACAAATTACATTTTGCTACAATCTGATTTAAGAAGCCTTATAATATATTCTTAAATATTTATTATAATGGAATACATTTCAGATACATGTTAATAAGTGCATAATCAAAGACTTGAGTACAGTGATGGATTTGAGACTTCTTAATTTTCAGACAACCAGATGGAAGAACTTAACTCCAGAGATATTGATATTCATAGTCAATTTCAATACCTCAAACATACTGCTCTAATTCACCTTTATAATATTATTTTCTTTATATGCCATTTTAGAATTTTATTAACAGCTGAAACGTTATTGGAGGAATTGTTGTGGTTTGCTTTTAAAAGCATTACATGCTAAATTTTCTAGTATTACCATCAGCAAAACAATATCAAGCAGTACTCTCAGGTCTAATAATTTATCCCCCTTCATATCTAAGGCTGACATCAATGATCAATACATTGTTACCAATTTTAATACAAGTCCATAATGTTTGTTACTACTGATAGTAACACAAAATATATTTGGCCAAAAGGAATGGACACAACTGACATAGATAGGGACTAAAACCTCTTGAAGCCAAAAAGAGCTGGACTAGATTGTGAATTATAGATATTCCTCCTGAGACAGTATAGTCATTACCACAGGGTTCCTGCAGACTTAACAAAAAACAAATTCCATGACTTTTCCAAAACTTTTCCAGGGCCATTCCATAAAACTCAAGGACCGCATTTTCTTGCATTGTCAAGTAAATGAACATAAAGAATGACATCTTTCAATCTAAAACAAGAAATAAGTTAACAACAAATATTTTTAATATGTACATTTTAAATTTACCTGGGCTAGCACACTTTGACTTTATGTAGTAATTCGTGTCATAATCCAATGATCAATGTAATTTGTATTCAAAAGAAAAAAAGGAAACAATTCTATGTAGTCTTGTACGTGTTCCTATTTACAATATTAACAAAACATTACTTTCCAGTTGCTTTCTTTTATTTAGTGAACTACACCGGAAATCACGTGATACTTCCATTAGGGGAACTTACTCTTGTTATATGAATTGAAACCATTTATCGATTGTAATTTTATCATTTTATTTAATCGCTTCTCGGTGCTCTATGAAATTTGAAGTAATCAATTTCTTTAACTCCATTGTCACAAATTCCATGACTTTTCCAAAACTTTGCTAGGTTTTGACAAATTCCTTAACTTTTCAAGGCCCTTGAAATTTATTTTTTTTAAATTTCAAAACTTTTCCAGGATTCCATGACCTGCAGGAACCCTGTTACCAATAAAACAGGTATTGTTAAAACTATCTTGCAGATTTAATTACACATCTGGGTCTGACAAATCTAGAAATGTGATGGAGGTCACAAGAACCATAAACAATCTATCAGATGCCTATAATTACCCAGCTTTTAAAGTTTTATGAAAATCCGTTTGTTTCAACAAACCTACAAATTTTTAAAATGGTTTCTGTTGGTATGTGAAACTAGCCAATAAGTTTTAGGATTTTCCATTAATTATTTAAAATGATGAGGGGGGTCTTTTTTACAATCTACATTTTGTTGAACCATTTGTATCCTCCGTGTAGCTCCTGTCCACTTCTTGTAATGACAATTTCTTACTTAAAATTAGCACACAGAGCCAGTAGTTTAGATGATAACAGTTTATATTTAACATAAGGTACCCTCAAGACAGTAAAAAACCAAGATAGGCTGTTTACTAACACCCAGATGTAATGATGTATTTCCTGTTATTAGGTTTTGTAAATCTGAATTTAACTTTCCAATTATAAGCAGTGGCTTTTTCCCCAAGGCACATCCAAAATGGTTCTGCTGAGTGATGGAAGCACTCCAAATTGATGAATACTTATTGCCTATTCAATGCAAGTCACAGTGATTACACGCTATAATGATGATCACTATGAAGTATGAAACGTCTCATGTGCATTTCATATTAGATGCCCACACCCTGTCTTATCTCCAAGCAATAATACTACAGCACGCACCAAACTAACAAAAGGTCTGAAAATTATGTTATTTAAATTTTAAAAAAATTTTTTAAAAAATCTGGACAATAAAAAATACATTTTTTTATATACTGAATAGATACCTTCTCAATAACTGAATCAGTTCAAAGTTTTGATTATAATACACATAATTAAATTAATTAAATGATCTATCAAAAAGGTAATATGTGTGTGTGTGTATATATATATATATATATATATATATATATATATATATATATATATATATATATATATACACGCACACACAGGCAAGATTGCCTCTAAGAGATTACACATGGTCAAACTGAATCTTCCATCAAAGTCAATAAAGTGGGACATTCTGTCACCAATTTGAGATTTATCTGAGGAAAATGCAAATTCAAATGCGACAAAATCACTGGGATGTAATTCTACCATACCTTTTGCACATCCATCCAACTCGTTAGATGTTTACTCTGATAAGGTATACATGCTTATGGCATCATCAGGATAAACCAGAAAAGATTCCCTGGTGAACTGGAAGCCCATGGTACATTTGGAATCAGAAAAATTCCATTTCCAAGGTCAGGATCACACATTTTATGCTGCTGGGTTAGACCCTTAATAAATGTTTCAAACACAAAATTATAAGAAGTGCAGACTTTATGTACTATCTTATATACTTTTTATTTGTTTGGAGTATTGTCGTAAAGTGTATCATATGTACATAGCAAAGGGAGATACTTCGAGTTGCAACTATCATTTCACTTTATTTACTGCAGCAAATATTATCCATCACTGCCCTTGGAAATATGACCCTGACGGTTTGGGAAATGGAGTCTCACTTAATTTTTGTCCTTTTTGAACAAAGGATTTTTTCTGGATTACTTTGAACTAATGCCCAAGTCTGTATAGTCATGTTCCCATGGCGGATGGATGACAAACAAGCATTCATTCTTTTAGACAAGTGTGTGTATTGTTCTTTATTTTAAAAAAACTGGCAACAGAATTTCAAAAGCCTGTGGTTAAAGGTACATACAGTGAAATCAATAAGAATGTTAGGTATCAAATAATGTATATAAATACAATAAATACTGGCAAAGAAAATGTTAGTTTTTGGCTAAATTAACACTTCTGCTGAGATACCATATGCCTTTGGAACAGCTTATGTATTGCCTTTACTGCACAAACAGTTCATTACATGGGTGATTTGCCTGAGTGCTGGTCAGTTGCAGGTGAAGCATGTGCATGATGTCAAATTTGCCACTGGGAATTGCACTTATCTTACATGTACAGTGAACACTTTGCTACTTTAGATTTCACTAATAAACAATGAAAAAAATCTTGCAAATTAATGAAAAATAAAAAAATTCAAGTATACAAACATATATAAATTAAACAAAAAGTGCTTAATTTGATGGATTTAACTAAATGTGAAAGAGTGGGTTTTAATATAAATCCAGTATACGATAGCCCAGGCTAATATAGGAATCCAACAGAATATAGCCCAGGTTATAACAGGAATCCAATAACAAAAGTCCAGATTATCTTAAGAATCCAACAGTCTATGTCCCAAGATGTAATAGGAATCCAATGGACAATAGTCCAGGATTCAATCTAACAAACTATAGCCCATATTATTTTAGAAATCTAACTGCCTATAGCTTTTCTTAAATTAAGTAGCACAGACGAAGCACTTTCATTGCAAACCGATAGTTTTGTTATCTCTTTTCTTTCTCTGATTAGAAAGTATTAAATAATTTTCCCTTCTTAAATACTGTGCTGCCTAATTTAATATAAGACACCCAGGATTCTTGTAGCCTATGTCACAAAGACATAAGATTTGTTAGACCTGATAATGGAATTGGTAACAGTTAAACTTTAACTATAATACACTTGAAATTCCCATTTAGATTTATTTCAAGTTTTACTATTATTTATGAATTATTATTATTATTTATGAATAGAAGTCAGCACAAAAAGATTTCTAAGTCTACTCTTTCCTAAAATGACAATTCTTTTATCTGAACAAATCTCTAAGACAATACAACATAACTTCTTAGGATTATAATAATAATATAATGATAATCCTTTTATATAGCTAAATCTCTACCACCATATAGCAAGAATGTTTAGCTGAGGAGAACTGTTCATAACTAGTCATAGAGATTGCATGAAAAATATATTGTCAAATAATTATAACCATAAAACTTATAACCTGTTCTGATGTATAATCATCAAAATGTAACAGGCAAAAATGAAAATCATGTTTATGAGACAAAATTACAAACTACATGTTATACAGTAATTTAATATGATCACCTGAGAAAACACAAGTTTTATAACTAAAACTCAGTATAAATTGAAGATAATACCAAATCAATTTGAACTAAATTCAAAAACTTTTAAAATATATACAATGGAAAAGTCAAAAACCCTTCAGTTTCATAAATTAAAATTTCACATGCAGATAATCATCAGAAGTTTTAGATACAGAGTCTAGACACTTTAATGTACATGTTAACATTATTTTTATGCTAAGCTAGACTTATTCAAATTATAAATTCAGAATATGAATAGTTTCGGTTTTTACTAAATGAATTCATTGTCACAGTATCCGCTCATGTATAACGTAGTGCATCCAACGATGAACAGCATACAATGCTTAGATCATTTGTTGTAACATAATGTACCAGCAGATCAAAATCGGAACCATTCATTTTACTTGCAATTTCATGAAATTGTGTAAATCCTGATCTGACAAGACACAATGACAGTTCAATCCTGATTTTATGGTGCACTACGACAGTTTATCAGTCTTGATCTGTATGTACACTATGACAGTTTATCAGTCTTGATCTGTATGTACACCATGACAGTTTATCAGTCTTGATCTGTATGTACACCATGACAGTTTATCAGTCTTGATCTGTATGTACACTGTGTCAGTTTATCAGTCTTGATCTGTATGTACACTATGAGAGTTTATCAGTCTTGATCTGTATATACACTATGACAGTTTATCAGTCTTGATCTGAATGCATACATAAACAGTTTATCAGTCTCGATCTGTATGTACACTATGTAAGTTTATCAGTCTTGATCTGTATGTACACTATGACAGTTTATCAGTCTTGATCTGTATGTACACTATGACAGTTTATCAGTCTTGATATGTATGTACACCATGACAGTTTATCAGTCTTGATCTGTATGTACACTGTGTCAGTTTATCAGTCTTGATCTCTATGTACACTATAACAGCTGATCAATCATGAGCTGAATGTGGAATTTGGCAATTTATCTGGGCTGTCCTATCCAGTTATGTACGTGTTATACATGGCTGAATATGGCATTCTAACAAGAACTATAAAGGTATTGACATTAATTGTAGATCTAAGTCTATATCATCAAAATGTCAGAAGTACATTCTGTATGTATGCAATGACATCTTTTCTCACAAGGATCTCCATGTGTTCTGCTTTAGGGAATATCTGGTAATGAACTGGTTGTGCCTGCTTCCCCTGAAAAGTTAAGCATCCCTGAAGACTCCGTATATTGACAGTGCCATCTCCATCATCTTGAATCACTTCTGGCTCTGCATTAGGCCAGTTGGTTTTAGTGTAAATCAGTTGTCCTGGTGTGTCCACATGGTTGCCATGGAGACAGTGGAGCTCTACACCTGGAGCCTTTAATGGATGGATCAGATGTTCAGTGTCTTTCCGCATCAAGTATCCATCTGGGAAGTCTACATCAATGAAGAATTCACTGTAGTCATTAACAGTATAATTCCTAAAGGGTGAAGAAACAAGGATTTCTGTTGAAGTCCAAAATGTATCACTAGGCATAAGCCAAGCAGTACTAGGCATACTGCGTTGCTCCCTGCGGACGTTGATTGGTTTTACTATGGGCACTCCCAAATTGTCACCTGAAATCAGTTATATGAACTGTATATACTCATTTATAACACAGACTAAACTGAAAAGATACACATCTGCTACTGTATAATGCACCATCAGATCTGGGTCTATGCAGTTTGTTAGGAATAATCAGAAAAAATAATAGACATTTATCTGCAGGTGCACTATACGAAGACAGATCAGGGTTTATGCTGTTTAAAGTTGGACACAACCTACAAACGAGTATGAATGTTAATTGCTCATCACAGTCAAAATTAAGTTTATTTCCATCAATGTTGATTATCAATTAAATTAAGTATCTAGGAAATGTGTCCACACCGCTACAGTGACCACCTTAACAAAATAACCAATTCTATGCCTCTGCAAATATTATTAATTTACACGCATGAAAAGATCACCTATTCAAAAACATAATTTTTACAAGAGAAAAAGTATGCTTGTGGATATATTTTCTTCTGTGTATAATTACAGAAACTTTTATCTCTTTTTCTGAATAGTATTGCAAGCCCTGTTCTTCATCTTAATGTGTAGAAAGAATTGGAGACCTTTACCTGAAGCCATCAGCCTGAGGGTTTTGACAGCCCCTCCCCAGACCCCTGCCAAACTGATATGGGACCTTATGAACTTGTCCTTCCAGGGCTGGGACTTTTGATTTAGGAAATACAATGTGAGTGGGTTCCCCATACTGTGCCCAATTATAACGATCCTTGTATTGTTGTTTTGCATGTAAGTGTCCTCAATCAATTCAGTCAGATTTTGAAAATAATCTTCCAGTTCATCTGAAAAAAGAAATTGAAAAAAAAACCAAGATGAAAAGTTGTATACATCAGATTTTTTAACCAAAATGATGTACCCCAAAAGGAGAACTAGTTGTTTTATGAGAAAACATCCTCAGCACAACATCTAAATTTGTTGTAAAGCTATAAAACATTAATTTTTAATCATTATATTCTGACTAAAGGTAGAAATATCCAATTTTCATAATTTGCTTAAAACTATATGGGATATTTCACATTTAACAGATTTAGTGACAGTTATAATGTTGAGGTCTTGTGCTTTAATTTATGTGATCAAATACTTTCATGATTAAAGTGTCAATTCTATGAAAAAGAATGTGTTCACAGGCACATGAACAAGTCAACTACAAAAACCATCCATGCCATCTCATCAGGAATAATTAATGCCAATTGAAGGAGAATATCTTTACAAACCTTCTGAAATGATCAAGAAAAGAGAAAATATAATCCAGGGAACATTAAGTCTATAAGCTCAGCTGATACATGATCAGAGTTGTAATCCATGGGATAGCGGTCTGATACCTGCCTAGGCTATTCCAGGTTGGCTGCCTGTGTGTGTCCTTTGGAAAGGGAGTTATCTCCCATCTCCTTGACATAATATAACCAGAGTGTTGAAAGTGCTATTATAAAAGCAACTAATCAATCAATGAGAAATTCCTTCTGTCAAATACTTACTGGGTGCTTTTCTAAAATCATATGGAGCTCCTCTGACTGATTTTCCACGTGTATAGCCCCATTTCACCATAGCTGACACAATTGGGCTAAAGTAAGTTGCTGAAATAGATTTGCACATTTATATTACATGTAGTTCTAAATCAAAAGTAGTCAACATCTGATGTTTCAAAAACAAGGATCTATTGAATAATTCTGATGCAAAATATTGATACAATATTTAGAACACTGAATGTACAGTTAATACTACACCATAATGTAAAAAAAAAAAAACTTTTATTTTGCTTGCCACAATGACATCACTGAGACCTAAGTAACCAAACATTCTGTGTAAAAATAGACACAATCTTCAAAAAGACCTCCTAAACTTATTCAAACATGAGGTTCAACTGCGACTGACATCATTCACCTGACTCAGACAACTTAACAGTTCACCATTTCACTAAGTAGGCTTATGTTACTATTGTAGAAATATAATCCTATATAATATATCTCCCAAACTTTATATTGTGTAAAATTTACATATTTTACTACACTGATACAAATTAATTCCAAAGATAAAATATATGGTGCATGAGTTACTGAATTTTCTAATAGATTTATCCAAGTTTTCCAATTAGATATAAGATCATCACATTCTGTTTGCATTATACAACTAAAGACAAAAATCAGCATTCATCAAATTTATTAGAAAATTCACCTGTCCCACCATTTTACTGGTCCTGAAATTTCAACTTCAATTTCTTAGCTAGATTCAATATGTATTCATTTTGATCCATAACAAAATGCAAAAGAAATAATTTCTTGTTCCAATATGACGGCATCAGTATGACGGCATCAGTACTTCTGTCATCAAGCATGAAAAGTAATTCACTGGAATTCAGACCTTTCCTAACTCTCAAGACTTGATCAATTGACAGTACAAGGTCTCTTGCCCTGAGTCTGTTCTTATAATTAGCAAAAAGGTTAGCATGGTTCTTCTACTGAAGAACACACATCATTTCCATATCAGAAAATAATTCTCCACACTGAGCTATTGTGTAGGCCATGCTAAAGAGAAATCTTATTTATTTGTCTTCTCATTTCTCATTTATTTTTAAAATGGCAAAGCACTGCAGAGGATTAAAAACTAACTTCAGGCATTTTTTTGCCAAGCTCACTCGATGTCATACATATTCTGAGTAGCACAGGCCTTGTGAGGTCCAGAACTGTCGTGTGACTGCTGATTAAATCCTGAATTTGTAAGGTACCAATGACAAATACACCTGTTGAATTTGCAACCAATTCCATTTTGGGCAATGTTTAAAATAACTGCAAAATATCTTTCTTTTAAAGTCAATGAATTCAAGTTGTGGATGACTGTGAACCCAATGTGCCTGAAATATATTTGTCTCTTAGTTGTGTCATATTTTAATTTTTGCTGCTGGAGAATCTGGCTTGTGTCTCAATGGTGAAACAGTCATGTCCGTCTCAGCAGCAGCCACACTTTATATTGACACTTTTATGTGAAATATCTTCATCTGAATAACTTTTATGACCTTATTTACAAAAGTAATTCAGTAAACTCATTTAATGCAAGCAGAAGAAATAACTTCCTCTAACAACTACTTCTACTAAAGTGAACATAATACACATTTTGTAATTCATCTGAAAATAGTTTTATGTCCTAATTGATTGTCAAATACAAGGTCATATGTTAAAGTTGAACTTCTGAATATCAATTAAAGCAATTAACAAACTCATTACTGTCATTTCATGAACACCTGTATTGGTAAATTGTCCTTCAATAACTTTATTGCATTAACTTGGTGTATTGAAATCAAATGGCAATCTACTGGTATATGTTGAGTAAACACAATAAAACAAAGTTGTTTATAACACTAATTAATCATACCAGATTTATTGTTTGAATTATTTGATTAGCAATATGTCATCAAGCAGTAATAGAACTTACATACATGACGGATATCAATGACCACTTACCACAGTATCACATGATGAGAATAAATAAATGGAAATAGATTCAAGCCTACACAGAGGGCAGGAATGATCAGACAAACGTAGACATATTTGTCTAAAAAAAGTATAGTGCATTAGGAACTACAAAATAAACAATGAATGTTCATTTAATACAGACAAACTTTTGTTTATTAGATTTGGGGGAATGAAAAAAAAAGTATTTCCATTGTCTAAATGGAAGGTCACACAACAAGTGCTTTGCAATTTTCCTCATTTTGTTATTTTGATAATGCTATCAATAGAAGACACACTGTATAATACAGGTCAAAGCTGGGGTCCCACCAACAAAGATCATGCAAGGTACAGAATGGATATAAGTCTTCTTTAGCTGGTAATAAATATAATTACATTTATTCATCATTAATTTCCTCAAGAAATGATACTACCCATGTCTTGGAAAATCTGATACACACTAAATTTGTACTATAATTTCAACTACATCTCCAAATGAAATCACATTCTCCTTACTACACTGAACTGACCCAATAAATATTGTCCATCATAAGCAGAAAAGCAGAATTGCTCTGAATCAATGGAAAATACAAAATCCATCCATTCCAGGCAAACTGCAAAAGTTTTTTCAATGCACTTTCATTCAAAATATGGCTATCAAATTCAAGCTTATGCAGACCAAACAAGAATTTAAAAAAGCTTTATAAAAATTATTGTTGAGCGCATGCTGAAATTCAAAGGTCACTGGGTAGTGCTATGTGCACATATATATTGTTACTGTGTATTGATGAATACATATATGGTCGTGTAATTTTTTTTTTTTTTATTAAAAATGCATAAATTCATTTTCTTGGTATCTTGTAATGTATTCCTTTATTACAATGTCTTAGGTAGAAAAACGAAACGAGTATATAAAAAAAAAGGTTACTACATTTGTATAGGTAAATATGAACTTGTTTTTTTACTAATACTCAAATATTGTGAAGCATTATTCTGAAGAAAAATTGTTCATATTGTTCCATACAAATACAGTAATCTATAATTACTAATATACAGGATTTGATCATAAACATACAGACAATATGATGATATAAGCCTAACTGCCTTACTTAATTCAAAGTCCTAATAAAAAAAAGTCTCATGAGTGAAAAAAAAACCCCTCAGATTCAACATCTTGATAGTAATGGCATAATTTGATTGAAATCAAAAACACTGTCTATTGATATTATCTGTGCAATTCTTGCTCATAATAATGATATTCACTAGATATCTTGACATAAGCAAATTAGGTCATAAAAAAGTTTGATCTGAAGTGTTCATAAGCTCAGCTAATCAGATGCAAGACCATCTGATTAACATAATCTTTATGGGAAAACACTTTTAACCCTAACTCAGTTGAGATCTTGATGATCAAATTCATATACCTATACCATTTTTATTTAAAACTTGACAGAAAACACATCATCTAGGGGAGAATAAATCTCACCTTAATGATTTGCATGAATCTCATTATCAAACTTAAGATCTTGATCACACAGGTCTGTAGGACAACGTGACTTTCTGTTCAGAAGTAGAAGTAACAAGATTTCAAGATGGCTCTTGTGATAGCTTCATTCATTGACAGATTGGCACCATTTTTTTAGCACTAAGTAGACACCAAAGTTGTTTTTAGTGAATACCCCATCTTCATATGATGATCAATTCATTAAGAGTAGCAACAAAAAGATTTGTAAGATAGCTGCTGTGGCAGCCATGTCAAATGTCTGAGCAGCACCAATTTTATTTGGGACCAACTAGACCGTCTGATGAATGTTTGTTTATTGTCTCATATTCATGTAGTTAGAAAGAGTAGCAATAATAGACTTGTGTTTATGGACTAATGGATGATAGATGAAAAACCTGGAAACTCTTCTGGTCTATGACCTCTAAAACTAAACAATGATGCAAGGTACCAGGCCAGTACTGAACGATAGAAAAATTTAGCCAACTCAATGAATAAGCAAGAACTATACAGAATATTTTTTAATATTTATATTGTTGCTGATAAACATTAAATGCACTGCGAAGTGACATTAAGAAAGTATGTATGCAATAGAATTTTATGGTACTTCTCGACAAAACAATGGATATATGGTGCTAATTAAGGATAAGTTAAATAAAAAAATGTTTAAGTTTTTGCAAAGTGTGCAGTTGTCACACCAAAACATCAGAAATGAGATGAATGAACATCACTGTAAATCAAGAGATGAGATCTAGAAAGTACCAGAGCTGCTGATAAAGTGCATATGAATGGTTGAAATATAACCCAGGAATGGTTTTGATGTTTTTTTACATTAAGAAGCTAGAGCTAGACGAAATATAGTCTGAAGCATAAGATTTTCAAATGAGGCCTCCCGCAAAACAAATCTGAGATTCCACAATGATGTCAAGTAGCAAGATACCAGTCTCTGCAGCTCAAAGTGCTCAATATTATCCACAAATGGCAAATTTCAAGACAATTTATCTTTATGGAGTTTTTTTTCAAATACAAAGAGCAGAAAATTGTTACAGTAGAAAGAGTGGCACCTAGGATCAATTTACTTCCTAGTATACCATTAAAAAATTCTCTGCTTGGAGTTATCTACCTTGGAAGCAGAATGCCACAAGATCCGATTGATGCAATTTGAAAACTTCCTCTGGTGGACAAATTTTGAACAAGTTGAGAAAACTTGCTGAAACAATACCTTTTAGGCCACAGAGCTGCTAAGGGGATAATACTGACCTGAAGTACATGTGGGATCAATCTGAAGAGTGGGACGGCATAAGCCAACAGCCAATCCTACATCTGGCTAAAAGCATCAAATTCCCATGTTCATTGGTCTTGCACTGAGGAGACAAAAATGTAGCTTATTCTTCAGTGCAGTGGGAAACAAGTAGCCATGAGACTGTTCCCATAATGACTATGCAACTGCTTTATATAGAGATCATTCGGTTAGAACCACCCTGCATGTCCTGGACAAACGGGACACATGGATAATTTTCTCCCTGTAATTCCTTCCAACTCTGCCCAGTGCAGAAGGCTGCAATTTTCATGTAGAAAGAAGGAAAATGAGTTTCTCCTTGTTGAACATTCTGTCTTAAAAACAATCATGCAATGACCCCTGATTTGATCTAAAAACTTTCAAGGCAAAGAACAATGCTCTCATTTTCAAGCTATTTATGTGCAAGAGTTTCTTCCTGGTACTAATGACCCTGGAGAAGTACATGTACTACTTCTGGCTCTAAATCACCTGCATCTGACAGTGGACAGACAGAAGTAGGATTTGGAAGCATGCATAGGAGGGGGAGGAAATTTTCTTGATTGTACCACCACCTGAGGTACTGAAAAGTCAACTCCATAGAAATTAACTAGGACATAGAATCTGTTCATGGTTTCCTGATCACCAACAGAAGAAATTTAAGATTAGTGATAGGAATGGGTCAGAATTTCATAACAGATACTTGGATCCACATAATAAAATGGTAACCAATTATAATTGGTTACAAAAGCAAATTCTAATTTTTTGTTTGTTATACAGTTATATCTTTGCTCAAGAGTTCAAAATACTAATAAATGTACTATAGTAATCTCTTTTAAAGACATGAATATGTTAACCTGATAAAAACATAACATTTTATTCTATTTATTATGTTTTTTTTGTTCTACAACTTTATTAAATGAAGCAACATTTTAGCTGATCAGTCTGTCTATATTTTAAATTTTAGAAGGACCTGGTTTTCTTGCTGGTCATTATTTACAAATGCTACACAGCATTTTACATTCAAACTGAATAAAATCATCAGAATTTTTTTAAATTTATTAACTCAACAATTTAACAGCATAATCATATAATCATTATTATATGTTCCCAATTATGAAAGTTTGTACCTATAGAATAAATTGTTTTTTTTATTTGTAAGGTGTGAAGGAAATAAAAATTCAGATCAACTTTAGTTTATTACCCCATATGGTTTGTATTCAACTAAATAGTTGTCTCCCTTTACACATAATCAATTTTGGAGTTCCACAAACAATTATCTTATTGGTTTGCTTAACCAAATGAAAATAAATTATAACTGATAATCAGAACAACACTATCTAAGATGTAAATGGAATCTCTTAATTAGTGACAGGTCCACTGCAGAGGTCAAGGTCAACAGAAAAGAAAGATAAAGGCAAGCTGACAATGAAGTCTTGGTGTGTAGAGTTATAAATAGATCCAGGATTCAGTCTGACAATGAAGTCTTGGTGTGTAGAGTTATAAATAGATCCAGGATTTAGTCTACCCTTTTCTAGGAAAAACACAAACCTGACCCAGAAGTGAGGAAATTCATTCCTATGTACACTCAGAATTATGAGAATAAATAAAATTTTATATTTTTCTAGTGCTGGTATAAAATCTGAGTCACTGCTGATCAAAAGCTGGTCATAAGGTAAAAGAGAGGCTTTTTTTGTTGCTGTTGTTGTGCAGTAACAACTGTCAAAGTACCAGTTAAAAAGAATCCTTAGATACAAGTTCTAGAAAAGAATGAGGTGCTATTGCATACGGGCATATGATGTAAAATTTGACTGGGTTGATGTACATGTTCTAAAAAAACTTTTTAGAAGGATAGTACATCTTTCACTCATGAGGATTTTTCCATTGTGGTAACAGTAAGCTATACAACAGAAACAGTTAACATTTTATTGATATTCAAACTTTAGTAAATTATTCCTGAAATCAAAATAAAAATGGAGATCTTCAACTCAATTGACATCAAGGATTATAATTCCAAGGGATGCCATTAAGGTGTGGCATTCTGCTGAAACAAGAAAAATCAGAGACCAGGTGTTACGGATATTGATCTGAGGATAAACCAGAGTCTTGTTTATAAAATACAGTTGTTGCTGTCTTAAGTTGATTTTAATCAATAATAAATGTTGAATTTAAAACTGAACCATTTGATTTTCACATGACCACAGAAATCTATGCAGAATCATTAAAAATTTTGGTATGGTGAAACTGTGGGTTAGTCAAAAAAAATGTTTGAGACCCAGATGTGCATCTAGAGGTCCAGATACCCGAAGACAGATTAACCATATTTTAATCTGAAAGGGTTAACATGAAGATTATATGCCCATCAAAAATACAGAAACTAGAGAGATAAAAAGCTCTGCCAATGAGATAAATGATCACTTCATTAATAGATTTGGATGTCGCTAATGATTGGACCTGTCCAAGTTCTTGATATAAGTATATATTCCAAGTCTGATCGAAACGGGATCAGAAATATGGCTTTCAGAGTGGTAACAAGCAAATGTTGATGGACAGAAAATGAATGCAGGGTGGTGAGTAATGCCATAATGCCATCAGTTGCTTGTCATGAGCGGCATATTGTTTATTCAGTTAGTTTAGCAAATTTTATTTCAAAAGACAACAAGTGTGAGATTCCACTTATCACATAATGTTAAGGGCTATGTATTACTCCTAAATGCTAATATGTGGTGTTTTTTTACTGTCAAGCCATAGTGTGCTAAACAACTTTTAAATGATATCATAGCATGGTGAAATCTTCAATGACAAGACTAGAAATGTTGCATAGTTTCAAATTGGATAGAAAGAGATTTCTGTCAATGTCATTCTTTCCTTTGCCTATTGAATTCTCTACCTCACTCACATTTTCCAATGTAAATAATAAAAAACAGATAATTAACCTCTGCATGAAATATAAACAGCATGTCAAATCTTTCATACTTACTGACACTAAGGTGTGTGGGATCAAGCCATTCCACTGTATCTGTATCACCAAAACCTGGGACACGGATGTCAACACCAGGAGAGTTAGACGTTTTGTGAGTTTTATTATCATACACTAATCTGTAAGAATAAAGAATCAAACATTGTTGGTTAGTTTTCAGAATGGTTCAATAGACTTGTGAAAAAAAATGCATTTTTAAAATAGCAGTGTCCTAAGAATATTTGCCAACCTCCTCCCTCCAGCAGTCAGTGTGCTCCTATCAATTTTAAAACTAAAAAGCATAAAAAATATGAAAATGTACAAAACTTGGCCATTTCTTTCATCAATTTATAATTTTTAACCGGATTTTGTGCGTCTCTTACCCTATCATCTTATTCACATTTAAGTCTTTGGTATGACTCAACCAGTGATCGAACCCATTACCTCCTGCATCCAAGACAGATGCTCTAACCACCAGGCTACTGGAGCAGTTAAATAATAATAATAATAATAATAAAAGAACAAGAAAAATTTCATGATGAAAAAATGTTTTCTTTGACTGTGAGACACCAGTTTATGGTGCTCTTACTGAAGCAAAATTATCATGCCCTATTTTAGATTTTACGGAAACACTGCTAATAACCCATGCAACAAATATATATCTATCTCACTGATGATCTTAGCAACATTTCTGACTATTACTTCTGATCAGTAAATGTAAACATATTGTCCAAGAAATTATCAAGTGCCTTCAATACAAAATCTGAGAATTTTTGACACATTACTCTCTCTTGGCACATTTCCCAATGATCCAGTAAAGTATCATTTCAGGACACGTGATTTGCATTGACTAATGGAAACACAAGTAGCTAGTGAAAGGTGAGAAAATGTTGTTGTTGTTGTTGTTGGGCTTAACGCCATTTTTCAGCACACGATAGGCTATTCATGGCGGCCAGTATTAATGGTGGAGGAAGAAACCGGAAAATCACCGGAAAGAACCACCGACCCACGAGAAGCTACTGGCAAGCTTTCTCACATATCCACATTCGCCGAATCCTAGACTCGAACCCACGTAGACAGAGGTGAGATGGCAGTGATCCGTAACGGACATCGCTTTAGACCACTCGGCCACTCGGGGCCCCGTGAGAAAATATAAGCAAGAAACTGGATGTAACTCATTACTGGTATTACTTTAACATGATTCTCATAATATCTTTATGGATGAGCAGACTTTTGGATAAGAACACAAGTATTTGCAACATTTTTACATTTTTTTTTACATATAATTAAAAATACAACTTTTAAGAGATATATGGATATTAAACAAAACTTTACAAACCTCATAACAAATGTATAGATCACTATCCCTAAAATAAATGATAGCAAACTTTCAAGTGGTATATTCCAATAGTTGAAAATTATGGTAACTTGGTCACAATCATATAAATTATTGGCGACAGTACACAAATATAGAAATGACTCAATCTTTAGTGTAAAATAAAGGACAGCCTTAATGTAAAAGAAAAAAGTTAAAAAATGTTATTAACAAGTGCATCAGGGCAAATGCAGAAAGAACATATTCCAAAACTCAGCAAGATTCAACGAGATCTTCAGCGAAGTTTGATCAGCAGTACCATCTAATCTCAAAAAAGTGATATGAATTGTATGATACTTACTTTAAAGACAAAAATGTTTTTATTTAAAGTCTTTGTGGTGTGACTGCTGGAGTATGTGCAAATTTGTGCACATTAGTTCATGAAATATGACAATGTTAAATCTGAGCAATTTTCAATGCTTCAAATAACATTTTATTTTCATTTGTTCAAATTTATATTTCCAGTCATTTTCTATAGTCTTAGTTAAGAACATAATTTATTCTCAGTTGTGCAGTGTTGCTTATTGATTGCACTGATGCCCCACCCTCTACCACATCAGCATCTGTGGGTTGGGTGGCAGGTGAGATGCAACATACCAAAATCCACAAGAGTAGCTGAAAATACCAGTCATTCAAGCATGAAAATTGCATTACACTTATCTAGATTTTGCATGGTTGAATTATTTGTGTTCAGATGTATACAAAGACCAGTTTTCACAAGAACATATGCAACAAGTGTCCATGATGCATACAGCATAAAAATGACTGAAATAAAAACATGAATGAACACATTTATGAATTGAAATATTAATAACTATCAATTAATAGAGCTCATGAAATGCAGCACATCTTCCCAGTTAAGGCAGAAAACTTGGCTTATAATGGATAAAGGCATTTCTAAATTTCTAAATACATTTAAATTATCCAAACATGTCCAAACATTGTACAGTTGAAATGAATGTAAAAATCACTATGAGAACATGCACAAAAACAGGATCAACATAACTGAACCTAGCTGTAAGCCAAACTAAAATCATTGCCTAATATTATGCCATAAAGTTAACAAAATTCAACACCAAGTTTAATTCTAAAACTGGCATACTGACCATGATTTATATTATGAACATACACATGGACATTGTTATGCATATTTAATTTGTACCATATTTATGACCTTTGTCCATAATTGTGGATAGAAGTTTGGCCTACCTGACTATTCTTTTATCTTTTGTCATGTTGTTTGCAAAATTTTAGTTCAAGACATGACCTTGTTTACAAAATTGTGAAAATTTTCCATTTAAAATGACCCACATCATGGGCATTTCTATGGTAACTTAGGTCAAGTGAAATTATTATATAAGGCTGTGGTAAACAAAATTATTCATTCCTATCTTAAGATCGATCTGTAGAATCATTTTTCAGTTGTATTTTGACATAATTTGAGAGGAATCATTTATTTAAATTATTCATGGACTAAAGTAATATTTTGGAATTAATGTGAATTCATTCAAAGATAGTCTTAATTAAATCATCTTGATATATCAGCACATTCAATATTGGAATTCATTCATGCTATATAACTACTTTAAGTTCCTCTTACATTTTCACTTTGTCACTTATAGAGATAAATTTATTTGTTGACTTTAATAAACTAATTGGTTTTACTTTTCAGCAATTTAGATAAGGACCATCAATTCATAACACACAAATAAACATGCAGCCACACCAAAATATCATTATTATTAAGCTTCTGACATTGCAGACTCAAAAACTTTAAATATGACCACTTATTTATCAATAAGTGATGAAGCAGAAATGTTCAAATTGGTGTAACATTTTTTGGAACAAAATCTACTTTTTGGATAACCAATACTGTTAGGTCTAAACATTCTTTAAAAAATAATCTCAAGAAAGATAAACCATACAGATCAGAAAAGGTCTACCTTACAACCTTACAATGTGGAGACAGCAAACAAAATTGAGTCTACACTGTTACACTGTAGTCCAAGATGTGCCATCACATAAAATGGTCAAGGCAGATCACACAGGGCATACACTGTTACAATGTGGACCACAATGTACCATCACATAATGTGGTGACAGCAGATCAGACATGGTCTGCATTGTTACAATGTAGACCCTGATGTGCCATCATATACTGAGATAAGATGGGTCTATGTTGTTACACTGTTACATTATGTTGTGACATCAGACTGGGCATGGTCTACACTGTTACAGTATATATCATGCTGATGCATATTGCAAAATGTGTGACCAGATCAGACATGGTCTACACTGTTGCAATCTACACCCTATGTTTTATTACTTAATGTGGCAGGGCCCGAGTAGCCGAGTGGTCTAAAGCACTGTCTTCCGTGAGTTCGAGTCTAGGATTCTAGGATTCGGTGAATGTGGATATGTGAGAAAGCTTGCCAGTAGTTTCTCATGGGTCGTGGTTCTTTCTGGTGATTTCCTGGTTTCTTCCTCCACCATTAATACTGGCCGACATGAATAGCCTATTGTGTGCTGAAAAATGGTGTTAAGCCCAAAAACAACAACAACTTAATGTGGCAGCAGTAGATTAAAACAGATATAACTGTGGTGGTCGTAATTTGGACCAACCAGTGCAGACACTTAATTATGTAATGGCAAATCAAGATCAACACTTATACACAAACATAAACATGATATTCTTTTCAAATTTCAGCACAGACCTCATGTTGTCAACAAAGCAGTCAATCACCCATGGAGCTAATTCTTCAAGATTTAGCCACAGACTAAAGTACTTCTCAGTTTTCTTGATGCAGAAGGAATGGGGTACAACTGCCTTGTTAAGCTTGGCTTCAAATTCACTGCCTCCATCTCCAGGAACTAAAAAAGTAAAATAAAAAGGGTAGAGGTAGAAAAAAGTCTGATTTGTGGATAAGAAAATAAGGCAAAATTCATATTGTTGTGATTTGAATTTGACTATAACAGCTGCTGTGATATGACAAGAAACCCACCTCTGATGGTTGATTGTAACATATCATAAACCACAAGAGGCATAAGATATAGGTCCAAATTATAAATTATCTCTTGGATGCATATTTATTTGGATGTATTGAGAAGCTTATAGTGAGAGAGACCTCAAAATGTGTTTCCTACTCACACTTCAGACGAAGATGACAAAAATCTACAGGGGTCATTGAGTTAACAAAGAGGTGTATGTCGTTAGCATGCTTTGTCTATTTTCAGTGTGACATCACTAAAAATGAAAAAATCTGAGTAAAATGTATATGAAAATAAGAAAATGGAAGACAGGTGGACTTATTCCACTCATGTAATGGAATACTTCCTATCCACCTCCAAAATCTCATTAAAACCACAAAAAAACTTCCAGAATATAATAAATACAAATAATAAGAAAAGGGAAAAAGAAAAGAGATCAAATATCTTCCTTGTTGGCTTTGTAAAAGACTCCCAGTGAAGTTGTGAACTACTGAGTATAATGTACCCTATACTGTTGCACTGTCAATTTATATACTATTCTACACTTTGTTTCCCCATTAACATAAAAATATTGAATGCAGAAATTTTCAAAACTTGCTTGACATGTATACCAATTTTGGATTAGATATCCAGACATATAATGGGTATGAATGGTCAGAGATATGTGTATAGAAAAAGTAAAAGCCACCTGTTTTATGTGCACATACTCTATAGGTGACATGAGAATTAAGATGAAAAAACAAAACACAAGACAGCCATCTACATCCCCTGCCTTGATATAAATAATGATATCTTTAGGGAGACAATGATTTTCTGAACATTTTGAATGTACAAATTACATGGTAAAGTGAAATACATTATTTTTTTCTTCAGAACCCAGTGACTGAATGATAGATGTATTAATAGACAAAAACATTAAAAGATATTGCAACTGGAGAATTGAGAATAGCAAAAGGTACATCTAAATGAAATGTCTACTTTGCACCAATTTCAGAGAGATACGTGAAATGAAATTTCACACTGTAAACTAAAGTGTAAATAATATATGGATGGATGAATGAACAGACAAGTGGATGAAAATGGTAAATATTGGAACCAAAGAGTGAAAAGAGCACAAGGTAAATCTACACAATCTGCCACATAAACTTCTCAGTCATCTTAAATGGACTTCTGCACTGGAAACTAACAATACATATATACATGTATAAGGGAATGATCAACAAGGAGAAAAACATTAAGCAAAGTATTAAGAATAGAGCTGACTTAAACAATACACCAGGTAAAACTGCATGGTTACTTATGTAATATTACATAAAATGACTAGGATAGTTTAGGTAGCATTCCATAAAATAGTACTATTACCCAGGTAATTCTACATAATACAGCTTAAATGGTTCATGCAAAACTTCATAATAGGTATAGGAGAGTTCTAGTAATACTTCATAAAATAGCTTAGCAATTTATACAGCCTAAAGTAGGATCAAAGGAATAGTCTTTCAAGATTGTAACCTCATCTAGTACATCACCAGCATTCTCTGAATATCACTGCAATGTTGATTAGTAAATTTTGGAACAAATAAGACTTAACCAGGCTCTTCAATTCAAAGGTAATAAAACACAATCTTTCTGCATCTTTCTGTATTATAAAAATGAAAAATTATCTCTTAAAACATACAGAAACATTTCATTCAGCAGCTAAAAAGAAATGAGCAAAAAAAATCAATGCCCAAGTAACCACTCACAAACATAGGATTAACAGACTACCTCTCAAGTCAAAGATCAAAGTATTAACACTTCATCAATAAATTGAAAACGAACATTACTTGCCTAGTTTTGTCTTATTTCAGTCCAAAGAAAATAGCTCTTGACATGTTGTGTATTTACATATTTTCAATAGTCTATTTTGTAATGCTGGTCATAGCACTGATTATTATTATTATTATTATTATTATTATTATTATTATTATTATTATTATTATTATTATTATTATTATTTATTTATTTATTTCATGGATTTAAAGCCATTTTTAGTTCATGACAAGCTAAACATGGCAGGCAATAAATCTGGTGGAGGAAGAACAAAAATCACTAAAGTTACTGGGAAGCTCTGTCACATATCCATGTTGGCCAAGCCAAAGATTAACCCTCAAAAACATGAGCACCTTAGTTGGACCCACAGCTAACTGTGGAACCTATTATTACTATTAGTGCATACTGATGATTTAACTGCAATATTAACTCAAAACTTTGAGAAAGCTTTGATTACTTTCATGGTTTATAGATGCATCATCAACATTTCAAACACTCTAAAACCTTGGTCAATAAGCTGATTGACAACACATTAAAAGGCACAATCAGTATCTTTATGGTGATAATCCACTTCATAGCATAAAACTGTTTTGATGATTTTCCCAAAGTACCCCATCAAATTTTAAAAACATACAGGGTTCCTGCAGACTTAACAAAAACAAATTCCATGACTTTTCCAAAACTTTTCCAGGGCCATTGCATAAAACTCAAGGACTGCTCTATCTTGCATTGTCAAGTAAATGAACATAAAGAATGACATCTTTAAATCTAAAATAACAAATACTGGTAAGTTAACAACAAATATTTTTAATATGTACATTTTAAATTTACCTGGGCTAGCACATTTTGACTTTATGTAGTAATTCATGTCATAATCCAATGTTCATTGTAATTTGTATTCAAAAGAAAAAAGATAATCCTATGTAGTCTTTGTATGTGTTCCTATGTACAATATTAAGAAAACATTACTTTCCAGTTGCTTTTTTTTATTTAGTGAACTACACTGGAAATTATGTGATATTCCATTAAGGGAACTTACTCTTGTTATATGAATTGAAACCATTTATCGATTGTAATTTTTTATCATTTTATTTAATTGGGTATCAGTGCTCTCTGAAATTTGAAGTAATCAATTTCTTTAACTCCATTGTCACAAATTCCATGACTTTTCCAAAACTTTGCAAGGTTTTGACAAATTCCATAACTTTTCAAGGGCCTTGAAATTTATTTTTGATATTCCAAAATTTTCCAGGATTCCATGACCTGCAGGAACCCTGCTGGCATTTCCAAAATATGCAGTAAAACATCCATTTTGTGAAATTTGTACCTAGCACTGAGGAAATGCAAGGATATTGAAAATTTGCACTTACTAAAACTCTAGAGAGGAAATAAAATTATAGTTGTTACATTGTCTACTAATCATGATTTCATTTATTTAATTTCTATGAGAACACATACATAATTGACCACTTTCTTGGCATTTTCCCTAGAATTCTTCCTTCCTCAAGCCATTAACCACTGATTCATAACTAAAAAACTGTTCAGCATCTCACGAGTACAGTATGTACATTTATATTGCATACAGAGACATTATCTCACTCATCTCACTTGTACAGTATGTACATTTATATTGCAGTATACAGAGGAGACATTATCTATTCCATTAGCATGCATTTCTCATTCTGTCCTTATCTCTCTGGAGTTCTAACTCAGAAATTAATAACTTGGAAACCACTGACAGTCACACACAAGGTGGTGGCTCACTACTCAAGGTATTGGACTCATGACCTATACACTGCAAGCCTAATTCCCACCATCTGATCAACTTAGATCCTGATTTATGTGTGGTTCTTGCTAATTCCTGGCTCATCTGTGATTTGATAAAACATGCTTGCATACAAAATATGATCAGACAGAAATATGGCCCATAATATGTTCTCAAGTTCAACCAATCAAATCCAAGATCATATCAATAATACACCTGGATGTTATTTGTAATGGAAATCACCTGAAGCTTGATAATATAGAATTACATATTAAACCTAATCAGATATACAACCTTCAGAGTGTTCACAAGCAGTTGTTGATGGATGATTGATGCAACACTTGTAGAATAGTGTTTATGTGCATACTGAATTTACCTAAACTGCAATGATTCTAAAAAAAATAAAGCAGAACTCATTTCAATTTTTATTCAACATTCATTACTTATAACTATCAACTCAAAACAACTTATTTCCCAAACAAAACCTAATCTAAACTGGAAGTTCATATTCATTGTCAGCCTTTTTACAAAGGCCTAGTCTTTGGCTTTCTATTCTACCTTGCCAAGCACAAGATTTATTCAATTCACACATTAAAATACATATGTCAACCACATAAGGGACTAGCATCTCACCCAATTTGTTCACAAATCTCACAAAGGGCCAATTATATATAGTTACAAATGTTTTGTTTTTGTTTCATCACCAGATCTATGTCCACTAAGGATTATTCATCTGACTTTCAACTGTATATCAACATATTCAGGATGTAGGCTGGAATATCATTAACACAAAAAGCAAAGTAACTAATTTTTTATTACTTAGTTGCTGCTATTGTGTACCTGATACTTTTTTGTTTAAATAAACCTCATCTATTTGATATGGATACATCCTCAAAAGAAGTAGAGAACTGTTAACTAAGGTCGACATGTGTACCTTACAGGCTCATTTGCAGAATAGTCATCATTTTCATGACACCAGTACATCTGAGTGGGGTGGGTGGACATCAAGCAACAGCAATAGCAAGTATTGTATAAATAATGTTAGTGTTGCGCCGTCCTACATTTTAATATCAGTAATACCTTAACTGTTGCTGTTGTGTTGCAGAACTTTTCATTTAGGAAGGCTTGATGATGTGTTAAAATCTGATTAAAAACAGAAAAATGGAATGTGCACACCCTTTTTATTAAAGATTCCACTTAGTATATGTTGTTGTCATCCTTGGGTTACATTGTGTAGCACAAAAAAAGCATTTGTTTTATGATACTAAAGAGCTTTAGTAGGAGTATGAAAGAGATGATCAATAAATTATGTCCACAAAAAAGGAACAAGGGGATCTTCAAATGTGGACAACTGCAAACAAAGGTAAGGGGTGTAAAAGAATCTTGCAGTCATCCGCAAAATAGTATTTATTGCTATGATCTTCTGTGTTGAACAGCTGCTTTAGGCCTGCTGTGTGTACTCCAGTATGCTTTGAAGACATCTTTTATGGGTGATCCCAAAGTATAAATTATTTGTTAATTTCAATTTGTAAAATTCATGCCACAGAATGTATATGAATGAATATCAATGTAAATTGCTAGATGGGGACATCTGCAACCTTGGAGTTCGGGATGTGTGTGTGGACAAAAGCAGACAAGAGGAGATAGCTGGTGGTTGGGTTAGGAAAACGGGTATTATCTACGGGCATCCTTTATGGACAACCCAAAAAGATAGCATTTGATTGTCAAAATGCTGCATTCATGATATCCTTCAAAGAAGAATGATTAAAAAGGCCCATGAGGAGGCTTGAACCTCACATGCTTTAAGTTAATGAAAAAAGGTTTTTCAACTGGTAACAGACTAACAGGCTCCTTAATCATTATAATCTAATGTTAAATGGAGAAAGTCATATATCAATGGAGCATTTATGAGAAAGAAAAGATATTTTTGACTTTACCTTTAACTTTTAGAAGCATAGAGACAGAATATAGTGCCCTGCCAGAACATAAGAGCCTTGATCATCACCGCCATGGTTGGATTCAGTTAACATTTGGGATCTCTATAACCAGTACTGCTACTAAAGTAGTTGATTCAGGTAAAATTCCAGGTTTGGCAATAATAAGGTAACAATTATATACTGATAAATGAAATGACTGTTTTGTGCATTTTATTATATCCCTGATGCTTTTTATTTTTAAAATGGGCAATCGGTACACCAAGGAGGGTAAGTGCACTATACTTTGTTATAATTTCTTGGAATCAATCAAATCCCTCTGATTATTGTTAAGCTCAGTACTTCTAAGACAGATAACATTGGTATTTAAAAGCAATATAAGCATATCTTACCAAGATTTTGTCTGGCTATGTTCAGGCTAAAGAACCTTCAATTTGAAGTCCATGGGTACAGAGTAACTTTCCAGCATACAAGCATTTACTGTAAATTATATTTCACGAGATTTTCAACTTCGGGTTATTTTTTTTATTGGACTTGCATTGTTCACCCACATTTAATTAATGCACAGAAACACTGGTGAAACACCGAAATGCAACCATATAGTAATGTACCGTTGGTTGTGTATTTTAATGAATCATTATGGGTTACTGGGGACCCCTTAGTAACAGTAAAGTTAAATATTATATATCAATGAATATGTTTTGCGCATTTAAATATTTGTTTTTCGTTTACAAAATTGGGGGGTGGTAACAGCGAGCTCTTTCCACTGGTTGTGACCTGAGCGTAGTATTATCCATTCGAGCAAAATTCGCGAAATTCACACATAACTTCAGTTTGGTGCAATGCATAATAGTCAATGATGGCTTGATGTATAGAAAAATTTATCAGTTGTAAAACAAGCCATAAGATATAATCGTATGCTGTTATAAACGGAAATAGCAGAAGGAAATCGAGGGTCATGGGTGGAACGAAGTGTTCGTAAGTTACATGCTTTGTCTCATATAGTTTGATCACATGAGGCTTCAGTTTTATCAATAAAGTACGACGAAATTTCTGACATGTAATCAACTTAACGGTGTTATAAATTAAGACAATACCATTAAGATGATTTCATGTCAGAAATTTCGTCGTTCTTTATTGATAAAACTGCAGGCTCCTGTGGTATGATATAGATGATGTCAAAACAGGTCATGAGGTTAATCTGTGGTATTTTGTGACTCTGTATGACTTTTTCCTTCAGATTATTTTTTTTTTGTTGTTGTTTTGTTTTTGTTTTTTTTTTTGTTTTTTGTTTTTTTTTCTTAACATCAAGCTTTTGTCGAGCACCTGTGGTCTTAGGACTATCCTATAATCCTGATGGAAATTTGTCGTTATTATCATTATGATCAAGCAGAGTTAATGTAGGCCAAAAAGAGACTTCTTTTAGTGACCTCTCACTCACACACACACTCACTATACTTACCCAAAATAACTGGGAATCCTTTGAAGTCTAATGAAGCCACGCAATACAAATGAAAATTCAGAATTGCGTAGAAATAAACAAGAAATAGCTCGTTTCTAACCCCCATCTCAACTTCGCATCACAAGTAAATACTCAACCAGATGGCGCTCTTGTTTAATTTTACGTATTATTGTTGTATAGCCTAGTCTGGTACACTTACTGTGTTCTGTTTCGAATAAAGAGCATGATGGAATAAAATTGTAGGGTACCAGACTACTTTAGATCACAAGTGGCAGCTATGGAGCTCTTTCACTCCACATGGCGTGAGATGGGTGTGTGGACATTAACCAATCAAAATCAAATATCCCCCCCTCATAACAATTATTGCGAAATATCCAGTGATATGTAACAGGCTTAACTGACTTTTACTCATTGTTAGCTTAAAGAAGTAAATGAGGGACGAACTACCAGAAAAATTAGAGACGTTAGTAATAGACTGTATCTGGAAGAATAATCTCCTTTATCTTCTAAAAGAATATCTCTTATGGGGAAAAACAGAAGGGGGAACTACCTAATCACAATTTCAGGAAGTTAGCAAACATAAATAGAAAAGAGAAAGTAATAGGGCAATCCCAATATGTACATGGACAACAGGCGGAAAAGAATAATTGAAGCGCCAAGACAACTTTACATATTAGACAAATTATACTTAAATATTGAGATAATATATAAGGTATGGGAGGATAAACATGACCAGAAAACAACAATATCATATAGGAAGAATATATATATATATATATATATATATATATATATATATATATATATATATATATATATATATATATATATATATAAAATCCTAACACAGGTACAATAGCGAAATAGTGGAGTGCAATGGGAGGGAGTATGAAATACCTGGGGAAAAATCATTTCATAAAAAATGAGTATTTTGTTAAAATATTTACCTGATGTTTGGCTCACAGGGAAAGTAGTAGGTCGATGAATGAGCCATTCACCCGGATGATATATCCATGTTCAATATGATCTTTATTGATAAAACTGCAGACTCCTGTGGATGAGCTGACTTATGGAACTAGGAAAGTATCGGTGCGTCGACATAGGGAGAAACAAATACAACAGAGTCACACACACACACACACACACACACACACACACACACATATACATATATATATATATATATATATATATATATATATATATATATATATATATATATATATATATATATATATATATATATGACAAAATGTAAAATAAAATCTGTCTGAGGCATAGGAAGTAGCCCTTTTAAGGGCCTTAGGGTTCTTCTAATTTCTTATCTTCCTCCACCAGTTCGTATTTTTTGTCTCTTACACTTTTTGACTTCTTTTCATTCTTTTGCTATTGTTTTTCCTTTTTCTCCTCCTTTTTCTCTTTCTTCCTTTTCTTATTGTCCTCTTCTTTTTGAATCTTTTATTTCCATTTTCTCATTCTTCTTTTGTCGCGAATATCCTCCTTTTCTTCTTTTTCAACTGATATTATTTCATTTATGATATCCTAACATCTTTTCAAATTGTTGTTTTATATATATATATATATATATATATATATATATATATATATATATATATATATATATATATATATATATATATATATATATATATATATATACAATATACTATTGTTGTATTGTAATATTAACAACTCCTGGTTCTTTTGTTCTTTTTTCATTGTTCTCTGTTCTTTTTTCTTCTTCTTTGTTCTTTTTTCACTTGAAACCTGGGCACAAACGCCGCTATGTATTATGGAAAGAGCTCAAGTAGCAAAAACATATCTATATTCAAATATAAATTACGTTATGAAGTCCATTGATTTTAATAAGATTTAGGAAAAATTTATAATGAAATTATTAAATATATATGGAATTATAAAACGCTCTACATCCAAAAGGAAACTTTGTATAGAGAAATGAATAATGAAGGTTTAAATTTACCCAGTCCTGAATTAAAGAAAATTTCAAATGTAATAAAGCGTTTTAAAATAATTAAACCTATAACAACAATTCCTGTGGGAGGGTTTATATTTATATTGGTTTGGTTTTGTATTAAAAAATAATCAAGAGATATATAGAAATAACAAAGTTATTAAACTACTTGAGTACCGAGGAGGTTACAATATATAAAAGAAATAATTGTAAAATACAGAGGTGTTAATATTTTATGGGAGGGGGAAAAATAACTTATAAAATATTAAGTGAATTTTTTTTTCAAAAATAAGAGATGTAAAATAAAAATAGAAGTAGGGGGTAAATTGGAAAAATATATGGAAATTATGGGAGAATATAAAATCTTTAAAAATTCAAAGTATAATTTTTAAAAACCTACATAATGCATGGCTAACGGGAGAAGTAGAAAAAAGTAGACGTATGATTAAAAATATACCAAAATGCCCCTTGTGTAAAAAATACGATTTTACAAAAAGACATGTGATGTAATTAAAAATGAAAGAGAAGAAATTATTAACATTATAAAAACTACGGGGCTTTAAAAATATAAAAATTATTGCACTTGGATATTGAATGTAATACATTAGAATATATGAAAATAATAAGTTTTATCTTAAGTATTATGAATAGATGTAGAACAAATTATTAGCATACGGTAATGAAATTAATTTACTAAACTTCTTCTAAATATATAAGATATGATAAAGTAAATACATTAATAATTGTTGTGTTTTTCATTACAGGTAACTCCACTCATGGTGGAAGTAAATGACAAGGACGACGTAGGACTATATCACATGGCTATGTTTTATTTCATTAATTTGATCAAAAAATTTAATTTTAAATTTTTGTCGGGGTATTTTTCCTAGTGTTTTCTAAAGGTTCATTTCTCCGATAAGGCTTCATCTCCCTTATCGGTATCATTCCCCTTATTTTATTAGGTGACTTTGGCTAGAGGTCTCCTATGTCTTCTGTGTGCTATATGTTGGTGCATTTGTATGTTGCTATAATTTGGGGGGGGGTTAGGACAGCCATCTATATCATATCCTCCCAGTTGTCTATTTCATTATATGCATCTCATTCTTTCTTTCTCATTCTCCCCTTCTTCCACTCATTCATTTATTAATTCCATTGATGCATATAATTTATTCTTTAGAAAATTTACATTATTTAAAATTAAAGCTTTTGAATTTGTAGGTCAGACCGTGCGCTAATTGAAAAATAGAATCTAGTGTTTTTTAATGTATGTTAGGATGTTCCGTCTGCCTTTACTAATTAAATTTTGTTGCTAGAGAGATAGGGTTCCACAGTTTTTAAAACTTGGACCCCACCTCCCCGCATTTACCTAAATCCTTAATAAAATTTCGAAAGATTTATATTCATATGTGAGTCCACCCATGGTGTTTTCTGAGGCTGTTTCGCAGGCCTGCTAACTTCGCGTAACGCCATGTGATATAGCCCTACGACGTCCTTGTCCCGTACCTCTTCCATGCGTGGAGCCACCTGTAAGGACATAAAAATCTATAGGTTTATAAATCTACATTTATGCTACTAATTTCAACTCCTTATACTAATAATTTGCCCACATTTTTTCATAGTGGTTAAAATAAAACTTATTATTTTCATGTAATCCAATCTGTTGTATTCTCCGTCTAAGTACAATAAATTCTCTATTTTAAAAAACCCCATATTTTTTATAAGAATAATAATAATTGCTTCCTTCTCGTTTTTGATGACTTGGCAATATACTATAACATGTCCTTTAGTAAAATCGTATTTTTTACATATAGGTCACTTTGGTATATTTTTTATCATATTCCTCCTTTTTGCTACGTCTCCCGTTAGCCAGGTGTTGTGCAGAAATTTAAAAATTATACTTTGAATTTTCAATGATTTTTTACTCCCACATAGTTTCCATATATTTCCCCAATTAACACCCCATACTTCACTTTCTATTTTACATCTTTTATTTTTAAAATTTAGCTCCTTTATAACTTTGTATGTTTTCCCTTTATCTCCTCCCATAAAATATTTATATCTCTGTATTTTACAATATGTTGAAATTTCCTAGGTATTTCTAATAGTTTCATTTTATTATTCCTATATATTTCCTGGTTATTCTTTAGAAGAGACGATTTATTATATTGGAAATTTTAATTATAACCGGACTTGGTATATTTAATCCCCCATTTTTTATTGGCCTATACAACGTTTCTTTTTTTAATATAATGTGTTTTATAATTCCATATATATTTACTTATATCATTATCAATCTTTTTTAAGTCTTTGTTATTAAAATCAATGGACTTCATTATATAATATATATATATATATATATATATATATATATATATATATATATATATATATATATATATATATATATATATATATATATATATATATATGTTTTTGCCACTTGGGCTCTTTCCATAATACATAGTGGCGTTTGTGCCCAGATTTCGAGTGATTTCTTAATTTTTTCCATTATTTGTCTATAGTTTTCCTTTCGTTTTGCCCAAAGTATATACCTAGGGCTTTTACCGTTTTCTTTATATAGGGGGAGGGCAATCCTGGGTGATTCCATCTCCAGTTTACTATTTTTAATATTTCTGTTTTGTCATGATTGATCATATTCTTTAATTTAGTGTTTGAAAGAATTCGGGTTTCTTATAAAGTTTGTGCAATTATGTCAAATGCTTTTTCTTGATCAATTAGCACTCATCTTAATATATTCAATAATGGTTTTTATATTTAGAATATTGTTTTGAATGTCTCTTCCACATGTTTGATTTTCGTTTATAATTTTATCCATACAGTTTTAACTCTATTAGCTAATACTTTGCTTAAAATATTAGAATCAATATTTAGGAGGGAGATGGGCCTCCAATTTTTTCAATCTTTCCTTTCCCCTTTCCCTTTATAAATGAATGATATTACCCCTTTCCTCATTGAATCTGTCATTCTGTTATTTGATTAAAAAATTATTATTATATAAAAGTTCAAGAATCGGCTTTAACTCATTTTGGAATGTATGCTAGAATTCGGCAGCGAGTTTTATTGAATTGCTAATTTCATTTATGGAGATGAAATCATCACATAAGTCTTTATGTACTGATGAGATCATCTAACATCTAACATCTTCTAAATAACTATGTATTTGGCCTATTGTTATATTTTGTTTTGTATAGAGTTCTTGATAATAATTCTTAATCCTATTTAAAATATCTTTTTCTATCCTTTAAAATTTCTCCTTCCTTATCCTAAATCTCTTCTATAATTTTCATCCCCCCCCCTTTTCTTAACTCTTCCCTTTTATTTAGGCCTTTAGCTGTTGTATATAGATATGAAAATTTTCCTGCTCTTTTTTGATTTCCTTTCTCTTTATCTAAATTTATTTGTTTTAGTTTTCCTTCTAATTCCTTTTTTTGTCTCTTCAGTTATATTCCTATTTAGTTGTAATTTAATTTCCTTTTCTTCCATATCCCTTAATTCTTTGATTATTTTAGAGTGTCGTATTGCTAATTTCTTAAAACCTTTCTTTAGGTTATCCCACATTAATATTATATTTGCATGTTTCATATTTAAAAACCCATTTATTTTCTCTTTAATTTCCTTTATAAACTACTTATTTTCTATAAAAAAAATTATTTAATTTCCATATACCCCCTTCCCAGCTACTTCTATTTACAATCTGAATATTTAAATTTATTAATTTGTGGTCTGAAATTTTTACATTTGTTATTTTTGAGTCTTTGTATATTTTATAATTAAAATCATTTCCATAAAACCTATGTAATCTCCTCCCTAGTTTATTCCCATACTCAAAAGTGAATTCTACCCATGGTAGGTTCAAAAGTCTGTATATATCTTTCAATTTATATTTTTCCAAAAGTTTTCCATTACCCCTTTTATCATTTTATCATTGGTTGTTAGTTGCCCCTTTTTGTCAATTGGATCCCTTATCCAGTTATAGTCCCCCTTTAATCAGGTTTTCCATTGAGTATGTCCCTAAATACTTATCTAATTTATCTATAAAATTAAATTTTTATATTTATTAGCCGGAAAATATATATTTATAATATGTATATTTTCAATTATTAGGTGTAGAAGCCTTCCCTTAAAAAATTACTTTCTGTTTTCTTCTCCCATCTTATATTTTATTACTTTTTACAAAAAATAGCAACCCTCTCCTTTAACATTATCAAATTTTGCTTCACTATTTATTAAAATCCCATTTAGTCCATCTTCTATATATGCAATCAGTTCTTTCGTAAATCCATTGTGAATCTCTTGTATTAAAATTATATCATAATCCTTTTCTTTACATAACTCATTATTTTTTCCTTATTAATACCATTTACATTTATTGATGCTATTTTGAGTTTTTTTCCCCTCATTTCTCCCTTCGGGTGGCCGATACATTTCTACTTTCAGAGTAAATTTTTGTATATTTAAAACTTTAATTATTAAAGGCTATTAAAAGTTATTAAAAGTTAGTTAATTATTTTTTGGAGTCTGAGAAGTTAAAACCCTCTCATTCTCCTCCTCAATTGTGCCAGTTGTGTTTATTTCCTGTGTATTTCTTGATGATTTAACCGAGTTTTCATTTCTTTCTTTCGTCTCGTCATCCATTTCAGTTTCGTTGTCATTATTATTATTATCGGTTGTTTCGCCTTTATCCATGTCTTCATCATTGTCATTTCTCTTGTATGTTTCGTCTTCTTCGTTGTCATTTTCCTTGTCTGTTCCATTTCCTTCATCTGTATCTTTTTCTTTCTCTGTTTCTAAGGGTAACTTCGTCTTTTTCTTTCTTTCTTTGTCCCTTGTTTTGGCTCTTGGTGACGTCTCAGACGATGACTCCGTTATTGTCGTAGCCATTTTTCTTTTCTCTCTCCTTTTTTCCCTCTCCTTGGATATCGGCGGTAGAAGTTATCGGGACCACTCCTGATAATTCTCCTTGGTTTTCTTCTACTGATTCTTCTAGAAGTATTTCGAATCTATTTTTGATTGCTATATATTTCACTGTTCCTGGTGTTTTATTCTTTAGAGGGCTTAAAAATTTAGTCCACCTTGTTTCTTTTTCCTTTTATTTTTCAATCTCATTCTCCTTATTCGTGTCATTCCCTGTTCGTGAGTTGTCTTCATTGTTTTGTTCTGGTTCAGCTGGCTCATTCATCTGAGTTGCCTGAGTACAACATTGTGAGTTGTTCTCATTGTTTTGTTTGGGTTCAGCTGGCTTAGTCATCTGAGTTGCCTGAGTACAACATTGTGAGTTGTCCTCATTGTTTTGTTCTGGTTCAGCTGGCTCAGTCATCTGCTTTGCCTGAGTACGACTCACAGCATTAGCGTATGTTTTCTCTTTCTCCTTATTTTGTTGGGGATTAGGGTTTGAGCATTCCCTTGCTAGATGACCTATATTCTTGCATCTGGGGCAGATCCTGTCGAGCTCACTGCCTCTGTACCATGTCTTTAACAAGAATCCCATTAGGTAGAAGAAGTTCGGTATTGCTTTTGAATCTTCTCTCCGAACTGTTAGTATCCTTAGCCCGGTTTTTACCGTGAGGAAACCCCACCCTGTAGCTATTTTCTCTGCCACAACACTGGTTTTCATTTTTTCTGTATTTTCTTAACCAGTTCTTCGTTGTCAACCTCTAATGGTAGACCTGTCACATGTATGTCTATTTTCATCCCTTCAATTTCCTTTGATATTGATTTTGGCTGACTCACTTTAGCTTTCAAACTTTGTACTTCTATATGATCCGATTTTAATTTTGGATTATCCATGTCTTTCGGGTATAATAGCTACTTGTTTTTTTCCCCATTTTGCAGTCCATATATTCTGTCGATTTGATATCCCTGAGTCTTTAGTGCGGTTAGCACTTCTGCCTGTCTAGGGCAGTTTTCGATCATTCCAAAGTCAAACTCTTGACAGCCCACTGGATGATATTTCTTCAGGCTTAGGTATCTGGTTTAGCCGGACACGATGTAATTCGACGTAAGCTTTGTTCAGTTTAGCTAGTCTGGAAGGCATGTTCATAGGTTGACAAGTCAACAGTGAATGATCAGACTGTTGTTGTTGTGGTTTGGATTATACTGGCGTGCGCACACAAGTGCTTGTGCCAGTTGTTAATTCCTGCACTGCAGGATGTCAATTGTCCTTGAGGACAATGGAATTGTGGCACATTCTTCAAGCTTTAATGCACTCAGTGAGTGCTGTTAACTTTGCCGTCAGGTAGCAGAACAGTAAGTGCTATAGCACTTGGATGGTAAACCTTTAAGAGTGGGGATAGTCCTAGCACACACTCATATTATTCATTTTAATTCAAGCATAGTTTTAGTGATAGTCGTGTCATCATTCACTTACGGATTGGTTATTAGTCGAGTCTTTAGTTGGGTGCGCGCATTGCACGCTTGTATGTGGTAGATGGTGGAGTGGCCTGGGGAAAGGGTAAGGCGGCTCCATGTCGCGAATAGGCATCCAGGGCTGTCTCCAGGGTGTTGGTCCACTCGTGAGTGTTTGTTTTGGTGCTCTGGTTATTGGTCACTTGTCTATGAGAAATTTTTGTTTTGGATCTTTATGCTGTTTTTCTATATTAGTGATAAAAAATGTTAAATAGAAAACCTAGGGTGACAGTCAATTGGTTATCCGTGTTTTGTCACCTTGTGTGACTGACCCTGATCGTCCTGAGCTTAGACCACCTTATACGTGTTAATTATTGGTGTCTTACTGCGTAATCCTGTCATTAAGGGGTTGTTTGGGGTCGATTTCCCGACTTAGAGTAATTTTCTGTCGCTATGTGCAGAGCGGCTGGATGGTCATTGCTTTTTTCTCCATCTCAAATTGTCTATTTGGGGCCATATTGTGATTATTTGCGGTCTTTCACAGCGGAGCCTGATAGTCAATGGGTTTTTGACCACCTTATATTGTCTATTTGGGGCTATATTGCATTACATTAATTATAATTGGATGCTGTCACCGTTTGGTGTGGAGGGGTTATTATAAGATGGTTAGCCAGAGTAGTAAATATAAATTAGAAATGAGAGAGTAGTGTTAGTGGTGACGGTATATGGGATGGTACGTGCAGTCAAGGCGATGGGTGCCATTTACTCGCGGACCTGGCTTCAAAACTACGTAGAGTACAAATATTTTGAATATTATCCTTGTATTGCGCCGTTTGGTTTCATGTTTTTAGCGGGGTTTTGATGATGAGGGCATATTTTTGGATAGACAGGCGTCTATGCTAAAGCATCAGGTCCCTGTCGAGATATCATAGATTCTCATTTAGACTGACTCAGCTCAACTGGATTATAGTCGCCTATGTAAGGAGTACCTCGCGAATGATTAAAGTCCCTGGCTTGACCCAGGGCCCCAGGCTATGCACGTAGCCCCTGGCTGGTCTAATATAAGTAGTGAGAATGGTGCCCCAACCTCTTTGACGACCAAACCGCCTAGGACACCAGAAACATTGACCCCTTGAATGACTTCTTACTTTATGAATGGAAGAGGGCCCTGCATCACAACCAGTTCACCGCACCAGGGGAAGATAATATGAGCTACACCATCTATAAGCAACTTCCCCAACATCCAAACCATCGCACTACAACTAATCAACCAGATTTGGGTCACAGGAGCCATCCCAAGCTCATGGAAACAAGCAGTGAACATTCCCATCACAAAACAGGGGAAAGATCTCACACTCGCCTCATCCTATCGATCCATCTCACTTTCCTTTTGCAAGATAATAGAAACCATGACCACGAATAGTCTTAAACACCATCGAGACGCCAACCACCTACTAACAGAAAACCAAAGCGGCTTTCGCAACCACCAGACCACCCTGGATAAACTTCTCTTTTTCGAAGCCGACGTCAAAGCGCCACCTCATTGTCATTTTCTCGACCTTGAGAAGGTGTTCGACCTAGCATGGACCAAAAGCCTAATCTCAAAACTGAACACATTAAGCAAACGAGGTAGACTGCACCGATGGATTCATAACTTCCTCCATGGCAGACACTTCAAACATTAACACGGAGTACTCCAACGCCCACTCCCTAAAAAATGGCACACTCTTTAACCTCATGGTGAACAACCTCACAAACTACATTACAGAAGACCTTGCCCTATCACAATTCGCTGATGACAGTTTCATCTGTAAAGCGGGGAATACTACCAATGTCAATCATCTCAAACATAATCTTGACTCCATCACCGCCTCGACTTCAACATGGGTCTTCAAAATCTCCATTACCAAAACTGTCACCATACCCTCCACTCCACCTCACTTGCGCCAACCACCTACTCCACAACTGTTCCTCCAAGGACAACAAATCTAATTCGTCACTCAAATTACCTTCTTAGGGATTCTCCTAGACCATCGCCATTCCTGAAATAAATTACATGCTACAGCTTGAAGCAAAATGCCTACAAGATCTAAAGTTACTCAAGCTACTCTCAGGCAACACATGGAGGCGGAACAACACACCATATTACATATCTATAAAGCCCTAATCCGCTCGAAATTAGATTACGGCTGTCAACTCTATCACACAGCGATAAAAAACTAGACGGAATCCAGTACCGGGCCCTACGAACCTACACTAGCACCCTACCAAACACTTCAAAAGAGGAACTACAAATTCTCACCAGTGACCTTCCGCTACACCTCCGGCGCGAGGAACTGCTACTAAACTACACCACACGAAACTCTACATTGCCAAACCACAACCTAGCCAAGACAATTTTCCAGAAATGCAACATCAGGTTCATCCCCAAACGGGTACCTAACCCCCAGGCGGTCAATCGAATACGCACCGCAATTGCATCATACCCAAATCTCATCCTACGAGCCGAACAAAGACAGTACCTCGATGAAACTCCCTGTAGAAACAAGGACTTACACATTAACCTCTCACTCACCACCATGGAGAGCGAACATCACAACCCCTGGAAAATACTGACAGCCATCAATACCATCATGGAAAGCAAAACCATCATGGAAAGCCAGTACCCACAACAAATTAAAACCTACACGGATGGCTCCAAATAATCGGAAAGTTATAGAATATCATCCGCAATAGTCATACCGAAATTCCACTATCGGATAGAGAATCAGCTACCAGATAGATGCTCCATCTATACTGCGGCATTTTGGGCCATCCATCAAGCACTAAACTGGATAAGAAACCACACGCAACAAACTCATCACCATCATAGTCAGCAACCGAAACGAAATCGTTACCTCATCACCAACGACTTTCAGTGTTCTACAAACGCTGTCCACTGTTGAAACCAAAAGTAGACCCAGCATCCTTGATAAGTTCATTCTCACCATAAAATAATTTGAAACAAACATGGGGCGAGTGAAATTTCTGTTAGTCCAGTCCCACAAAAACATAAGCAGCAACGTCCAGGCCGACCTAGCAGCCAAACGGGGACTCAACAACAAATTATAAGTCCAACCATTAATCTACAGCACACAGAAGCTCCACAGCCAGGTCAGGAAACACACCAACACTATGTAGCAAAACCAGTGTAACAGCAACAACAAAGGCTGACAATCGTACCACCTGTACCCAGCGTTTCCAGACACACAGAAAAATTACCACAACAACTCGGCAAAAGAGAGCAACATATGATCACCAGATTCAAAACGAACAAAACACTCCTGTAAACTAGCTATGGCAAACACATTCCGAATAGACAGAATAACAACCAGAGCCCTGCACAATAAACACTCCAGCACATCTTTAATGAATGCCACCAGTACAGACGCCAAAGTAAAGCCATGAAGGAGTAACAACAGAAGATCGGAGCATCCACAACATGCCCTGACTTCAAAAACCCTAACCTAGATAAAAACACCGCTCTAACATACCAAAACATGATACATGATCAGGCTGGAGCCCCACCTTCATTATATGGTACAAACGCGGACGTGGTAGAAAATATCTCTACTGGATTTTAGTGTCATAACGTTACGATAGCTCATGTTATAGTGAGGGATAGAGAGAAAGTTAAAGAGCATATATTCACAGTGGTTTTTTTTAAAACAAACAATATACACGTTTTTCAAAATACAACAATTTTTTATTCAAGTAAAAACATAATGAAAAAGGAGCAACGAACAGTTAACAATAATATCAAACCAATTATTTATCTGAAGGTTGACAACGTTATGAAATCATGTAAGATTTTTATTAATGAAAGTCATGAGGCCATTGATTTACACTACATTTTCTAGCTAAAGACAAACGATAACCATAAGGTCACAAAATCATCTATCTACTTTCTCATCGGGAAGAAGAAGAGGAGGAAAAACCGAAAATGAGTGTAACATGTATTAAACTTGTAGACTTGAGATGGCAAATACACAATTCTTCTATGTAACAGGATTCCTAAAGTTGAATCGAGTTAATGGTAAGGAGGGAGTCACTTTTTGCATATACCACTGTTCTCAAATAAATGAATGAATGTATCGTATGGTCGCAAACACTGTGTCTCTCATTACATAGAGAACGTTGCAGAGGAGAGTAACTTTGTTCTCGTAGGCAAAACTCGCGCAATCTGTGCGTTTAGGAGGAGCTCGTAACGTAAGTTTGATGCAACGCATAAATAAATCAGTGATAGTTTGATGAATAGAACAATATCTCGGGATTAAAATAAGCCATAGGTTATGGTTGTGTGCCTTCAAAGACGGAAATATTAGAAAGAGGTTGATGGGCAGGCCAGAAACGAACATTTTTGGAAGTTATTTACCTTGTCTGATAGAATGATTTGCTAGGTCCTATTTCAGAAAGGGTCTTGGTTAATATGAGGTAATTTTGTCACTCGTGTGATTTTTTCCATCACATTATTGCTTTTCTTCAACATAAAGCTCGCGCCGAACACCCGTGGCTTTAATTCATTGTTCTGAAACCGCTTATAAACCTATTTTCTTAAAGGAGGATACATTACAGTAAAAACCTCTCTTGAAAGATTACTGCTATGTGAGACCTCCTGTTTTCAGAGATTACATTCTCAATGCACAAATGTATTCATTATATAGTATTGTGACCTGTTATAAGAGTCCAACTGTCTTGAGACACATCATTTTTGACAAAATGAGGTAATCATACAAAACATGTTCTACTGTACTATGTAGCAAAACTCTTTAGTCCCTTGGGCGACTGCCTACTACAATGTCATGTCAATGGAAGTATGCAGTTGGATATACATGCATCTATCGAGAGTCCATCCTGATTCTACACTGGTGTATCTTTCCACCATCTTTAAAATCTTTTCAAAGCCTGATTAGAGTTCATCATTGACTGACTCTGCATATTTATGGTATAAAAGCACAAGCTGTGAATCAATGGTGTTTGCTATGTTTAGCCCATTGTTGTCTGATGACTTATGATTAAGTGGCAGTGTGAAATGTACACTTGACAATATCTGATTCAACTCCGAAGCTGCCAGTGCTTTTTAATATTGATATGATTGCTGTATGCGTCTCTAATGAACAATTCGGTCTTGTATTTGTTTTATGCGTAAACGTTCATAATATCGCATGGTAATATTCATAATCACCATGATGTTTTTGTAGCTGGATCTCAAGCTTTAGGGCTTGTTAATGAACATACTCGACTGCCACCTGGTATCTTCATGTTACGCTTGTGATCAGATTATTTCAGCTGTTGTACTGTTAACGTAGACATTACAACCAGGTGTGGTTTATCCGAATGAAGTTGATGCACAATTGGTTGTGGTTCATTTTTGCGATCCCTTAATAAATCATGTAAGCTTGCGTTGTGCATTCTGGTTGGTATTCACATTGCATGCTCTCACATGAGTTGTCTTAGATGATTGACAAAAAGGCATGCTAGTATATTATTAAGAGAACATCAATGTATAATTATAAATTGTATTAATATAATTTCTTAATATTCGTGTTACAGCATGATAAGAAACTGTAATTGCTTCAGTCTAAGCTATTATTTAATTGACTTCTATATATAATAACTCAACAACATTGAAGTTGTCAGTGTTTTCCTCAACAGTGTTAATAAAGTCAGTTATTTCATCAACAATAGGTTAAATAGTTAGATCTGCATGGCTATCATAGTTTATTATGCCACTTTAATTCGATATCACATTTAACACCCGATTCCTACATTGTTAAAGCCTTCAAGGCTAAATTTGTTAACACTGTTAAGGCTCTCAGGCGTTAACAACGTATACTTTTATACGGTACAGTATGTGTTTTATGCCCTTAGGGCTTAACATTGTTAACTGTCTCTTGCACTTCTCTTGCGCATGTGCATCATTTTCTATCAAACATCCGGCAACATCGGATTCAGCATACGCTACAGCGCTGCTCCAGAACTGAATATCCAATTAGTATTTTCCGCATGCTCCAGAGCTGAATATCCAATTAATATTTTCCGCATGAACATTTTTCTGTAATTTCGTATTATTTCAACCAAATTTTTTATTACGATTGAGGGCATTATGTATTTAGAGCCTTATTAACAAATCATAACTTACTGAAAGTTTTAATTATGTTTGCAAAGTATTCGTTTGATCATATGATCCTATAGCAAAATCGTTATGTTTACTGACCGGATGATGCACATGCGCAAGAGAAGTACAAGAGACAGTTAACAATGTTAAGCCTTATGGGGATTCAACGTATACTGTACCGTATGAAAGTATACATTGTTAACGCTTGAGAGCCTTAACAGTGTTAACAAATTTAGCCTTGAAGGCTTTAACAATGTAGGGATCGGGTGATGGCAAGTTCTACTGCAGAGTTATTATTTTCACAGGTATACACCTTTACACTGATTGCTGCCAACACTCTTAGGTTTCAAAATAAGTAATAGAGAAAAGTGAGAAGCTTTGTAACAAGCTCTGTAAAATTCAACATATGATTTATATCCGTAGAATACATAATGAAAATGTAAGAACAATGAACTTACTATATTGCGATTTACAGACACATGTTCTAAAAATTAAAGTTCTGAATAAACTTAAGTGGAAATCAAAATTATTAACGCTGAAAGTGTTAAAGTGTTGATGTGCCTGTGTTGGCCCCTGTAGTGGTGATGTGCTGTCTTTTGTTGGTTCACAATAATACAATCCAAGAATGTATCCTTATTTTAAATTTCACTATAAGTTCAAGTCTGTATGTCCCGAAATTTGAACACAATAATAATAATACAACTGACTGAGGCCAAGATATTAATCCTAATAGTTAACCAAGACTCATAGGAAACTATTTGCTGTGGATATGCTATTTATAGAAATAGCACCCCACAAGCAAATATCTTACCACGCGGTAACTTACAATGTTTGATATGAGAACAATCATCCAAGGCAAATAAAATTTCCTACAAATGAATAATTGGTGAAATCATTACACATTTATCGAAATTATTGCACATTTACCGTCGAGATAATGCATCACACCTCGAAAATGACTACACACCGTGCATTCATATGCAAGAATTGTATTGTGTCGTCTTCAAGTATTGCCTGTATGGGTCCATTATATTCATTATGAAATGACTCTTCATAGGAATGCAACGTTTTTTAATAGAATATTTTGTCATTTCTTGATATGTTTCATTATTGCAATGAATTAATTAGCATGCACCTATGTTGATGCCGTTAGTAGTGTTATATATTATATTGAAAACATTTTGCTAACTTGTTGGTAATTTTGCTATTTATAATATTTTCACTAATTGTTTCAGTTATTCTTCGAGTATTCACTACTCATTTTATTATCTACGCTAGGTGGTCTAGTCAAGTCAGCGACTTAAATTTTTGTGCAAAATACCATATAATAACTTTTCACCTTTTTCTCTTAAGCTTGACCAAGTCTGCGTCATTGCTGCTCTGATTTAATCCCTAAGTCGATTAATTTATCAAGAAGCTTTAACCACGTATTTGAAAAATCATACAACAACTTGAGCGCCACTTTAACAATTGGGTACAACTCATTTCAACGAAAAGGTC
The DNA here is from genome assembly GCA_016746295.1 of Potamilus streckersoni. Classification (NCBI taxonomy): domain Eukaryota; kingdom Metazoa; phylum Mollusca; class Bivalvia; order Unionida; family Unionidae; genus Potamilus; species Potamilus streckersoni. The sequence goes on from JAEAOA010001852.1 coordinate 2,273,935, forward strand.
CCAAACTTCTATATGCCCTTACACACACACACACACACACACACACACACACACACACACACACACACACACATCGTCTCTAATGCTGGAATCAGATGAACCGAAGAAACGGCTATTGTTTCGTTAATCTGATCCCACCATTACATATATTGATAACTTTTTCAAAAATACTCAAAGCATTAGTTTGTAAATTTTTACCATAATATGAGTATGACGGTAATTATGTAATATAATACTCTCACGGAATCTCTGCCACAGTCAATATAAAATATAGCTGCACAAAGAAATCAACATCATCAGAATATTTAGTGCAAATATAGTGGCGATACAGAATCTTATTCCAGTAGCAGTATTTCAGTCACACAGAAAAGGAATCTTCAGGTGTATTTTAGTCATAATAAATAATTATTTATTGTCCTAACTGTGACATCAAAATGATTTTGTTGTGCAAAAGCGCTTATGTAAGTAAAGGGTTAAAATTATTTAAGCAGAAGAGTATCCAGTGTGATTGTATAGAGTTTCCCCAAAGGTACCTTAAATACAAAGACAAAATTGTCTGCATTTGCTATGGCAACGTTCTTTTCTGTGTTGCTGCACACGTGTTCACCTCTTGCGTAAATAATGCACTTGACTATGACAGAATTGCAAAAACTGGCAAAGTTAGAATGAATAGAAAGTCATAGGAAGATAAGTTAGCCCACACCTGTAATGATATTAAATGGCGGTTTATGAGCTGATATCGCCAGATTGATTAAAACCTGCAAAAAATCTTCAGATACTCTTGTCAACACACATCGATGTACATTTTATACACTTAACGGTATCTCACAGTTGTTAAGCTATCGTCGGCTGAAGGGTTTATACTATATTTACTATTTTCAAATAAAATCTTGTGTTTGTTTGGTGACTTGTAATGTTCAAGTGAAATAGCACAACCCTCTGTCGTGTGGAAATTTTGAATTTCACACTATATATGGCAGTCACCAAGTACCGGTAAGTGTCTGAAATGTACGCAGCTGCGTTCCTTAAATATTTGCATGTAGCGGAATTGCACATCGTTTATTGGTATTAGCACAGATTCAAACTGAGGGTTTTATCTCTCCGATTAGGACGTGCGTTGGGGTATCAGAGCTACTGAGATCTAAGATAGCAATTATGCCACTACTGTTTTGATACAATTTTTCAGTCAGCATCGTTCGTTTAACACAAATAGTAGACTTTTATACGCTCTGAATAGCATTGTTTTATCCTTTACTCGGAATATTTCATGAAACACAACCCACTCCAGATCCTTTATTTGAGGTATAATCCAAGACTGATGAACCACAAATACCTTGGCAACAATCATGACACATCGTTTCGTTCAGTGTTGAATGAGAAAGACAACACGTACGAAGCAGTTATACCACCTCTCTGGAAACTGAAATATGTCACAATATAGACTTGCAACATTATTTATGTTGTACAAATGTCAAAATATTTTGTGCTTTTATTTTTTTAGCCCATAGTTTTAGCATTTTTTTTATTGGTTACACAATTTCACAGATTGTTTTGGGGGTGGGGTGTTTGGTTGTTTATTTCTTTGAGTTGATGGAATCTTTGAAATTGCTTTTATTTTTGAAGTAGACACTGTTATATTTTAAAAATAGTGCTTTCTGGAGCCGATTTGGGTTTTTTTCGGTGTTATGGTACGTCGTGACTTAGTACGTCGTAAATCAATAGTGTATGTTGTCATGTGGGGTCCATATAGTCGTAATTTAAGGTGAGTTAGGAGAAACTTAAGCATTCAGTTTCATTCCGATTTCTGAAGTCATTCCGTGAAAACAGAAAATATAGCTACTTCATAAAACTTCCATCAATTTAGCTTCAAGAAAATTCACCCTGAGACTTTGAACTTCACTTTCACGCTTAATTTTTCATTTACATTTATGCTCCACGTACAATGATCCAATCCTGTTGAAAGTTTAAAGCCTAATCATAGACACATAATATAAAGTTTTCCTTATAAAAAATCTGACCTCTGTGACCTTGACAATATTATTGTAACCTACAAATCTCTAGAAACATTGTAGTACTCATTTTGTAACAGTTTGACAGCGTTTAATGGGTATGTATGCATGACAGCAGTAGAGACTGACATAACCAAATTCATTAAATATTAATCGCACACCTTAAAATTAAACAAATGTCCACGTTGACCTTGGTATTTGACCTTATTGGCTCTAATATCAGGAAATGATTCATTCCCCTTAAATTAATTTTTGGCTATGTTTGGTGTTTTCTCACTGAGCAAACAGGAGATAGTACATTTTAATAAGAACTGTAACCAAAGATAAGTTCGAATGAACAATGGATCTCGTAACTTCTCTCTTACATTTTGCGATATTCGTCGCAGACAGAGCGATTAAAACACAATTGATATTTCACTTTTTCTTACACGATATACTAGAAACAATAACTGCCCGCTCATGTAAATGAGAATTAACTCCAAGCGGTAATCCATGCACGACAGTAACGATTATGTCCCTTAACACATTGAAGCCATATACATAACGCCATTTCTTAAACAAAATTCTGACAACATTCTTTCAATTTCTTCTTGGACAAGACGTATGAGGAGACATGAAAACATTCTTGCTAAGGTAAATTTAGACAAATATAAACAATTATAATCAATGGATGTTGATGGTTTAAGATTGTCTAAAATTAAAGTAAGGTAAATTTAGACAAATATAAATAATTATAATCAATGGATGTTGATGGTTTAAGATTGTCTAAAATTAAAGTCATCACTATAAACAAATTTAACCTTAATCAGAAATAAAACACTCAGTTTCAATATAAAACTTAATTTTAAATACTTTTCGATCCAGAAAAATCTTCGCTTTGGGGTCATCATAGAGAAAAATAACAGCAGTTAATGCAATTATTGTTATGGGACAATATTCAATAAAGCCGGTTTCTTCTTACCGTTTAGAATTGTTCACAAAAAGAGAAAAAGACTGGTTACACGTGATATCACTGTTATAAAAGGTTTAGCAAACAACGGAACAATGCAAATGCAAGTGCATTTTAGTTTTACAAACACATACACACACACGCACACACACCAAAATCAATTAGTACAGAAAAGTATTCGAACATGTGTATGATAATTAGAAAAGTGTATAAACACGGTTTGAAGATATAACATAATCATGAAAACGAATAATTGTTTACTCTCGTTTATCCGACAACAGGCTTTGCAATAATCGCCTTTTTCATACGATGTTACACAGTGGAAAAATTCTTGAATAGTCACTCATGAACTGTTTCCTGATTGTAATATTGATCGCAGGCAAGACAGTAAATACGCAACTAATTCCATCTTTTATTTCGTGACACACAATAAACATTAACAAAATTGCCCTCTCATGTTGAAAGAATAAGGACTCCACGCTGTAATATTACATAACTGTAAAAGTTTTGTCTCCATAGAGCATTAAGACCTCAACCAAACATGATTTGAATTTCGAACACCAGTTGTCAATAGATATTAAGGTCATCAGACCATTTTAAAATATTATTGACTATTGTAATTAAATATATTCTAGGATTAGATGTTTGGGGAGATAAGAAACTTCCTTACTCACTTAAATTCAGACAAATATAAATAAATACAATCAATGGATAACTATGGACTATCACGTTTAATAGACTATATCTATATGAAAACATTTAACGTGATTAAAACACAAAACCTTATTAAAATGTAAAACTTAATGATAGCTCTCTTCCGATGAAATAATATTATTTATGTCTTCATTGAGGAAAATTATATCAATAGTTGATATAGTCAGTTTTAAGTAATAATATTCAAATCAAACGCATTCTTTTATTTTTGCATTCAAAATTTGTCTGATTTAGTATTCAGTATTACGCTTGATTTGATGTTTTCTATGAAATCTTAAAAGGATTTAACATACAAAAGAACAGTGCATGTATAAAGGTATTATAGGTTTACACACACACACACACACACACACACACACACACACACACATACACACACACACACACATAGCTAGCTAAAATACTAGTTTGCCGGGGTCGTGTACAGGAGAAGGTAACTAGGAGAAAATCCCGGGCACCCAAAACGGTCAGGGAGCCCAAGGGAGTAAGTTGGCATTTGGGACTTTGACCCTTTGATCAGAAACGAGCATAGATCCCAATTTTAATTCTAAACATGTCTTGACCATTATAAGCAACATTTAATAGCTGACATCAACATGTTTGCCACCCTACCCACAACACCTTACCCCACCCCACCTTACCCCACCAAACCCCCACACCGGCCGAAAATAATTATGTTGAAGCCCTTGGTTTCGGCACTTCTATAGTTGGTAGGGGGCAATACCCTCAGGCAGCAGATGAAGAAGGCGCTTTCAAGAACTTTGTTTCAGCTGAAATTTTAATAGTATTTCACCTTCACCTTAGTGTAACCAAGGAAAACTTCACTAAACTTATATTTAGGACAGGATGGGGTATGGGGCGGGAAGGGGTAAGTTGGCATCTGACAAAAACTGTTTTATGTAACAAGGTAGAGTGAGTGCCTCTGAAACCATTGCTCCCTGGTGCCTCGCGACCTCGCTCCGTCGCTGCTAATGACGCTGACTGGATAGCGTAAAGGTACAATAACTCCCGTAACACATTCAGGGTAAGTAATATTGATAGACCGCTCCGGTGGCGTAAATGGTTAGAGAGTCTGCATCGGATGCGGGAGGTCGCGTGTTCGAACCCCCTGCATAGTCATACCAAAGACAAAAATGGTACAAGCAGCTGCCTTAGAGGTTAGTGTTGGGACTGATGAGCCTGGTGTCAGGATAAACATGACTGGGTGGGACATCATGCTACACGTGGCGGCATGATGCCCCAGTGCTAGATATCATTATGAACTACGACACTGAAGACATCGTAGCGATCTGGCTGAAATTATTTTAAAGCTACGTTAAAAATCCAAATCACACAAACACGGTAACATAGGTATGATCAATAAGCAATATACCGGAAGCTGTTACATATGACGGCCGCTGGACCATTTGAAAAATGCAACATGCAATAAACGGTTTAGGACATTTATATTCAAATCATCCAATAAGATGACGTCATTTGTGTATGTCGTGGCATTATATATATTTTCTTAATTTAGTAGGACAAACTTAGCATTAGAAAGTCTAAACGTAAATGATATTAGGATGGGGCTTCCATTTTGAGGATGAATCTCAAGCCAGGCAGATTCAACATTAATTTAAAGATCATATTTTCTGACATAATGAATAATTTCTGATATAAAGAAAATTGGCCCTCCACCATGTTGACTTTAAGTCCGGCTTTCCCTGCAGGTGTACAAAACCCTGTTACAGAAATAAAACTTTAAGTGTTATGGTCTGAGGAATGTTTAATCAAGATCATTAATATATATTAAGTCTCTCTTTCCACATAAATAAATTCTTTTTGGAGCTGGTTTATTCGCGCTTTTCTGATCAAATATAGTTCCCTTTCATTGGTTTTTAATCACTCTTTTTGAATTGAATAGCGATCCTATGTATGGATTGGTGTAGTTTTTATCTATTTTATATATTAGTACTCATATTTAGACTCCCTCGCATGTTTCTAGAGGGTCCCGGCTGGCCGAGTGGTCTTTTACTGATCACTGCCATCTCACCTCTATCGAGTATAAGGCTCAAACAATGTGTGTTTGTGAGAAAGCTTGTTAGTAGCTTCTCTTAGGTCAGTAGTTCTTACCGTGGTTTTTCACCGGGAAGAACTTCTTCCACTACCAGTTACACTGGCAACCATTTATTGTTTATCTTTTGTTGAGAAATGGAGTTCAACCAAAAACAATAAGTTTCTGAGAACTCAAATAAAACAGGAGAGTGAATCTAGTTTCCTAGTCTTCCACAGATTATGCCAAGGAGACAAAATAACATTAAACGACCCTTTTTAAATTAAATTGCTATATGAATTTTCCAAGTCATTTTTGTTTTGTAATCCCATTAATATTTAGAGCACATACATTCAAAATTTCTTGCAGACATTTGCATTTTATCAGATGGAACTATTCAGTACTTGACACGCCATTTATATTGGGATTAAAAGGTCTGATACACGAGATTATCTTATTATCAGCTTCATTCTTAGTACGTAGTTTAAAAATATAATACACATTTTTATTTTCTAGTCATCATGTAGTTTCCACTCTTACATACCAAGTCGAAAACGCGATTTGATAGGTTACAAAAGTGACCGTAAAAGTCCTGGTTTCTCCCTATTGGTGTGGCGGTGTTAGTGGTGGGAGGTGGGTGTTTGCATTTCTGGCAAACTGGGGTAGGGATGAGTTCCAACTATATCAGCGACCGCTGCACGTGCCATGTGCCAAATTCCCAGCCTTATCAGTTGGACGTTGTCTGCCTGACCCTCATTTAAGCTACCTGTTCTCTCGGACTCCGAGAACTGCTTTTCCCCCTCAGGAAGATAGCTAGGTTGAAATGTTTTAATATACCCCAAGAATAATATATTCTTGGTATTTATTTATCTTTATCTTTCACCAAAATATTTGTTTAAGATAAAACTGGTACAGTTTTTAAATATGTTAGTGTTTACCATATTAAATTCATTTTTACGCGTGTGTATATTGTGTGTGTGTGTGTATATGTATATATATATATGTATATAACTATATATATATAAATATATTTATATATATATATATATATATATATATATATATAGTGTGTGTGTGTGTGTGTGTGTGTGTGTGTGTGTGTGTGTGTGTGTGTTGTTACCTCTCAATGTAGTCTGTGAGGGTGGGATGGTCCGGCAAGTAAGCTCGAACCAAGTCTCCTTGGTCGAGTGATATTGCCAGCACCTTCTCGCTTGCCCCCAGCTCCTCTCTCGTTCTAGGAAACTTAAATTTTCCCTCGATTAGATTAGAGTACTCCTCTATATAAATAATTTGTTCGAAATATGTACTTCAGTGCATCTTTATATGTATATATTTATCAGTTTAGTTGCTGTATAGTATGTACTTTACGTCATACTTTCCATGTGCCATAGGTAGTTTACTGTTTGGTTTGTGTAATGTATGTTACTGACTGTCCACTTGTTTTGTGGGGACTTTTGTGTGGTTATCGTTATCTAGGAGAATACCGACCACTGTGCTATTGCCTGAACTGAGTAATTATTGACATAAAATATGCAATTCATATGTGGAATAACTAAGATCTGAGCAAAGATATAGAACAGATCAACACGACCTCCCATATGTCAAATATAACAATTTAATCAATTAAATAAACAAAATGAAATTGAACGTGATATTTGAAGGATACAGATTCTATTAGAAACAGAAATGCACAATTTTAAGAAATCCATTTAGCCGTTTCTGTTATACCCATAAAATAAATTTCATCATTTAATGGAGTGAAAAAGCGAACTCTTTTGCGCAACATGCCAGAATAACCTGGTTAGTTTTGATCCTCTTAAAGTCACCGTTGTTGACAGGTCAAAGTCGCCTTAATCCTATATCTCTTCTCTCTGTCTCTCAAGCCTATTCCGATTCATCAACCAAATTTGGTTATTTGTTCTCCTGTCCACTGCGTGGTGCATGTATGGAACTATAATTTTTTTTTTCTTTCAAACAAAATAAAACGAAGCCTAAATATTCGCCAGTTTTTCAGTTCTGGCATAAAATAATATTGCCACTCTTATTATGTCAGGTATCGTCTTGTCTCATCATGATAAGACCAATATATCGTCTTATCGTAATTCAACCGACTAAGGCTAACCTGATCAGTCAGTTCGCAAACTCACACACACACACACACACACACACACACACACACACACACACACACACACACCACCACCACCACCACCACCACCACCAACACCACCACCACTATCATCATCATCATCATCATCATCATCATCATCATCATCATCATCATCATCATCATCATCATCATCATCATCATCATCAAATTAATGTCCTTTTCCTAGCTATTCCACGCATTCGTAACTGAACCTCGACAGAGCTAGACATCTTAGTAAATAGTACTGCGTCCCTGTGGGCTGTAAATCACTCACTGGATTATCTCGATCGCTTGATATGAATTCACAACTTAATTACACGAATGAATTAATGGATTTCGTTTCATGTCCTAACTACATTGCGTTTTACCTAGCAATTACTTGACCTAACATGTCCATATATATTAGAATCATTTCACAGTATTCATGATACATATCATTATTTAAGATAGATACGTTAACATATTCACACAATTTGTATCAGAAATAATGCATGAAATTCTCAAAATGTAAGAGTCATATAGCATTCCAGACAAACGCATGCAAGCCATTAACTTACTTATTTCAAATGGTCTCTTAATTGCCTGTACTTTACCATTTTCCCCTACTTAACCACAAGTTAACATATCTCTCGGACCGTTAACTTAGCGGGTCCTAATTTAAAACCAGCCCCACCCCCAAGGAAGGTTAATCATTGCAGACTGGCAAATTATTGCGGGCCTAGCCTATACGTCAAAATTAATTGTTACGTGTTACGCTGACCGTGACAAGATTGACTCCTGTTATCGTGCAGTGATATTTTTCTTCAAAATTCACTCTGTTACAAGGTACATTGGGTCATTATTTCCATATTCCATATATATTTTACAAATTTGGTTTGTGTATTGTGTGTTTTACGTCATAATATTTATATTCCATTTTTTTCGTATAATAATTGATTACATGTATGCATGCACATGGACGGTCCGCCGCAATACAGATAGCTACATCCAACCATGGGTAGCTACAGTCAGCTCTTATCGGACACTGAATCTCTCATAAGACATCGTCAGCTCCAATAAGACATCGTCAGCCCCAATAATGTCCAATAAGCTCAGATAACTCCATACTATCCAATAGTCTACAATAGGCTAAAACAAAACAAAACAAAACTATTTATTACTAAAATTGTAATAATGTAACAAAGCCTCATCACCCGACGTAACATAAAACCGATAAAAGGTTTCACAAATCAAATAAAACAAAACTTTGACGCTTACCCATATGGTCTGATTTGATGGTGGAAAGTACGCACACCACTGACAAAATCTAAATGACTTGTGTTTCAGTACGATATGTATCAAGCTTAAATCCATAGGAGTGAATAATAGTTATGGTCAAATGTTCATGTATACAATGCTTTCTCGTGACTTTCCGTCGCATACAATTTCGAAATAACCTTACCTGAAGAGTGATTCACCCCATGTAATGTTGTACGCATGTACAACGATTAAAGGTGGAAAATAGATTCAAGGCAAAACCAAATTATTTATAGCCTTATTCTGTGACACATTTTAATTCTGATCAAAATATTTCGGTATTTTGTTTCCCTTGCTTCATTTGCGTAGGAAATGCACAAGGCTAAAACTACTTTTTTCAATTATTTTAAGGCGATAGACATGCATCCTTCCCTTTCCAGTTCCAATCTACTGTGAAATCCGAAACAATTCAATTGGGCATCGGTTTAAGTTTAATATTAGGTTCGTGATGAATACCAAAATGCAGTCATATCGGCTTGAAAGATCGATTTTTATTTTTGAGGGTCTTCTGTCGCAGGCTACAAAGATGTCAACCTCCCAAGAAGTATTAACAAAGAGACTAGCATCGTTTAATCGCCTTCTGTCATTCGTTTGCCCCTTTCCAGAATGGGTCGCTTAGGACAGCTTGAATGCACATTGAAACCAAATTTCCCTCATTTACAATAGAAAAGTATTGGCTTTCTTGCAATCATTATGAGATCTTTTTGAATTTAAAAATCATGATTTTCTTTAGACTTATCTGGCAAATATAGGAATTTATATTCGTTTTCCAGTGAATTCAGTCAGTCTGTCTGTCTTTCTGTTTATATGTATATATTAGCATTTAACGGCAAGTAAGCACAATAATGGTTATATAGTGACAAGCAAAATTAAAGTTCTAAAAAATGTAATAGTACATATTTGTATAAAACTTTAGGAACATAAGCCATTCCAAATAAATATGAAAGGTAAAGATGATAACATTCTGTAAAATAAATCTAGAATAATATATAAAGGTAAAACATACAAAATATTTAAATATTCGGAGAATATGGTTTTGAAAGTTATTATTGTTACAAGCCAGGGGCCTTTTGCTTGACCTAGTGGTGTCAAAACCCTGGTGCGAATCCTGCTAGAAGTCATAAGTTTACCCCCCAAAATTCCAAAGACTTCTATACAACTTCGATTATAAGTTTAAAGCCCGACATGTCCATTCTATACATAAATCTTACTATATTCATTGTAACCCATATTATTTACAACTTGCCAAATATCCATCAACCGCACATCAGCATAGTTTCTCTACATTAACTTTCCTTTGTTGACACTATCCCTCTCGTTCCGCCAGTAGTTCACACCGCAGAAGCTCTACAACTATCCCTAACAGAGGAGACTATTTTAACAGCGCTACCTGAGGCCAGTCCATCTACCGTTTCATGGCCCATCCCACGAGTAAAACTACGTCACATTTGCCAAACGGTATCTGCCGATTCACTTCTCATTTATTCCATTGTGTAATTTACCGGTTTCCTACCATAAATACTGCCACTGTAGTCACAACGCCAATGTACAAAACTAGATTTTATAAAGTACTACATCACGACAGGGACAGTCATGCAGAATGGGTATGAATTCTCTACTCATAGACCATGGCATCTTGGAACCTTGCTAACACCTTCTCCCCGTGACGTTTGTTATTAAAAATTAACTAATTATTTCTGGCTAAGGAATATTTCCCATTTCACCGAATTCCAATAATTACACAAGTAATCACACAAACCTACGAATTGCTTAAACAGGGCGCTACAACAAAATGCGCATCTCCTTATTTTTATTACATTATATTCAATTTAATGGTGTCTCATCACGGTTAAACGCTGAATCTGTACGACAGTAATTAGAAAGCAAATTTGTTTATGCATCTGTAAAATATTTTTAATGTCAATAGATTTCGATATGAGGAAAAGGGTAAAGTTAGTATGCGAATTATGTGTACAAAGTATTTATATATTCCAGAGAGAAAATTTGACTCTTCAAACCTGTCACCTACAGCAGTTTCTAACAAGACTACGTCGCATTCAAGACTCTTGATAACAAAAGCAAGGCTATAGCAGAAGCCTTGAAGGAAAATAATCACAACTTTTTTGTTCGTACCGAGAAGCGTGCATGTGACAAGCAAAATACAGGCGGTTGCTGTATACATCTTGCAATATATATTGCACAGATCCAAATTTGTTATTAACACTATCTGATGCACAGTCTTCACGAATTTGGGATTTTTCAATTTTCTTTTAACTACATCTTACACTTGAAGGCTACTGCTCACGTCCATTAATGCAATTCTAGCATTTTTCTCTGATTGCTGTGTGTAGTTGATTGATTCCCATAAATGATTATGTACGGCAATCCTGTCAGCTCCATGCATCTCAATGCCAGCTTTCAGTAATCTGGATTCTTAAAGCTGTCCAAGAACCTGTAGATGGCATAGATGTATGTCCATCATATAAGATCATTCAAATGAAGAGCGGCATGGAAATAAATGATTTATGTACTTCTCTTCATATAGGGGAAATTATGAATGTTGCCAGGCAATTAGTGTTACTTTGTATTGTGAGAATTTAAACAGATGTTTCAAAGTTTCACTAAGAAGGATGAATTGTTCAGAGAAGGAATTAGACATTTTACATAGTGCAGTTAATATAGTCAAACTCATTTTTACCTTACGGACACGGATGACCAGGAAACACGTCCAGAAAATTATTTTTTTGGAATAAAGGAGAATTACGAACACTAAAGTATGTTAGAAATATCATGACTATGAGGAAACACTTATTGTTGCTTTTTTTTCTTTCTCCCTTTTAGATTTGTCTTTTCTATTTTTATTTGTTTCCATGCAATTTAAAAAAAATTAAAAATAAAAAGTACTGCTGGAAAAGAAGGGAATAGAGCTATAGTTCAGATATTTTCATTAGGCAATCTGGGTAATGTTTGGCAAAGAAAACCAACCTTGAATAAACCTTATAAATATATGTGAAGTTAGCCTTGTTACATAATCTTATGAACTGACATGGTGAGACAGGTACAAACATTGCAAATAAAATAAAAAGGCTGGAATTGAAAATCATCACAACAATATTTTTACAGAAAGCAATAACATCATATTTCAGATCTGAATCCGTTCAAATTCTTGAAAACTGTTTCTTTTATTTCAAATGCAATGCAAGATACGTGGCAATGAATAATGTATAAACTATTATCACGATAACTTATTCAGTGATTGACAGATAAGATGATATTTTCAACCTCTTATAACGTAAAAATGGTAATACATCGCCCGTTGCTGGTCACTATTGATTAAAATTAAATACGAGTTGCTTCGGTTGCTCGTTTACAAAAGTGTATTACGCTCTATTCAATCATGGGCTATAATCGATAGTTGGTAAATAAAGATGATTTTTTTAAAAAAATTTAAATTGATCATTGTATGCATGTGTTTAATATTGCGACACGAAATCAATAAACATTAATTTGTGATTCATTTTGTAAAGTATTTTAGTTATACTAACCAAAAAGGATGCCAAGAAGTCATAAAGCTAACCGTCCAAAGATTGTTTGACACTTAGATAAATATTACAAGATTTGTTAATCCTATTTATAGCAATAGAACTGATCTAGATAATCATGGTCATTGCACGCTCCACCGTGATCCAACATTATATGAGGTAATCACTTCTGCTTGGAAATGTAATCTTGTAAGAGAGGGCGAAGGTACTAAATATGGTACCTAATAATTTACTGCTTATTTTAGCCCGCAATCTACAAAGCTCATTTTTGTGATGGATTAAATATTCTGGTTATTCATTACCAGGAAAGAAAAGAAACAATCTCGCAGATAATATTTCATATTCATCACTATTTCGATTATTTTTATGCAGTATATCGTAGACGCCCCAAGAATCCGACATTTGAATTCACTTAAAGAATTGTGTAATATATCAGCAGGTGGAAGCAAAAATTCAAAAACAATAGAAAATGTCCTTAACAAAACAAACATTAATGAAAATGCATGTCTTGCTTCCGATATTGCTACCCATAAAATGTTCAAGAGGAATAGGAGGATTTAACTTTATTTTCGTGGTGCAATACTCTGAACTTTATTTGGACCCTGCCTTTTGTGTAGAATAAAATAAGATTGAATAAAGACAAAGCATACATTTATCCACAGTAATAGAAATTTTAAGTTTAAAATTTAAACCCTATCAACAGGACTCTATTTCCTTAAACGAGCTGAAACACTAACCAGCTAAAAACTTTATTAACTGGATTGTTTATTCCTAACCCAAACTAATAGAAGTTAAATCTGGATTACTAACCATAAATAGGTCCTTGTTTATTGTCTGACCTTAAACCGGTCCTTGTTTAAATTCTGACCGTAAACTGGTAATTGTTTAATGTCTGTCCTTAAACTGGTGTTTAATGTCTGGCCGTAAACTGGTCATTATTTAATATATTTCCTTAAACTGGTCATTGTTTAATGTCTGACCGTAAACTGGTGATCATTTAAATATCTGACCATAAACTGGTCATCGTTTAATGTCTGAGTGTAAACTGGTAACTGTTAAGTGTCTGATCTTAAACTAGTCAATTTGTAATGTCGGACTGTAAACTGGTAATTGTTTAATGTCTGTCCACAAACTGGTCATTGCCTAATGTCTGACCGTAAACTAGTCATTGCTTAATGTCTGACCGTAAACTGGTCATCATTTAATGTCTGACCATAAATTAGTCATTGTTTCATGTCTGATAGTAATAATGTCTATGTTTATTGATCGTTTGAGGAAGTTCAACTAAAACATTTAAATTATTTTGTTCGAAATATAAATGAAGATAAGAAACCCTTCCTACTCGTACTGAATTCGAAGTTATCGTCAGCTTTCATGTGTGGATATTTCGAAACACGGAATCCTGTTTTCGTCTTCAGACAGACTTGCAAAGTGTAGGCTGTGTGGAAGTGGTATCCTACACCTAGGCCTCGTGAATTCAGCCGAAGTCTTGCTGCGTAATGAAGATTTGTAATTTGTAATAGAATCAAGAAACACTTTCAAGAAAATAACCAGACCTCGGTTTTCACATAAATGCTTTGTCTAACTGAATAATCAGCACACTGCACAGTTTCAGTCTTGCTAGATTATCATATTTCTTTTTAGAATTGAACTCATCGATCAATATATTCTCCAAATGATAGATTTAGAGTTTTAATTGTCTATTTTATCTTTCTTTTCTAATGCAGCAGACAGTTTATAAAGTTCATTTTCTTCTTGCAGAAATAATACCTTACTTGTCGTATTGAACATGAAAGCTGGAGCGCCCTTCATCTGAACACAAATTCACAAACGGTTGTGCACCACTACCGTTATCAGACAGTACTACAAAACTGATATTTACTTTTCATTGCAGCAAATTACACAGAACATCTAAATATATGCTTGTATCAGATGGTGTATGTAGTCTTGTATTTATAAACAGTGAAAATCACTAACAATAAATTAACTTCACACTGATGCCAAGTTCGGAAATTTTACAGCAGCGTTGTCCATTTATAGAGGATTTTGTGTGGCCTATAAAAATGAGTTCTATAATAATACATAACTAACTAATGTGTGTGCGTGCGTGCGTGCGTGCGTGTATGTGTGTGAGTCCCACGAAGTTAACATCTGGTCCCTGTGGGCCACGTGGTTAATCCATTATGAAGGATTTCAGCGCGTCTTTTAAGTGCCATGGTAAATAATGGTGATTTAAAATCCTCTTATGTGTAGTATATTTTCTACTACAAGAATTTCTCTTTTTACGCTTTGAACGAAAAACAAAATCCAAGAAATGATGAAATAATGAAAATGCCACGTATTGTCTGCTTGTTTGACCACAGTTAAAGGCCGGCTTCGGAGCATTTCTCACCAGATGCAAATTATTTGAAACTTTATCCTAGACAACGTTAGCCCAATCTTACACAAGAGTTAAAATAGAATTGAAGTCCAGACTGTATATGTTACCAGCATTGCGTATTGAAACACGTTGACTCACGATGTTTTGACACCATCTGATAAACAAGTTCGATATGTATTGTAACTTTCTGTATGATTATTTTGTGCATATTTTACATGTTGGTGATAGCAGTATAATGAAATTACCTTGTATTATGTTTAATTCAACCAGGACATGTAAAATTATTCCATAATTCTACTATTTTGCTGTGCACTCTAATCCGCTATTTGCAATCTTTCGGTCAGCGAGCGCTATGGAATCTGATTGGCTATAGGTCACATGATCTTTTTGCATAAATATAATCACTTAAATGTAATGTTTATCTTCACTGTTATCTTGTCCAGTGTTTGGAGCAGACAGAAGGAAAGCGTTGGGTGAAATTGTACCCATTTCATCCATTCTATAATGTCTCAAGCTGTGTTAGATAAACATAGTCAAGTTGCAATATTTAGTACCTAATAAAATTTGATATGCTTGTTTTACATTACGGGTAATTCCAGAATATATTTATTATTCATGAGGTGACGTCAGCTACCGTATTGGTTGATATGATTTCACCTTCGGTGAATTATCACCGCGATTAATCTATGTAAGTGAAGGCGAGAGATCATTTCAATCTCTATAATCCTGGAAAACATACATAATGTTTACTCTGGAACTGATATAGAAGTAGATCAATGATAAATCGCTACTAAACCGTCACTTTCACCTTCGTCAGAAGGCGATCTCACGTTGCACCTTTACCTTACGATACTCAGCACCTTCAGCACCCGAAGGTTAATTAATACCTTTACCTTCACCTTATTCACCACCCCGACTTAAGAACTCTTTCCTTTACTTCCATACCATGTTATATAAATCATTACAAATATATATTGAAATCCACTCAGAGGTGGAGAAGAATCAAGTATATTTGAATCTCCATTGTACCTTCCCCCACGGGAGTCGATCACCTTTGTCTCCCGTGATGATCTGGCTTATAATAAGTCTACATCTTAAATTTATATGTAATTGTATTGACATTCAGTAATCGCATGTTCACCTGTTCTTGTATTTAAGGTAAGTTACAAATAAATACTTTTGATATTGATTTTATAATGACTTGTATTATTCTTTCTAATCAAAAGCTAGACAGGAGGACCCCAAAAAAGTGTAGTCCGGATACAGCTTTACAATACGACGAGCTGCAGAGATCATAAGGCGAGCTGTAGAAATCACGGAGTGAGATGGAGAGAGAAAGAGACGTAGTTAGAACATAGAGCGAGCTGGAGAGAATATGGAGCATTTTATAGCATCAGCATAAAACTTACTGACTCGATAATTTTATACAAATGTCTTAAAAATCATACAGGGTGACCCATATAGTTCTCAAACATTAATCTTAAATAATATAATCCCAGGCAACCATATTTATCTGTACATCATACGACGGAATCTTTCATATCTATTTGCCAAAGCCGATTCAAAATCGGAGAACCGTCAACCGATGAGTAGGGTGTATGTAGATAGTACCGAAGTACTTAACATCCTTTTCACGAAAGGATATTTCTGCTGTTATAGTGTTTAACGCTTATAATAATCTCAATATTTCTCAGGGATTTTATTCTGGGATCAAACATCACACACACACACACACACACACACACACACACACACACACACACACACAAATACACACACACACACACACACTCTCTCTCTCTCTCTCTCGTTACATATCTTCTCATCGTAATTCAACAGAAACTACGGCTAGTGAATGTCAGTTCTTAGCCTCTCAACTGATATACAAACCGTAGTAGAGAATATTAATGTATTTTCCTTAAAGCGATTCAGTATCCCTAACAGAATTGTAACACAATCTAGACCTCTTAATAAGCCATCCTACCAGCTGCTGTGCATTATAACTCACTAACTGGACTAAATGTCGGCTGACAGTCTCTCTTAATAATAATACCATTGGTTCTCGGCTAACAGAATTTGCGCCTTATTAATGCAATGAATTAACGAAATTCCCTTTGAGTCTTAAATACAATATTTACTATCTTACAATTTATTGGTATAATAATTCCAGAAATGGCAATATCAATTTTTAGCCTACACGATTCATATCATTTGAGACCGATAAATTCACACATTTCTCTCAAACTCGTATCAGAAAGGAATGCATGAAATTCTAAGAATAAAAGTCTTATAACATTCAAGACAATTGAATGTAAACAATTATCTGCCTAACTCAATAAAGGATAACTTATGTATGAATTTAAAGCTAAACTAGCTAAACCAATCATGATTAAATTTATCGAACAGCCGAAATTTAACATACGTCCACCGAAGTTAGAATAATTTTCTGTTCCGTCCTAATTAAATATACCAATTCCTGGAAAATTGCACTTTGTGACACTTGGTTCAATTGGCACGAAATTGTATGTGGATCGTCTCCACTTTTTCGTTTTCCACTACTTAAACCCAAATTCATCTTTCCTCGTCCTTGTTTCTGACCGTTATCCCAATTAAACAAAAAGAAAAAATTAATCACGCTCCAAAACCATGGATGTAAAAACCATTACAGTCTAGCGACTTAATACGATACCTTGCCTATTAGTCAATTTAAACCTTATGTGTCACAGTGAAATTCTTATACTTCTTCAAGATATTAAGCGAATAGTTAATGAAGATGGAAAGGTAACCTACAAAACGCAATCTTTTTACTACACACATTCACATTCCAAACATGAGTAACATACGTAAAGTTTCTATCTACCTACATGAGTTGTTTCGTAGATAGGTTCAAGAACTCTTCCGTTAGCTATTCATAGTCAACTTACAAGACTTATGTTCAGGTACATACACGAGTTGTTTAAAATACAGTGATACATATAATTCTACAGAAATAATGTTGCTGGCAACAATTCTCGCACTGAAGTTGCGGCAACTGCAACTGTGGTATAGTCTGTCTAACAATAAATATGAACTAATTATATGTATATATATATATATATATATATATATATATATATATATATATATATATATATATATATATATATATATATATATATATATATATATATAACATTTGATTAACTCAAGAAATCAGCAGTTACAACTGGCTTGATCGACTATTTAAAGACAAGTTTGTAGGCCGTTTTAATCATAAAACATACATTTATTTGTGCTGTAAATGAAGATATTAAGGTCAAAAAAGCTGCATCCGTAATTCTTTTGAGAAGGATAATGTAAATACAAAAAATGTGATAGGCAAACAGTTATGACAAGAGTTAAATCTGTCAGTAACTACAAATGATAAACGAAATAACACAAAACTCGAGATTCATTATCGCTCATTTCCATGGAGGAGGCTTATGTTTAGAGATCAATAATTTCAGTGACAATAGTCTTCCGTGTACACGTTACTTTATGTAATAATAAAGCATTTATTTCCGTTTTCCTTTACATTTTTCCAACATTTTCAAGTCATTTAAAAGTTTTTTTTATTATTTTCTAAACAAGAAATTTAAATCGTAAGTCTGAAGGTATTCTACTTGTTCATGCTATCCTTTAATTCAAACTCGAGCGTATCTACATTCAAAAATTACGGTTATAACGCATTATTCGTTGTGTTCCGCGTTTTATTTGCCAAATAAAATAAAATAAAATAAAATAAAACCGAAAGGATTCGGTGTTTACTTTGCAGACATTAAACAAGGATCAGATTTTTAAAAAAAATTAAGTAAAACATTGACCATTATTCAGCTAAATGATTCGTCAAATTGAGAAACCTTAGGTACCGTCGGATTGGGATTTCCTACTTGGCTAAACTAAACATTTCCTATCTGGTCTCCTGGGCTAAACTAAACATTTCCTGCCTGGTCTCCTGGGCTAAACTAAACATTTCTTGATTGGTCTCCTTGGCTAAACTAAACATTTCCTACCTGGTCTCCTGGGCTAAACTAAATATTTCCTGATTGCTCTCCTTGGCTAAACTAAACATTTCCTGCCTGGTCTCCTGGGCTAAACTAAACATTTCCTGCCTGGTCTCCTGGGTCAAACTAAACATTTCCTGATTGGTCTCCTGGGCTAAACTAAACATTTCCTGCCTGGTCTCCTGGGCTAAACTAAACATTTCATGCCTGGTCTCCTGGGCAAATAAACATTCCTGTCTGGTCTCCAGGGCTAACTTAAACATTTCCTGCCTGGTCTCCTGGGCCAAACTAAACATTTCCTGATTGGTCTCCTGGGCTAAACTAAACATTTCCTGCCTGGTCTCCTGGGCTAAACTAAACATTTCATGCCTGGTCTCCTGGGCAAATAAACATTCCTGTCTGGTCTCCAGGGCTAAATTAAACATTTCCTGCCTGGTCTCCTGGGTTAAACTAAATATTTCCTGTCTGGTCTCCTAGGCAAAACTAAACATTTCCTGCCTGGTCTCCTGGGCTAATCTAAACATTTCCAATCCTCTACGACTTTGGAACTATTAAATCTTTGTTTGCCGACTACTAGTCACCAGCAATTACCACAGGTGTTCTGCATTTTCTCATAAGAATTACATTTTTAACAAAATAATAAATAGGTACTTTTGTAGTTCAAGCTTCACTAATGGCCTTCTGAAACAACCCAAGGATTTATTTCCTGTTTGACCATTTATTGTCGTTTGTCACCCACTGATTAGAATGAAGGAATGTGTATTTAAGAGATGATCACTGCGATCAACACATGTGATTGATCCTAATGAGGAGCAATTGCGGCCTCATCAAGAGAGGATCACTGTGATCAACACCTGCGATTGATCACAATGAGGAGCAAATGCAGCCTCATCAAGAGAGGATCACTGCGATCAACACCTGTGATTGATCCTAATGAGGAGCAAATGCAGCCTCATCAAGAGAGGATCACTGCGATCAACACCTGTGATTGATCCCAATGAGGAGCAAATGCGGCCTCACCAATAGATGATCACTGCTAACACCTGTGATTGATCCTAATGAGGATCAAATGCGGCCTCATTAAGAGAGTATCACTGCGATCAACACCTGTGATTGATCTTAATGAGGAGCCAATGCGGCTTCATCAAGGCCACTATAATTACATGTGTCAGCCAATGGAATAATTTCCTGAGCAATATTGAGTTCGATACAAATCTTTAGCAACAACTGTTGAATCAAACGAATGTCAATCTTAACTTATTTTAACTTAAGTCCCAGTTGTATGCATAATTTAAGCATTCTGTACAATTGTTAGCTATCACCCTCTGGTTTTTAATGTGCACAATGACTGAGGTAATGTTGATTTAGCCACTTTCATCACTGAGGTTTTTTTTGTAAGGGAGTTCATTTTCGTCTGGAACTATTTTTCAGAAGATAACGGGTGGTCCTTGAAGTAAGCATGCAGTTCCACATTCATTTTCGAATCTATTTCCAAAATTTATCCACTATTACTATCATCAGGTATTTCCAACAAAGATTTTTTTTCCATCCGTTTAATGTCATTTTCATATCCCTATATGAAATCTTTCAATGGTAAATATTGAAACAGCCATGTAAGTCGAATTGACAATTATTTTTATTGCTTTTGTAATCTCTGATATCTCACAATTTTCAGCATAAAATATGTGATTAGCTTGCAAAGGTATTACAATAACAGCTCGGCGATTTCCCGATTCAGTCTGGAGAGACATGCCATCATAATCAGTTAAGAGCTCTTGCCGTACCGCTGATGTCCTCTGTCTTACGTCATTGCTAAACTAGGTGAACTGAAATTGTGCTCTGAGTCTAGTTTGTAAGTTTATATGCATACATTTCAAATTTCTTTGCAATGCCGAACTGGCTAAAATATACTTATTTTACATAAAAATCTGTACATGTGTCTTGTTGTGGATGATATTCACTCTGGCAGGTGACTTATATATTCGAGGAATAGGAGAGGACCCAAAACTGTGCTTAGGGGAACCTGATATGTCTTGGGGTAGATGTGGACTTGTCTCCGAGTACAACTTGTGTACGGTTAGTGAGAAAGTCCTTAATCTACCAATTGTGTTGTTGTGTCATCAATATAAGGGAACTTCTTAAAGAGGTGTCGATGACTTACTCTGCCAAAAATATGAAAAACGGCATCAATCTACTAGTTTTAATGAAAATCCTCTGTACGTAGAGAATGTGATGTGTATCCACACTGATAGTAGCTACTTGTGCTATAACGTTCGAAGTGTGACATGATAAAGTTGTGAATGTGTTCAAATGGCTTACAAATTGTAGAAGTAATAAAAATTGACTTGAACAGAACAGTTTCCCTTCTTTAAGATAGGTGAAACTATTTTGTGTTCAGCTGTCAGGGATCTTATCCCTGTCCAAGGATTTATGAAGAGTCTCGTAAGATCAGCGATAAATGAGTACCAGCTAGCTTCTTGCAGTTATATATTATGAATTTGGTATTGCCCAGTTGCTTTGTATGTTTTGATGATAAGAAGCAGTTTCATGGCTTCTTGCTCGCTCAACTCAAAATGAAGCACGGGGATATATCACAAGCTCCATGGCATGGTATGACTAGTTCCACGGCTTCGTGTGACAAGTTCGATGACCTTGCATGACTAGTTCCACGGCCTGGTGCGATATGTTCCACGGCCTTGTATGACTATTTTCACGGCCTAGTGTGACAAGATCCATGGCCTTACATGACTAGTTCCACGGCCTGGTGTGACAAGTTCCATAGCCTTGATTGATTAGTTCCACGGCCTGGTGTGATAAGTTCCACGGCCTTGTATGACTACTTTCACGGCCTAGTGTGACAAGATCCATGACCTTGCATGACTAGTTCCACGGCCTGGTGTGACAAGTTCCACAGCTTTGTATGACTAATTCCACGGCTTAGGTATTTATGGTATCTTCGGTGACATCTGGAGAAAACTGCTGATATAGGATGTTTGATATGTTAGTAACATCGCAAAATGTTAAATCGTCTTTCTTCTAAAGAGCAACACCTTCTTTCTCTGCTTATTAATTTTTTAACTCTTTTAAAAATTGATTAGTCACTCTACTCGATTATCTTTGCATTGCCTAAGTATTTCGTCAATATCACCTGAATTGGAGTAATTGGCACGAGAGAGAGAGAGAGAGAGAGAGAGAGAGAGAGAGAGAGAGAGAGAGAGAGAGAGAGAGAGAGAGAGAGAGAGAGAGAGAGAGAGAGGTGCCTGTAACTTGTAGCCATTGTAAGCAGAAAACAGTAATGATTCATATATATATAGTTCTTACACAACTAGCTAGTTTATGAAAAAATAATAATGAGGCGATCTATATTTTGATTGACAGCAAGTTACTAATCTGGAGGCCAAATTTCTAATCATCTTTTAATCAAACATGGAATATACGCGTATACCCTCAAGATCTTGAAAAAGAAATATAGCTATCGAGATCCATGTATATTATAATTTTATCAAAGTTAGTAAATAAGCTTATATCATGTAGCTTTTCATTAGGTTTTATTATTAGCAAAAAGAAGATCTGCATTATCTTTGGCTGTCGATGATTATCACAGCTTGCATTTCGCTCCAGTTCGGCCCTTTGTCATTTCAAGCTAGCATAGACAGCGTTTTAAACAAGTATTCTTTTTCTAATAAAAGAGCTACTACATGTACCATTTGAAATCAATTGATCAATGACAGAGATAGTTGCACATGTTGGATTTTTATATAATTTCTATGATGTTCACATGCAATGAATCGGAAGAAAAACTGTGTGGACAGTCTGGATTTGTGAAACTGACATGCGTCGATTTATCATCAATGAAGGCAGTGAGGACTATTTTCCAGCTGTTCTTCTAGGTAAATAGAGCAAGCAATCTGATTGGATCAGTTTCTCCCAGCTGTATAGCTCAAATAGCAGAGCGGTGTATACCAAGGGTCGATTTAAGACGAAGTGGATCGACCACCTTTGCCTAGTGAAAACAGAGTTGCACAAAATTATGAAATTCAGTGCAGTTACAAGTAGTTCTTTATTAGTATGCCATCTTAACGAACTCTTTTTGCTTTTATTATGCTTCTGTCTCAGAAAGAGAACAAGAAAAAAAAATTATACCATAATGCTGAGAACTGAGATTCACAAATTAAGGGTTACACAAACCGGATAATATAAACAAATTAAAGCTCCATTCAGTTCAATATATATATATATATATATATATATATATATATATATATATATATATATATATATATATAAAGTTCAAGTGCAAGCCATTTGACTCTGTAAGACCAAAATTTAAAGCATCTGCAAACATAAGTGTTAACGATTTTGGACGATTTCAGTTATTGATAACATATTGTGCATATTAGGTATACTTTTTTGGAAATAGTTTTCACATACTAAGCTAAATGGGCAAAGTCGTTGTGATATTATAGTTTGTACGATACTTTACAGAGATTGTCTTCCTAAAATGTTAAGTGGGCTTAATGATATGGTCAACTTTTATGTAGAATAGGTGAGCAATTACAGGCCCACTTAGGTCTATTGTTTATTTATTTGTTCATGTTTAAAGCCACGGGGTATAAATCTGACTACTACGCCAACAACTTGAACGCATTATTCCGGTTGCATGTATCAGTTACTAGTAACATATAATATCTTACGTAACACGCATTTGTTGGCTTGTAGTCGGGACCAGCTGTTATTCAGTAGTCACCAGATAGTAAAAATCGAGATCATAGCACTATTCAACCTTTAATTAATCTTTATTTTTGAAATTTTGCTTCAGATAACTGAATTTATTTCATAGCAAAATCAATTTCTCAATTTCACTTGCATTTTGCGCGGTAATTTCTATATATGTACAATGAAATAAAGTTAAGAAACAATAAATATTTCTGAGAAATATTTTGTATTTAATTTGAAAATTTTATAGTATGAATAAGTGAAAATTCAGTTATTGTAAAAGTTAAAAATATTGTCTAAATATACTCTGAAAATTCCCTAATTGTTAGAAATATGTTTAGAACAAAGTTTAGGTAGTATCGGACCTTTAGAAATATATTTAGAACAAAGTTTTGGTAATATCGGACCTGCTGAATAATTTTGTCAGATGCATGATTCAAGACAATTGCGGACTAATATTTAACTACATTCAAAAGAAAAGATTTCACAAATTATGTCTTAATTATAGGGATGAAACAAAGATTCGAACGTAACACATAGTTCTATGGCAGAGCAAGTCTAAAACATCTCCCCCTCCCAGACATCCCCCGAGTTTACCACACCCCTTGACATTTCCCCCCGGACATTTCCCCCTGGACTCCCCCCCCCCTCAAATAGGACTCCCCCAGTCATTTCCCCCCTGATCTTAAAATTTTAACTCATTTAATGACATTTTGCCGATCAAATATAAGAAAATTATATTAAGTTATGTTAAAAGAAAAAGGCTATTTGAAATAAATTTCAGTTGTGTTAAACAAAGTTAACATTTTCACATATTAAAAATGCATTGTTTCAATGTTAATGTTGTAAGCAATTGCTTATAAGTATTCTATGATGTCATGATTGTCTAAGTCAGTGACTGTTTGCAATTCTCGAAGAACAGTCTTTGTACTTCTTTGGTTGTTGCATCATAATCCGCTTATGTCAACATCTGGCCTGAGTAATGTACTGAAACAACTACAATTAATTGAATGATGGCTAATCCATCTGTTGTTTATCTTAAATATACCAAAAATGCACAATAAATAAAGGTTAGACTCAAGAAATAACAGAACATTCACGGACTGGACAAATGACCTAAACTCCATCCCCAGAAAAAGATCGCTTCAAATCATATCAAGCTGAGGATCAGAGAAAACTCCGCAAGATGCAAGACCATTGGTGGGAAAGGAAAGCTGATGAAGTGCATCGTTATGCTGACACTAACAACTCCAAATAGTTCTAAAATTCCATTAAGTTCATCTTTGTTATCTCAAAACCTGGCTCTGCTCCCTTACTTGCTGAACATGGCAATACACAAATAAAGAACAAGGCTGTCATTAAAGACGGATGGAAAGAACACTTTAGTCAGCTCCTAAACCTACCCTCATCGGTCATCCAATCTGCTCTCGACCAGATACCGCAACAGCCAACGCACCACCAACTGGATATTCCGTCAACGATACAGGAGTTAAGAACGGCCATTAAACAAATAAACTGTGGCAGGGCACCTGGAAAGGATGGCATCCCAGCGTAGGTGTACAAGGCTTTCAGTGAACAGACTCTGGAGGCATTCCACGATGTGTTGATCAGCATTTGGACGGAAGAGGAGATGCCATTTGACCACCTCGACGCATCAATTGTAACCATCTATAAGAATCAAAGCACATGTTCGGACTGCAGTAAATACAGAGGCATCTCCTTGCTCTCCATAGCTGGCAAAATACTTGCTCGCATCTTTATCAACAGGCTTTTTGCGGTAGTTTTAGAAGATAACATCCCCGATTCTCAGTGTGATTTTGCCCAGACCTCGGCACCTCTCTTCGCAACGAGACAAGTCCAAGAGAAGTGCCTCGTGGAGAAAATGAATCTGTATGCAGTCTTCGTTGACCTGACGAAGGCAGTCGGTACAGACAACAGAGACTCACTCAAGAAGCTTGGTTGTCCTCAGAAGTTTCCCAACCTCATACGGCTCTTCCATGATGACATGACTGGAGAGATTCTCTAAGACGGTTCACCGTATGAGAAATTACCCATATCTAGCGGTGTCAAACAGGGTTGTCTAATCGCTCGGTTACTCTTCAACTTCTTCTTCACGCACGTACTGCTCCATGGCATCCGTGACCCTGACTTTAGTATCTACATTAGATATCATTTGGATGGATCAATATTTGACCTCCGTCGACTTGCTGAAAAAACCAAGACGCTAGAAAGACTCTTCACTGAAGCTCTCTTTGCAGATGACTGTGCCCCCATAGCCAATGAAGAGACTCACCTACAGGCAATTGTGGACAGTTTCCAATCTGTTTGGTCACACAATTAAACAAGGAAAGACAGAAGTCCTCTTCAAGCCTGCCCAAACACTGTCCCTTTACAACCCTGCATCACCATTGGCGATACGCAGCTGAAGACTGTGGACAGTTTCAAATACCTAGACAACACAATATCCAGAGATGGCTCCCTGGACAAAGAGATTACTGCAATAATCCAAAAATCTAGCCATGCACTCGGGCGCATGCGCATCCATCGTCGATGAGATCACACAAATATTTATAGAATTCCTAACACAAGTCCTAATGATTAAAATTATAAATAAACTTCAGTAGTATTCCAACATAAATCCAACGCTGAAAGTGTTGATGTGCACGTAATGGCCTGTGTTGTAGTGATATAACAACATTCTTTTGTTGAATCACAATAATGCAATCCAAGAATATATCCTTGTTTGAATTTTACTAATAATCCAAGTCTGCATTTCCAGGAATATCATTTATGAGCACAGTGTATTTCCCAAGAAGAATACCTTTAGATAGTTTGACTAAATAAATTCCAACCCAAATGAAATACTGAAAACAACAATAATACAACTGATTGTGCTCAGATCGTACAACACGATAAGCAAGATTATATATTCGTCTATTTTACCTCAGGCGGCATTTTCTATAAAAAAAAACTATTACAAAGTCTTAGTTATTATAATTAGAACGTTTGTTGATAAAATTATATTATAAAATGTGGTAAACAACAGGCAGACACGGCATTTTATTGGGAATTTCCAATGTTCTGGATTCAGAGTGAGATAAACATGTTTACAAAACCACAATCAATGATTCAGGTCATATAGAGAATGAATTTGATTGTGGAAAAGGTTAAGTCCAAACTACAGTTATTCATTGCATATAATTAATACAATATCTCTAACAAACAATGCAAATTTAATATGCATAACAGTGGCAATACATTTTCATTGAATAATCTAGTTAGAAGAAAGTATGTTGTATTCAGTTAGAATAGCAATTTATTAAGAATGATTCAGTGCTTAGGTGCAGCAGTAAAAGAAAATCTCCGCACAACCCATACACAGCTCTCCCATTATATTTTGATGTAACCGACTCCAACTTAAAGGCGCAAGGCTAAGTCGATGCAAAATTAAATTTCACAGTGTGGCTAAAGGAAATAGAGTTACATCAAAATTTAATCCATAGATTCAAGAGGAAGACACTGCCTATGCATATCTTTTGTGTCGTTTCCTTATGAACAGGAATTTATATATTTTATGGTTTTAAGATGACCAATAGACCATTGCATGTAGAGAACGGCTAAGTTAGTAATTAGCTCGGAATTTTGATCACGTGGCGGGTGGTCAGCTGACCGCAATATCCAATCGATAGCTGGTGGTCAAAACAAGGCGGTCGCATCAGCATTAGCATCAAAAGTTCCAAATACTTCAGCTTCGTTTATCGAGTTGAAAAATGCCTATTCAACAGCGATGATGCCACAGATATTGACGAAATTTAATATTGGAACCATCCTGTCTTATTTTCTGGAAACCAGGGCGGATTTAAAAGCCATACGAAAGGGTAGCTGTGAGCTGTTTATATCTGGACATGTACATGTGAATATGGAAACGGTATCGATGTTAAAAATTTAATCCTTTTTTACCAAAACACCGTATTACATAAATCGAGTTTCGTTTACCAATATAAGGAATTTTTCCTATTAATAAGCATTATAACAAACTTGGAATATTTTTCGACGGTAAAGCTGCAGAATTCCCTTCACCATCAGCACTAAAATGCAGCGAACACATTTTCGCATTCTTGAATTGAGACATTAGTTTTCCGGTCAATTCAAGTTCCGATTTTCCTGCTCGTATGAACCACTGTTTGCACAACAAATCATCTATCCATGGCAGACGATGAAATCTAATGCCATACCCTAATCTGATACTTCTAAACAACAATGCAAGCCATTTTGTTATGTACATTTGCCCACCAGCGTTTGATTGGCTGGAGTATATAGGGACTTGGGAGGTTTTTCTGATAATTACGGAGCAACTCGGTTAAATCCGGTATGAATGGGCTATATACAAATTGTCAAGAAACTAGTGGGCAACATCGTGCAATCTTGGGTCTCTTTCTTTTTTTTCCACTTAGCCTTGCTATATTTTATATTTAAAAAATAATTCATTTTCTTTTCTCATGAGATAGCACAGTACATTTCAGTATATGAAATATCTAGCAGCATAGAAAATATAAAATTTATTCATGGATATCCTTTATGCAACTCCTTTGTTTTTTTATGGTCTTTTACAGAGGTATAAATGAAAATAATGAATAAAAAATAAACGAATAAATAAATAAATAAAAAAAAAGGATTGTGCATAAATATGTTTTCTAATAATGATTCAACATTCTGCGCAATTTCTACATTCAGACAGGAAAGTTTAAGGTCTTAGAATGAATTCATTTTTATGTATATGCGAGCGATAACCTTATGCAATAATGTTATGCCAAAGTGTGTATTCGTTTAGTTTTATTCAAATGAATGTATGAAATTTAAATTTCATGTAAATGTTGTCGTTTGAGCAATTTATTCTCCTTTTCTACGCTGTTTTTAATAAATTACGTCATCTGGTAAATTTATTGGAAATCACTAGATCGGAGTGGGGTTTTCTTATTACTATGTCATATGACAGAAAGCTTTAACTATAAGACCGAAACAAAGGGGTGTACAAAGACGCATTTAGAAATTATTACACTTTTGTTAAGTGGTTTTATTTTTAATGCTTTTTCTTTGTGATTTTCATCTCATTCACAAAATAGCTCATTATAGTTTATGATGTGGCTGAACAAGCTGGAAAAATATAAATGTTCTTCATTCAATTCCGCCATGAAACAAACATCATTCTTTGATTTACTACCTAATAGCCCTTTTTATTTCTTCATCTAGATAATTTGTTGTTTTAAGATGGGTGTTTATAGGAGAAATTATTTCAGAGGTGATCAGAAATATCCTCCTTTATGCCTTTCGATTTACAATCTGAACTTGCTACAATGCAATTGCTCCTGATAGCTATAAACAAAAACTCATTCGTTGCTCTTATATCAAGCTATCAAGCCCAGAACAAATGGAGCAGTCATGGAGCCACCGATCCCTATTTTTTTCTCCGAATTATGAATTTATAAATTAGTGTCTGCCCAACCCCAATGACGGTTTGATTGAGCTACACCTGTAGATTACGTGAATCAGTCCGTCTTATCAGCAACCAATGAATTTGAGATGCCTATTTGTTTAAAAGTAACATTGTGATTCACATTTCACTCTCATTAATAGTTGTTTTTTTTTCTATCTGGCTTGAATTCGGTGTACCACCACTGCAAATAAGACACGTAAAGGCTTTACGGGTAATCCTAGGTTTAATAGAGATAGCTTGTTTTACGTGTGCAATAGGTTTCTCTTTTTTATAACGTATTAGTATGGATTGCTGTATAACGTGTTAGTGTGTATTATATTATTACATTATATGCAGTATGTACTTTTTGTACTGTTCGTATGTTGCATAAAATATATAAATAATATAATATATTAAATAGTATATATAATATTTTGTATTTTGGTCTTTTTTCCCTTATTTTTTATTGTTCACGGTCTTTTCATTTTTCGCATAATAATCTCTATGCATTACATGTTTATACCAAAAAATAGTACCATTATCACAACAACATAAAAAGTGGCAATAAGTAGCACAGAGGATCCTTGAGAAAATACAATTACACAACAACCACACAGAAATTTCGTAAACGAGACAAAGTCAGTATTCTTTAATATTTGCCTTACGTTGTTTTGTTCCAAGATTATAGTATGTAGGATTTTATTATAATTTTCATATGTAAATGATGTGTACTAGAATTTGAGTTCAAGGCTTTGTCCATTAGTTTTCTAAATTCTAATATTTCGTCGTTAAGTCCAATAAAATAAGTATAAATAGTGATTTGCTAAACAAAGTATTATTTCCTTTTTTTAATATCAGTGTGTGGAATCATTTAGAGCTGTGTTCAGACACGACGCAGGGAATTAATTTTATTTAAATTATCAGGTGGAATTACAAAGTGTTTTTTTTACATTTGGATCAGAGCAGTTTTTAGGAATTAAAAGACACTCTGGGATGCATCAATGTGGTACATCAGTACATTCAAGTCTATTGGTACATCAGTACATTCAAGTTTATTGGTACATCAGGACATTCAAGTCTATTGGTACATCAGGACATTCAAGAATTATTGCTACATCAGGACATTCAAGAACTATTGGTACATCAGTGCATTCAAGTCTATTGGTACATCAGGACATTCAAGTCTATTGGTACATCAGAACATTCAAGTCTATTGGTATATCAGAACATTTAAGTCTATTGGTACATCAGGACATTCAAGTCTATTGGTACATCAGGACATTCAAGAATTATTGCTACATCAGGACATTCAAGAACTATTAGTACATCAGTACATTCAAGTCTATTGGTACATCAGTACATTCAAGTCTATTGGTACATCAGGACATTCAAGTCTATTGGTACATCAGAACATTCAAGTCAATTGGTATATCAGAACATTTAAGTCTATTGGTACATCAAGACATTCAAGTCTATTGGTACATCAGGACATTCAAGTCTATTTGAACTCATGAAATTTCATATAAACATTTTTTCTCAGACACATATGCGTCTGTTTTATATATATATATATACGCACACACACATATATATATATATATATATATATATATATATATATATATATATATATATATATATATATATATATATATATATATATATAAATATATATATATATATATATATATATATATATATATATATATATATATATATATATATATATATATATATATATATATATATATATATATATATATATATATATATATATATATATATTTATATATACATATATATATACACACACACATATATATACACATAGACACACACACACACACACATATATATATATATATATATATATATATATATATATATATATATATATATATATATATATATATATATATATATATGTGTGTGTGTGTGTGTGTGTATGTTGTCTCATCTATTCCATTTTTGACAGAGTATGAGGCCATGTTAATCAACGTTTTACACGGGTGGTGTTCAATTTTAAGTATTCCATATTATCTTTTAGATGAATCGTGGCTCAAGAATATCCTATATTTACTTTATCAACAGAGGCCATGCATAGCATGATCTAGAGGGTGGGATTGTTATGCAATGTACCCATCACTTAATTTTTGTTTATTGATATCGGATACCTCTCCTCAGCTTTGTTGTGGTGGGATATCTGGTTCAGGTTGTTATTATCTAGCGGTGATAGCCGACGGTGTAATTTGCAACTTATATAAATTATGCAACTTAAGGTGGAATATGTAAAGATCTGAGCAGATAAATAGAACAGAATAACATGAGTCCCCGCTACAAATAAAGACAAAATTTAATCAAAATTTTTGACCATAAAATTCATGAACAAAAGTAATGATGAATTAGCTTATTCAAGGAATCTAAAATATAAATGTGATTATACCAATAGCAGATCTATTAAATGATAGAATTAATTCATCATCGAATCGAGTGAAAGATCGAAAACATTACCTTGTACCGATTCATAAATTGATGCCTTGACTCAGTCCAGATTCCACAGCGACTGTTCATTTTGACTTTCTGGTGCCGTTAAGTCTGGGTCTTTTCCACTTTTTCCCTTTCTTTCCCAAATTCTTAGATATCACGCCACTTTCGACCCTTCTAACTTTGTGTAGCCCCTTTGGGTTTGTAAATATGTGAGACGCCCCGTCACGTAAGGGTAATATGTCTCGTGAAGCTAACTCGCCTTGCTAAAAATATAAACAAAGAGCTATCTAAATCTTCCGCCACATTATACTGGGAATAAATCGTTACTCTCACCCCTCGTTAGGTCAGATATAATACTATCGGAATTCAAACAAACCAACGGCTGTCTAGTTTAACTGACCATAACAGACAGTACACAAGCCTAGTTTCACAAAATTAATGGTCCTGCTAATGGCTATTTCAACACCACACCTAGACATTAATTCCGGACAAGTCTCCGTTATACAAATGAATGAATGATATTCCTTACATTACGGTATTTATAACAACAATCAAATAGTTATCCTACGTGAACTCATATCGGAGATATCATACGGATTTTCGCATCTCAACTAAAATAATTCATTAAATTCTAGATACATAATTTTCTATATAAAATAAGACATGAAATTCTAGATACATAACTTCCTAGAATAATCAAGACTTTACCTTCAAATGGGCCATCAATGTATACCATATCAAGAAAGTTGATCTACGAATTTAAACAAATAAATCCATGCAAATACAAGCAAATACGTCAATAAATTATCATAGTAGCATCAACGAAGTACGTAAGATTGTTGCAAGTACCTTGTGTTTTCAAGCTATGTTCAAATTTACTATTAGCTCATATAAACAGATAGTTTTCATGTGAAACCACGTCCTTTTCACAGCGTGTCCAAAGCAAATAAAATATTTTCCTGCATGAACTAGATTCAAACAATGCAGTTCGTCTGACGACCATTCATTACCGAACTGATTCCTGGTAACTTTGAGCAATCACAGTATCCATGCAGATCAGAAGTTGAACCCTATCCTGTTCAACTTAAACGAGCGTATCCATATTTGAACATCACTTAACTCATAACAAAGACTACCAATCCGTGCATTATAGCGATTTAAACGAGCGCAGGTCCACATAAATCAGATTGACTGTACATGTGTCCAACTAAATATGTTCTACAGAGATCGACAGAAACTTTGCTCCATTACATTTCAAATATTGGATAATTTTTGCTTATATATTCTTTTATAATCTGGTTGAACATAGTTCCATCCGTCTTCAGTGTTTGGCCTTGCTTTATATGAGGTCAAAGAGCTAGAGGTAAATTCCTTAGCCAGTAATATTGTTAATTCATTTTTGTTAAATTGTCACGTCATTTGTGTTTTAGTCCAGAGGCTGCCAAGGCCATTAGCCTTGATCGAATTTGTATGGATGACCTACTGATGCAGAAATAAATTAATTGAGATTATGTCTTATAAGACATTGATCAAGATACAAGCAAGAAATCTCTTTTATGGACATATACATAGTTAGGAGATGGGTAGCTAGATTTCATTCATTCAACTACAATTTGCTTTCTGAAACTTAATCTGGCCTTAGATTTGTGAAAACAGTAAAATTATCAATATATATATATATATATATATATATATATATATATATATATATATATATATATATATATATATATATATATATATATATATAATTCTTTGTAGCTCTTCTTCATCTTTTAATTGACTTTACTCATTTTAATGATTATATTCGTTTTTATACCTGTCTTCATGTAGAGATGATTAGTAATATAATGTAACATCCTCATTAAATAAAGCAGTATCATTGTTTCTCTCTATTTCCCCTTTCCTTTAACATTGCAAAATTATCCTTTTATTTCCTCTTACAGCTGTCACATTTAGACTTACAGCACATTGATCTTTGCAGCTGCATTTGCAATTTTGATAACTGACATCATCATGGCATCTGTTGCCATAGTAATTTGATAAGAATTCACAGATGTTGTTGCCACAGATGATTTTCCCGTTAAGTGATCTCCTTTATGCAAATTTTTATCTATAGCAAATTTATTGTTGGGAAGCATAGTTTAATATGTAAGTAAAGTGTAGTCATACTCCCTCTGTGACGGATAATGTGTTTCAAAATGTGCTATTTTGTAGATGACGCAAAACGGGGAAACATCTTGATTTTTTAGGTCAACAAAAAGCTTTACAAAAATATCATTGCAATCTTAATATTTTTCTTCCACTAGCTTGTAACAGTACGCACAGTAAAACATTCCAGTCTTCAAAAGTACAAACCTTTTTGCACTCTCATTCCACATCCATCTCTTAACACCTAAAATATACAAATTTGAACACGTGTATGTTTTTGTCATGTCAATCAATATTAATATACTTTAAATAAAAATGTCAGAAGCCAACGAAACTATTATGATAAATAATGACATTAGAAAAATATGAGCTTTGTAGAAATTAGAATGGAAGAGTACATTATACACAAAACAGGTATTATGTTGAGGGTATATAACAGTGTAATGATGCCCCATAAACACGGAACAACTGAATGAAATGAATCGACAAGAAACAAATTATAATATATCTACTTGGTTAGATGATAAAGGTATCTATATTGTTTCTTTAAACGAAATTATATCAATTTTTCACTTCAATCACTTTAGAAATGAACTACTCTTGAGTGAAAATCGTCTACATACTAAACTAGAACTTAAGCACACTACATCAGTCCGATCGTACCAGAAAGCAAACTTTTCCGAATGTTTGGGAAACTTACATTTGTGACTGCTACAAAATTTCAATACATCCACATAATCTGGGTTGGATGACGTAATGCTCGAATATGAAAATATGTATATTTATTTGCCAAATCATTTTTGACATGTTCTATAAATATAATTATCGATAAACGTACATTTCCGGATACTTTAAAAGCAGCAAGGATGTATCCTATATTCAAAGGAGACTACAAAGTTGATATTAGAAAACATGTACACATATGAATACATCCAACATTGTCAAAATGTTTGAAAAGAAAAAGAAGCTCACTAGTTACATTTCGAGACTCCTATTCAAATGCATTTATGAAAAACTAAATTACATAACATTGGCAAAAGAACGTGTATCATCGATATTTAATAAGAGTATTTTCCTTGATTTCAAAACTGCATTAGAGATAGTGATAAGGTCTTCTTTAAAAGTAGACAAACATTTGATTGATTTGGGTATAATCTAGATAATAACTATTAGTGAATCTTAATAGATCAGAGTCAGTATATGTTACGTTAGGTGTTTCTCAGAGATCTATTCTAGGGCAGCTATTTTTTCTATTATTTATTAATTACCTTCCATTATATAAAACTCGTGCAAAATCACATTTCTTATCAGATAACAGAACCATTTATGCATATCATGCAAGCATGAGTAAAATCGATACAAAATTTACTTTGCTATCTCGGTATTTTTTTTATCCTGTTTGACAGTAAAATCCTAGAAATGTAAAAAAAGAACAAAATCTCCGCAGAATGTATAGTTGTAGGTACAGAACAAAAGTTGCAGAGATTTGTTAACTCTAAATTATTTGTTAGAAAGGCTAGAATTGATAATGTCAGATATGAAATGTTTTCTGGTGTGTATGTAGATTTTAGAATAGAAGGAATACATAATTGATTTACTTTAAAGTTTTTGATTCAATGAATGGTTCTATTAGGAAGTATTTGCATCATGAGGAGCTTGTTTTAAAAAAATTCCTGCATTATACCTATATTCAATTACTTTTCCACACTATGGGAGAATTGTTTAAAGTTTCCATTAAACACAGTTCATAGACTAAAACAAAGCTGCATGAATAAGTTTTAATGACTCAGACGATATCCGCCGACTGCGCAGGGTGAACTTTGTGCACCAACTTTTCTGTCCAGGTAAAATTCTTTCAGATCGATTTTTGTGGAACGTAGCCGTTTTTTTAAAGAACCTATTTAACCTCTCTGGAGACAGGCATCTTCGCCATGTGATACGGCGCTGCCGCCAATGGAGTGGCATGGTTTTGCTGATTTTTTTTTTGTCCCATCGCCATTCCCGCCGTAGAGGCTAATCCTGTGGCTCCTCTTCGGCTGATTTGGAAGCGATAGGGGAAACATTGGTGGCAATCCATGGAAGGGCTGCTCGTACGAAAGAAAACAGGGTGGATAAAATCCACCAATGATTTTACGACAATGTACGCGTAAGGTCTCATTTTCATTTAAGTTGCATGAGAAGATTGGTCTTTCCACGACCGGTCGGACCTACGATCATGTAATAGTAGTCAAGCATAAAAACTGATTTGGGTGGGCTTTCGTTTTTCCTTCGTGTCCAAGTTAATGAGGTTCATTTTATATAATTATTTCTTACACAGCCTTTGTTACGCAGATCGGATGGAGAAGCATTTTCTCGTAGGACGACTATACTCCCTATCAGGATGAACGGGACAAAAAAGTCAACCGTACTGGAAATACCATGACTGGTCATCTCAACATGAGCGGTCACTTATAGTCTGACCAACCTGAAAGAAGTGAGTTATCAATCCCCGGATGTACATTCCCAGCGATGGACACAACTGAATAATCTCACGCATACTAAACTATCGCTGACCGGTGGAACGATGACGGGAAATCTCAAACATGGGTGGCATGAGATTGTGCAGACTTCTTACGGCAACGGATGGATCATCTCAGCCTGCGATTGCCTCTGACAATGAGATTTCATTGGCTGGAAAATAATATAAAACGGGAGGGACAACCAGTGGCAATGTTGTGGTGACTGGTACGTTATCCATCGCAGGTCAAGTGACGAGCGATATGCTCCTGTTCTCACCCACGTCTAGAAATACGTCTAACAATCCATGACGTGTGGGAGTGTACAGCAGGTTGAATAAAAGAGCGACCATGATCTATAATCTTGGCACTTTGCATCGTTCTATCTGGGTTTATCGAAATTTGAGTGGATTTCGCATCAATAACTCCAATTAATATGATCTGATGGATGTCAACGATAGTCAAAGTGTTCTCTACCGAAAAGCCACGATGCCAAGCCAAAAGCTGCACGGACTTTCCACTGGCTGGGCCATCACCGATACCACTCAATAAATTTCGTATGGCCAGCTCAGCTTGTTTCTGGAAATACTATATTATCCTCGGCGGGTGGAACACGCAGAGAACTCTCACCGCGGCAGTGGGAGCTAAAATGGTAGCGACGGATTATCCACCCGCAGTTAATAACGAAGTAGCCACAAAAATGTACACGAGCAGCTTAGAAATAATGTGGGATATGTTCAAATTCTCTCTGGAAATACGGATAATTTCTACAGCATAGTGGTTCATCGTCGTCCGAATACTCGTAGTGGTTCAATGGCTATCTGGTCTTTTCGACGAATCTTGTGTCGGCCCCTGGAATTAGAAACGAATGGGAGACTTAGGGATGATGATATATAATACATAATATATAATACATATTAAACTTTTGTTTGAAATGAACTAGCGATTAAATAAATGAAATACAAGACAATATTATATAGCATCTCTATAATCGCAAGGATAGACAAGAATCATGTCCATCATGGATAGCAAAATTCTTGTCGATTCCAGAAAGTGAGTTCATCCATCGCCATAAGATCGCTCGTCGACTCAAGAGCATCGCTCAGTCGATACAGGGTACCGTATCCCAGATCTAATACCGCTCTTTATGATCTCATCAAATGCGCCCGAAGAGACCTCATGGCGATGCCAAAAAGCATCGCTTCTCGCTGTAAGCTCGTCAACGAGTACAAGGTGATCGCTGAAAGAAATTACCTCACCACGCAGCATTTTCTGAAGCAATGTAATACAAACATAAAGAAAAGAACTCACTCAGAAGGACACACTTCTTCAACTGCAACATGACATCCTCAGTAGATTCCGTCGAGATGACATCGAGAAAACACCACCCAAAATGGACCCAAAAGTCATTCAACGAGAACGCGATAAGATCACACATTTCCACCTACTAGACTACTTGAAACGCGTGCGGAGGAGCTGACAAAGGCTTCATCTAAGATCATTCCCATATTATTCAACGCGAAGGCGACCCATCAATCCTGCAGTGAATTCTACACCCTACTGTCCAAGTAGAACTGTGTACCCATACAGCCATCAAACTGTGTGTCGCTCTCAACGTTCATGTGATCAAGGAAGAAAAAAGCATTGACATGTGGATCAGCGTCAAATCTCTCATCGCGTATCCAAGTAGAACTGTGTACCCATACAGCCATCAAACTGTGTGTCGCTCTCAACGTTCATGTGATCAAGGAAGAAAAAAGCATTGACATGTGGATCAGCGTCAAATCTCTCATCGCGTATCGCAGTGATGATTTCAGTCACATCGTTGACATCGCCTGGTTGTTTATACAACGTCTAATCAAAGATTATCAAAAGTCAGGATCAGCTTGGATCTTTGCCGAAGTCAATCATATCTCGTTTCAAACTTCCGATTTCACAGTTACGCGTAAGCAAGTACGTATCACTCCTCAAGCAAATCCTAACTACCAAATTCTGCATCAATGTCAGAAACAACGATGACTACTGATCGCGTAGGCTGTCGTCGTCGCTCTTCATCACGCTGAGAACAACACCGATCAAGTCTCCAAGTACAAGTCGTGTTTTGATACCCCTAAAACTACCGATATCGCCTTTTACAGCGATCAAAGACATTTCTAACCTAGAAACTCTCAACGAGGGACTCTCCATCAACGTGTTAGGGCTCGATGACAAGAAAACAGGCGATAAACAGTTCGTGGTCCATCCACTACTGATCTCCAAAACAGCCCCACAACGCAGCATCAATTTACTGCATTACCAAAACCATTTCATGTACATCAAATTCTTCAACAGGTTATGTCGATCTCAGTATACGCATCATAAGAATCATGGGTATTTCTGCTATCTACGCTAACAATGCTTTCCTAAATCTCAACGAATACAGAATCACGTCTCGTCGGGATACTGCCAGAAATTACAAACCCTACAGATTCCAAACGAGGAAACACTACAGTTTGAGCATCACTACCAAAAATACGCGAACACGTTTAACATCATCTTTGACTCTGAAGCGATCCTTGAAAGGTATAAGGACTTTCTCCATATCCCATCCATTCTCTTACTGAAGTAGAACATAAACACACATCCCATGTGTGATAGGTTATGAAACCTGCTTGTTTCCCGATGAACCTTTTTCTTCGTCGTATTAAAAAACAACTAGGAGTGGACTGCGTCATCTGGTTCTTTGAACAACTCGTCAAGAAATGAAAACGCATCTGCGAACTCCGAAAAAATCCAACACCCCTCACTTCCATCACCCCTCACAACTCAAGCAGCATAAAGCAGTACAGAAATGCCACAACTGTGAAGAATACTTTCAACTGCATGATAAAAAAGTCAGAGATCACTGTCATGTCACTGGTCACTATCGGGGAACTGCTCAGGTGGATTGTAATCTACGCTTCAAAGATCCAGACTTCCTTCTAGTCATTACTTATAATCCACATGAGGGTGCGATGGACACTATATTATCTCTGCACGCATCCATCCACGTTTCAAAACGATTCGCAATGAAGTAGGAACAAACATCAAATGCATCCCCAACAATTAAAAAAATTACATGTTTTCGATTGGTCCCGTTCGATTCATCGATTCCTTCCAGTTTATGGAATAGTGGTTAGAACAACCCACTCAAACCTGTACTATGTTCATGAATCTCAAAAAAAGAATTTGGAGATCTTGCTCCTCTCTTGCAATGAAAAGGAGTTTATCTCAACAAATACATCAAAACGTGATCCAGATTCGATGAAACCACATTATTAGCTCTGGAGACGTTATATTCTCACTTACATCTTTCCAATGTCACTTAGGAAGAGTATTATTGAGCGAATAAGACATGGAACGAATTTCAGACACATGTGTCTATATCATTATCAACTCGAACCATTCTGGTATTTCACTTCAACAGGTCTCTCATGTGATGCCCTTCTCAAGACGAGTCAAGTGCAACTTGAACTCTTCCAAGATCCACATATGTTTATGTTTACTGAGAGCATGATTCGAGGAGGCATCTGCACCATAAGCCAAAAATACGCTGTGGTCAATAATAATAACATGTCTAACTACGATCCCACTCAACCATCCACATACATCCTCTACCTCAATCCCAATAATCTCTATGATTGACCCACGTCGCAATCCCTTCCCGTACGTGATTTTTAGTGGATTACCGGAGAACAATTCCTCCATGAAAGACAAACAGGATATCAGGATGACTCATGGTGCTATTTCGCTGAAGTCGATATGGAGTATCCACCTCATCTCCACCACACTCACAACGATTATATTTCCTAAGTTGAACCACTCATCATACTCTTCCTGCTTTCTCCCCAACAATTAAAAAAAAAACACAATTCGGAATCAGAGATGTCAAAGTCAAAAACTCCTATCCAGTCTCCATCACAAAATACAGTATAAGATTCATTATCGACTCCTCGATCAAGCTCTTCAACACGGATTCGTTCTTAAACAAGTTCATTGGGCTCTCAAGTTTAAACAATCTTCATCAATGAAATCCTACTTTTACTTTAATACTCAACAACGAGATAAAGCTACGAACAGACCTCGGTAAAAAAAAGTCTTTAAACTTATGGACAACAGTACCTTCGGAAATACCATAGAAAACAGGCTCCTCGGAATGAAAATCGAATCGTCAATAACTCGCGACGACTAGATAAACCCGTAGAAAACGATGCCTGCGTTAGCATGAACATCTTTGTTGCAGAACTCGTCGCCATAGAATAAAAAAATATAATCTCATGCTCGATAAACCCATCTACGTCGTTCCAGCCTTTCTCGACATCTAAAGTGCCCAATGCTTGAGTTTCATTCCGACTTCATCAAACGACACGACGGATATAAAGCCGGACTGCACATGACCGATAGCGACTCGCTTCTCTATGAAATTCACACTGATGATAACCACGCAGAACTCTATCAGCATCGAAACAAATTTGACCTTAGCGATTATCCAGAAACAAGCTCATTCCACTGCAAAGATAACAAAAAGAGACAAAAAAGAAACTTGCGAAATACCCACCATAGAATTCATAGAACTATGGCCCAAAATGTATTAAATCACGTTCGATCATGATACTATCAAGATAAAAGCTAAAAGGAGTCATAAAACCAGTCATCGCTTACATTGCCACTATCATTCATTATAACCAGTCATTACAGGGACATTTATAATATTACTCACGAGAACTTTTCGATCACAGCCACATCAATTCTTCAACCTGCTCCTCAACTATAAGGGAATATGCTCCTTCGACGATACACGATACTCCACAGATGGTATTTACACACTCGCCCACGGATATTATCATACGAAGTGAAAATAAAAGTGAGTACAATATTTGTTGTTGTTGTTGTTGTTGGGCTTAACGCCATTTTTCAGCACACGATAGACTAATCATGGCGGCCAGTATTAATGGTGGAGGAAGAAACCGGGAAATCACCGGAAAGACCCACCGACCCACGAGAAGCTACTGGCAAGCTTTCTCACATATCCACATTCCACGAATCCTAGACTCGAACCCACGCAGACAGAGGTGAGATGGCAGTGATCCATAACGGACAGCGCTTTAGACCACTCGGCCACTCGGGGCCCCTGAGTAGAATATTTCACTACTGACTTATATATAAATTTGTAAAAGGAGCAGCTTCAGCATACATTGAAAACAGATACTCATATTTGAAAGGCATTTCCTTATAGAAATCAATGTTTATCAATTTTATCGATAATATTAGAAAAAAGAATATTAAATTTTTTAAACTAAAGGAAACAGAATATTTATTCTCACAATTGGCAGATGATACCACATTGATTCTTAATGGTTCTTTCGACTCTTTTAATTTTGTATTGATTTATTTGATTTATTTGCAAGGATCTCAGGCCTGAAACTCAATATTACCCATATAAAAAATACAACTGGATAGGAAGTAAGGAACACATTGCAAAAGCCTTTCATCATAAATTAAAACTGCAAATGAATTTACTCTATTGGGTATAAAGATTTCAGTCGACTTAAAAACAATGATACAGAAAAATTCTGAAAATAAAACACACATGATAAAGAAATTTTGTGGAATCGGACAAAACGAGCCCTAACACAAATTGGAAAAATAACAGTTTTGAAAGCCTAGTGATTCCAAAGCTAAACCATTTGTTCATCTCATTACAAAACCCTCCGCAAGATTTTATTAGCGAATGGAATTAAATATTTTTCATATTTATATGGCAGTTAAAGATATATAAAATTAAAAGAGAGATTGTGTTTAAGAGCATCTATAAAGGAGTTTTTGTAACGACAGATATTAAGCATTTATTTTAGCTCTAAAAATTTGTAGCCTTCTTTTAATTAAAATGATATTTGGTTACGTGTTGGAATATAAAATATACGACGTGAAAGACATTGTCTTATTAGGAAATACTGATACAATATCCAGTGAGATGAAAAAAAAATGCTAGGGCGTAATGTTTTATTGGTTTGGAAACTTTTAAAACAAAAAATTATACCTCAAACAGGAGATCTTATGACCACGAACTTGTGGATGACCACACCAATGAGAGTATGCAAAGAGCCTATCATGTACAAGAAAATGGATTAAACATAATATTATCGGCACTGGCAAACTAAACCAAAAAGAAATTGTCATGAATGCCAGACCTTTTATCCCTAGAAATATTAAAATTATTCTTTACAGTGATGACAGTTGTGATTGTTGCAAATTAGTTTTGAACTCGAACGTTTCACCAGATTGTGAGAAAAGATGGCAACAAAATTTTAACTTCGCTAGTGATTACTGGCCAGATATATTCCAAAGTATTCAAAGTAACAAAAAGATCAAATTACAAGGGTTTCAATTTCGTCTTATGCACAGAATTGTACAGATGAATAGTTATCTGTATAAAATACATGCTAAGAGTACTGATAAATGTACGTTATTTTTAATAGTTCACCAGAAACCAATTTGTTTTTAAAATGTAGTGTGATTAATAGATTATGGAGTGATGTACCTTGGTGGATTCAAGATGAACTAAAAATAATATTTAATCCAAACATCAAAATGTTTTTTTTTTTTCCTTCGGAAAAATAGATCTAGAGGAATTGAATGAAAAACCTTCATATTTTATTATTCTTCCTACAAAGTACAATATATTCATATAAAATCTGAATATATACATACCTACATTAATGGCCTTAGGAACTTTCTAAAGAATATTATATATTAAAAAAACAATACATTGCATTCAAAGCGGATGGAAAAGAAAGTTTCATGAAAATTTGGGACGAGTGG
Source organism: Potamilus streckersoni (assembly GCA_016746295.1). Taxonomy (NCBI): domain Eukaryota; kingdom Metazoa; phylum Mollusca; class Bivalvia; order Unionida; family Unionidae; genus Potamilus; species Potamilus streckersoni. The sequence continues at coordinate 2,317,190 of JAEAOA010001852.1, forward strand.
GAACCAATACGTATTTCCATGTATATCCAAGTATAGTTAAACTTTTAGATTGTACTGGTCACCATCGAAAAGCGATCGATAAATGTTTTGTCTGGAAGTGTTTTGATGACATTTTAAATATAAAGAGTTCAACAATCATGACTGAATAGACTTTGCTGAAACTATTTTATCATTAAATCATATAGCAAAAGCATAATTATTTATAAATTGCAGATGATGAGGGCAGTCATGTTTGGTGAGCCTTGACGTTTAAGTGCTTCATGCATAAATAACAAATATTCAAATTATGGAAGGTGTGTTGTTGTGTGTTGTGTGCCAAATCCAGTATCTATCGTGGATGGGACAGCAACATGACTGATTACAGCTTCCAGGAGCCGGAAACCAATTGTTGTGTTGTCCATAATAGTGCCATAACAACTAAATAACAATTTAAATCTTAAATCTGCTTCCTCTTTAACTATTTTTTGAAGCAATGCTCCCATCATTCTGAAAGGTGGAAAGCAACAATATCAAGTATAATACCATATGAGTGAAAAGAATCCATTTCTCCTGTTTTTATTGTCAGGTGTATAAGAGACACAAAGTCGCAGTTGATGATTGAGCGTTGTTGAAAACAAATCCAGATATATCTGTCCATAAACATCGATTATATCATCAAATACCCTTTTACTTAATTTCGATTCAGAATCCTCCTTTATGTTTCATTACAATCTCTTTGCATTCAAATTCATTGCTCACGGTAAGTGAGAAGCAACTTAACCCTATAGATTATCCTGTATCCTGATGATACATAACAGCCAGGTATCATACATTTGCCCAATGACAACCTTTCTTCAATTTTGTTTGATTGGTGTACTCCTCCCCAATGTATAAGTGAGCACCAGTTTTGGTTGATTGATGTACTCATTCATCCCCAACTTATAAGTGAGCTGTCACAGGTAAAGCTAGTCGAGATTCACCATGTAAAACATGCAAAACTGGAATATAAATTAGATATCCACTAAGATGTCTCTCATTTGTAATAGATATACAGCATCAAAATCACTTCGACTTTCTTATTTGAGTGTGTTTCTCATGCAATACATCGTTATAATGTAAAAGTGTGTATTCTACATCTGGTTCGCTAGCAACTAACTTTCTCAGAAGCTGATCCATGTGCCATATAGTGATGCTTCAGAAATATTTGAAGACATAAAACAACTAGAATATCTGCTAGTTATTTCTTTAAGACAGTCATTGTGAGAGAGTCAGCAAAATGCCCACAAAATACTTGTAGTTGTATGGGTTCAAACACACAGTTATATGGATCATAATGAATAGTGAAACCATCTAATTATTGCATGATATCGATCTCTCTCCTTTACACCGATGCTGTTTAATTGTTTTTATGAGTTTAACGCCATATTTAAGCACATAATAAACTATATATGACAGCCAGTATTTGGCGAAAAAAAGACCCTTTGAAGAATCATTTTGTGAATAATACTTTTTCAGGAAGGTATCACATTTCGGCAGTTATTTGTATTTCTTTTTTAGGAGCGAATTGAATTTGCTTGGGCAAATATGTCTGTTCTCTAGGTTCTTGCAGATCTTGAGAAAAAAATCTATATTGCTACACTGAAATCCTAGATCTGACACCAATGTGTCGACGGTCTGAATACTTCCTGTTAAACAAGTTTCTGATTGATTGGGGTGGCAGGTGTGCTGAGGAGCCATTAATCAGAGGAACAAAGTCCAGTTTTAATTCAAGCAGGTGCCAGTAAATAGAATATAGTGTCCTTCGAGGTATCAGAAATATTGCACATCTGCAGCTATGTTATCAGATTTAAAGCTTTACGAATTGAAAAAAGTTGGCAAGAATAAAAAAATGACCTGGCAAGAATAAAAAAAAAATTACATGAAGAATTTCTGTGCCGAACTCCCTGAACATGTTTTTTTCTTCTTCTTCTAAAATGGAGTTTTAAAACGGATAAAAAGTCTTTATATTCATAAAGAGGAAATATTCAAAAGAGAATCTTGATCTTCAAATATATATGCTTAGATTAGAATATTCCTCAATATAGAATCGTTGCATTTAGATTCTGAAAACATTTTGATTTGAAAGACAAACTACTACCATAACAACTGAAGCTCGACTTTTCGGTTTTTGATAGATAAGGTACTGAGAAATAAGTGATATATGTACACTTGACAGACTATACGAAAAAGAAATTTAGAAACTGGTATTCTCTAGTTATCCTCATCCAGAAAGTTGATATTGGTCGTCATATCCTAGCAACAACTATTTTGCACGAGGAAAATCCATTGCGCTCTAAATATTATAAATATTGTGGTTTCTATTAATCTGACTATATAAAATATACTTACCCTTTGATTTCTTACTTTCACATCACCGCTAAACAAGACCATGCTGTAACAGAATAATCCCATAGAGATTAAGTTATAACGAAGAACTAATTGTAATTTAGTAAACGAGATGTCTATTTATAACGTGATTGAAACATGATTGAATCTGACACTAAACAATGGATTTTAAAAAGTGATGCTTACTGAGTTAAACGTCTGATATAAGGAAAAATATATTGGCCCAAACTGATTATATATAAAGGAATATATATATATATATATATATATATATATATATATATATATATATATATATATATATATATATATATATATATATATATATATATATATATATATATATGTGTGTGTGTGTGTTTGTGTGTGTGTGTGATTGCTTATGACCAAAATATACACCTACACCAAAATATAAACCACACCCATAGTCATATAGCTGAAAATACAATGCTTCGAGTCATGTATTACACGAGCCGCCGTCACCTACAAATGCAACGATATTTTACGCATGGGTGCACGTAAAGTTGCTTGTTAGATACATTAAATCCTTTCATCAGAAATACTGTACCAGATTATTTTATTATAATAACCAGCCTTGTACATGAATCTGTACTCGATAAGAATAATTTCTCATAATTATAAGAACCCATACAATTTCTCATCCTTTAATACGTACAACTGCGACCCGTCAATGAATTCAATTCATATATCCCGTTATATAATGGCTAACTTGAACACGTACAAGAGCCTATCGAATAGCATTGCGTTATATTCATAGGTCTGAGTATCTGCAAAATGTAGAGCAAATATTAGAACACGCAATATATCAAACAAAAACAATTCTATCACAAAATCCGGGGGGCGAGAAAGAATGCAAATTTAATTTTCATATATATATATATATATATATATATATATATATATATATATATATATATATATATATATATATATATATATATATATATATATATATATATATATATATATATATATATATATATATATATATATATAAAGCTAAAAATTGCCCACGTAAAGTGATAGCTTCCTGATAAAACTTACGTTAGTTATTGTTGTTGTTGTGGAAATTATAGTCGTATATGCATGGGCATTTACCTGACGACTTTTGTGCTAAAGCCCTGAAAGGGGCTAGAGATCCCACCCGAAAGGTGGGACTCCAAATTGTTGTGACGTTATTGTCTAACTCGAAACTATAAGTACAATATTGTGGTGCAATTCACGGTCAGATAGCTTAAGGTTATAGGTTTTCTCATTGCAAGCACTGCTTGTACAGCATGGGGTGAATCGAACTCAGTATTTTAAAATAATTTAAGACGTTAATAAACCATTCGCGGGTGACGTTGTACGCAGAAACGAAACCAGAGCACATTTTAGTCCAGGTATAAGTTATACACATTAATTACACACAATCCTGTTTCTTCACCATAGTTACAGTGCATCACTTCTCATCTTTTATGTCTATCTATATAAATTGTTATCAACATCTTAAAAGCTGGGTAACAAAATGTAATCCACATATTGTAAAGAACGTCCTGGAATTATGATATTTCCCGTTTGTACATTAAAATATGGGGACTGGTACTAAAACAGTATTCTTCTCAAACATCAGCCAAGGCATAGTGAACCAAATTTGTCAGAAAGCTTTGTGCGCCAAATAACTGGATCCCTTTCCTACCTTGTTGCAAATAAGTACAACCAGAGGAACTTGCATGGTGAAGAGTCCAATTACTTTAGTTCAATATTGTAATGAAGGTCCAAAGATGATATAATATGCTGCAATACGATATAACTGGTACAGAGATAGAACGTGATATATTTTCGAACGAGAAAGCGTAGTGTTGAGCATTCTGCTATTCAAGTCACAAAGAGTGGTGCTGAAAGCAATAGCATTTTTATAACAATAATGTGTTGCTGCAGATAGCGAGGAATACTGCAACCAGAGGAAGAAAAAAAAAGATTAATTTACAAATGAGACTGTTTCCCCTTCTTCAAAATCAATATAGATCTGAAAATTCGGAAAACCGATACTCTTTTGTTCTTCAACTGATAGATACATCTTGTTTCAGTTAATGATATGGTTCTAACATTTTATAATGTTCTCTAAATTACATCCTATGAAGTTTTAAGGTTAAATGCAGCCTGAAATCAATGCATCAGTGACTACTTGTAGAGACTTTTGCCACTTGCTGATATGTACATACGTACAAAGGTACGTTACATTTTATTGTAAATTTTTAATATTTCCACCAAATATTTTTCCTATACTTTTCGTATATTTTATGGACTTTGTAGAAATGCACTACATAAAATATTTCTTTTTTTTTGCATTTGTTGGACCTTGACTTAAAAAGTGAGAAAATATTCATTGACTAATAGGTGGGAGCTCGATATCGCACATTGTCGTTAACAGTTGCCGTAAAGGGTAAAAAGGTATTAGGCATCAGAACACAATAAAATCCGGTTCAGTACCCACGAATATAGTCCCAGTCTATTTTTAGATCACTTTTTCCTGTCTCCGTTTGGTGGTGATACAAGAGTTAGATTTTGGCATTCTTGTTAAGGATTTAAAGGCAATTGTTTATTCATTAGAATGTGAGTTTATGGTGTGGTTGTCTGTATGTATTTCGGCGACAGTGTACATTGAGTAATAAGGTCATGGTGATGATCCGGAAGTGAAATCTGTGTTCCGTTGCATGGTGTTTTGTTTACAATTCAGCCTCTCAAAAAAATGCAGGTCAACCCTTGACAAGAACTTCACCGTAAAGTCATCTTTGAAGGTATTTTAGATTAACATATGATTTGTATTTTTGTATTGATTGTTACACAGTGGAAAGTTCAGTACCGAGAAACAAATGTAGAGACTATATAGTAAAATTAATTGTGTTCTATGGCCAATAAGCGACTTTCATTTTTCAGTACAAGAACGTGATGATCTACATTGTCCTACGTATCTATTTATATATTCGATGTTAATGTATATTAGATAAATTAGTCCATAAAAAGAAAATTAAACTATAAACTGAGGATAGACTTTCAATACATTATGAAATCAAATTGAATACAGTACTCACAAATTAGTACATAATTAGTTATTGACCAAAGGTAAAGTCTTAATTCATACACAACCAATTAACTTGAATAATGTAGGATGTGAACCACCTGCCTCAATAAGGAGATAATATCTCTCATCCTGGCACTTTTTCTCTGTGTGTTTCGGTTTCAATAATTATAATATCAATAAAGCAACAAACAATATGAACAGTTACAATAACTATAGAATTAAGTCATCTTTAAAAAAATACTGCTACCTTACAACAGACTCTTATTATATACCTGCCACCAGCTAAATTACTTCTTACTTTTTCATCAAAGCCGTCTGTTTTGTTTTCTTTCTATTATTTCAAAGATTTTTTGCGGTTGCATAGTGTTTAACATTCTACATTTCCGTTTTTAGCCTGCTAATATAAAAGATGACAAGAAGACAGAATTAATAGCATTCAGAAATGAAGTCCTTATCCCCACCCCCAGGTATTAACTATCAAATCCATAGACAAAAGCAATATAAGCACTACAATGCAAACCATGTTGTAAGGTCTCTCGTTGCGTAATAGGTAGTGTGCAGGTCTTCATTTGAGGTATTACAGGAAATGGAATATAGGTCACGTGTTGGTCAGCATTTAGAGCGCAAAAGCATGAATACATCACAGGACAAAAACATGGCAAGCGTTCTCATATTAGCACATAAGTGGTGCCAGAGACTCAAATTCATGCATAGTGAGGAACGATGGGGGTGGTATATAAAAGTAAGTGCTTTAGACCATTCGCCAGCCTGTGCCTCTGTTAAAATTTGTAAATTAAAAGATAGCCCAATAAAATGAATGCATTACGTTGGATAAACAGCTGATTTGTCTCTATTGATTGTTAGACTTCAAACAGTTAACAGCAAAACAGCAGTTTTCACACAGTTGAATTAAGATGGATATCACCTTGCAACCTTGTCGTGCCCAATAGTTCTAAAATTAGAAAATATTAACTTTGGACGTTTAGTCAAACTTCTTGTTGCAGAACGTAACGTAAGCAAGTAAAATGGCATCTCTAACCATTCTAAATGAACCGTAAGTATTTCCTTTACTAGGGAGAAATCCTAGCATAATAGTAAATGTCTTTTAAATCAGCGGAAGCAGACCAACAATTCTATTTCATGTTGTCAATAGCAGATTTTGCGTTTCCATTTCTAAATAATCCTCTTCTACCAGATTGTTGTGGGTTTTCAAATTCAATTGAACTCCAAATGCACTATATTTTTTTAGGGATAATGAAAATGTTTCAGACATATGCTCCCTATTCTCTACGTATTTTCTGTCATACCTTTTGTGCTAAAACCGTCAGTTCTAGTGGCAATTACCAAACGTCTGTCCTAATGAACTTTGTGACTTGGGGAATTGGAAACTGAATATGTTTTAACAAATTCGAAATATCATATCTCTTAACATTACGTAAAATCCAACCACCAGATGCTATTTGTCCATGCCAATCTTTTCTATGTTCTGATCAACTTAACTTTTTGTTAAGATAATCTGTTAAAACAAAAAGAAGGGCCACCGTGCTATATACAACAGAATAAGTTGAGTTGCCATCCTCAGAAGCAATCAGAATCGGGATTGTGGATTTTGTTCCTTGCGTTGCTCTCAGAACCTTTTCGTTTTGATTCTCTCCTATAAAATCGCCACTAGTGCAACAACCAACCTCATCCCCATTTCTGAAGAAGTCGAATGGATAAGATTTTCCCCGAGTTGTGGTGTCTTTTTTATTATTATCATCTGCTGACACAAATCATATCAAAACAGGTGGTCTATAATTTTGCTGTAGCACACTTTTCAAGCTGCTTAGATCAATTCCTGCCTTCTCATTGAAAGATCCTACTTAGCATAAGCAAGCGACCTAAAATAATGTTTCACATATGTGGAACATTGTTGTCTGCCTGTTTTTAGTGAAGGTCAATGTAATGGCTTTAGTTTGAGGTCGACAGTTCTGATTGCTTCTCACAAACTGACTCCATATTTGGAGTTCGCCTTGGGCAACACGAAGATTGGAACAGTTACAAATTTGACGATGTTTTCACTCCCAAATGGCCTCCGTTTATCTTAAATATTATAAAATTATCAAGGTCACCTTCAAGATCGCGACTGTCGTTTTGAACCTCTCCAGTGGGAGCACCTCTGTGTTCATGTCCTGCGAACAGTGCCGGAGTACCCAATAGGCAGAGTAGGTACCGGCCTATGGCCGTCACGCATTTTGGGGGCATCGAGACAACGGATCAAAATAATATTGAATTGATTTGATCTTGAGGTATTAGGAGATAATTTGCGAGGGGGCCTTGAGATTTCGACTACCAAGGGCCTCCACAGGGTTTAATATGGCACTGCCTGCGAATAGTCCTCAGGGATGTGAAACTTAAATCCTTGTCAAGATTAGAGCCTCGTCCAAGTTTTCCTACACATATGCCTCAACCTTGGTTTCTCAATCACTCGTAAATCGAATATCTTCTCGAAATGGATCCAGAAATTTTGAGAATTTCTTTAGAAACGTGTCGTATAGCGCCCAGAGGCCCAGAATCACCTTTCTGATTCAATAATTAACTGGTGATCGTCTTTGATATTATTGTTGTGTACCTGGGCTATTGCTCAAAATCTGCCCATAGGTTTAGGCCGCATAGGTCTTAATTATATCAAAATATAGAAATGAATCGAATGCCAAAACAAGCCCGTATAAATTACGATATAACGATATAAAGGACAACTAAGCACACAACCAGAGTATTTAAGTATTTAAGACTTCTAAAAGTAACTTGCAAAATCTGAGGCCCCTTAGGGGATGATGTCCGGGGTCATTTGGCCCTTTCTGATTGGGCCTGCCTGTGAATAATGACTGGTAAGTACATGGAGGATTCGATAGTGCCTGTGCCTGTGTCGAACGCTTTTTCAATGCTGAACTGAGACTCATAGTGGAAATGAATATCGTCACCATAGTTTATTTTATGTTATTGTTTGGTGTTGCAGAGGCAGGCACAGCGAACTGTTCAGCGAATATACTGCAATCGTCGCTGTCTATATCTTGGCGAGTCGCTTTTGTTCTTAATGAATCACGGTACTAATTCAGTTCCCATAGTAAACCTATGCAGATACCATAATATTAGAAACTCAATAACTTTAAATTTCTGAGTGCCCATGATCAATCCTATATTTATCAGTGTAGATGAAAACTGGATGTCCGCTTCTGTATTTTTCTCCTGAAATACGGAACTAACGGGACAATATAATTGGTACCAGCGTCGTAGTTAAATTAGTTTGACCACACAGCCAAGCCAGATAATGGTTTACTGTTTGAGGTTCTATATGCGTTATTGGAAATTTGATATCCCTCAAATATGGGCAAGGCTGGTTTATTTAATCATGCAATAGTTTGAGGAAGAAACTTTTTTACTGAACACATTTATAGAGATTGTAATACTCACTTTATGTAATACCCAGTGCACGTAATACTCACTCCACGTAATACTCCTCTCTCTCTCTCTCTCTCTCTCTCTCTCTCTCTCTCTCTCTCTCTCTCTCTCTCTCTCTCTCTCTCTCTCTCTCTCTCCTTATCCCTCGGATGCGAGAGGTTGCGGGTTCGAAGCCCGGCCGAGCTATACCAAAGACTTGTAAAAAAAGATACTAGAAGCTATGAGCTCATTATTAAGAGATTGGTGTTAGGATAATGCCACTGGGTATGATATCGTGCTAAATGTCTGCGGCACGATGCCCCAATGCTAGACAAAACTATAAACTATCACACTGCAGATATCTTGGCGATATGACTGAATTTTTTTTTAATAGCATGGAAACCATTCTTCACATTTCAAGATCATGTTGAATGCAAAATGTCCATCTCATGACAAAAAAAAGACTTTGGGAATTTCAACAATTTTCAATTAGTTTTTTTTAAACTGATTTAATTCATACAGGAGTGGCCTGTAAATTGTAAAATACAGTAAATATTCACCATTTGTCGTCTGGGTAGTGTCTTAGGTGTGAACTGATTCACCGATGTATCGATAAATTTACCGTTTCGATCCATACATCAATACACAAGGTACATAATTGATTCAAAACGATGTTTACCTTACAAACATTACTTTTCATTTTTCAGCAAAATGACCAATAGTTAGACTTTAATTTGTTTATTTTATTTTGTTTATGTTGTATTGTAGGCTGTGTATTAAAATTTTTATAACTGACATGTATATTTGCATCCCTAATTGCTTTCTAAAATGTGCATTGTAATTATGAAAGCATTTACAAACCATTGAAATATACAGAAATACTAACATCACCTGTTCAGCCTAATTTTAGCATACGTGTAGCCCACATCTTCAGCCGAGTTGAATCTGTATTTCGGGGCTTTTGAAGTGATAAATGAAGCGGAATAGCGAGAACATTATTTTCAAGATTAGCTTCTCAGCCAGACTTCAACAAAAAGCAGTCTACTGTTTCATCAAAATCGATATAGTCCAAATTTAGTAGTCGGAGGTGTAACTGCAATGGCATTGTGATTTTACCCTTTTTCAAGCTTTGCGGGGTAATTTCAGGAAATTAACAGTTTTGCAGAGCTGCAGTTGATTCCTTTTGAAGCTGAGCTTGCTAGCAGATTAGTTCAAAGGTTTGAAGTAGTATTACAGATAGAGCTAATAACTTATAACATTCAACCGGAGAACGCTGGCTTATTTTATGTTATATTTTAAATCTTGGGATTCTATCAGAACTCTAAGCATGTCTCTTGAATTCAGTGTACATACAAATTGGCAATAAAATTGAAGCATTTGTTTTCCTGGATGAAATATATCACATTTAAATTCCTGCCCATGCTCAGCATATAAAGCAAGCGCCTGAGAGATTTGAAGCATGATATATTTATCAACAGTAACTAATTAATAACGGCATGAGACCAATAAAGAATTCATGATTTTCCTCTAAAAGTTCATATTTTAGCTACTGTACAATGAGCGAAGTCTTTTGAATCACTCGCATTACAGAGGTCATAAACGCTAATGAAAATCAGGTGTTATCTGAGAATTCCTTTCGGCCTATAAACGTAGGTCGCATTGAAATTGTGTTGTTTCTAGAACTTATAATTTCGGACAAATTCCAAGGCAAGGAGACCTCAAATGTTGTTTTTAAGTAAAATATCTTAGTTTGTTTGCTAAATAGAAACAAAGTTCGCTTCAGTTGCCCATAAAAGGTACCGAATTATCTAAAGTACCTAATTGTCTAAAGTAAATATTTATCTAGGAAAATACCTGCGATTACTTAGCAAGAAATATTTCATGTAATTATGAACTAACCGAAAAAGGTACCTAATTATCTATGGTACCTAAATTATGCAAGAAAATGCTACTTCTTATTTAGCTAGAAGTAATTAATGTAATGAAGAACCTACATGTACATGTATTTGAAATAATTTCAAAAGCTTAGTGTCACCTATCACGAAATTGTCCCCTTTTTTCCTTTTTGCTGTCTGGCATTGTGTGTAGACAGTGTCTAAAAGTGGGGTATACCATTGTGTGCATCCAGTATCTAAAAGAAGGGTCTGGCATCGTGTGTAGACGGTGTCTAAAAGTGGGGTATACCATTGTGTACATCCAGTGTCTAAAAGTAGGGTCGGGCATTGTGTGTAGACAATGTCTAAAAGTGGGGTATACCATTGTGTGCATCCAGTGTCTAAAAGTAGGGTCTGGCATTGTGTGTAGACAATGTCTAAAAGTGGGGTATACCATTGTGTGCATCCAGTGTCTAAAAGTAGGGTCTGGCATTGTGTGTAGACAATGTCTAAAAGTGGGGTATACCATTGTGTGCATCCAGTGTCTAAAAGTAGGGTCTGACATTGTGTGTAGACAATGTCTAAAAGTGGGGTATACCATTGTGTGCATCCAGTGTCTAAAAGTAGGGTCTGACATTGTGTATAGACAGTGTCTAGATGGTTTATCCGAGAAGCTGTATAAATCGGCAGGTTTAAATACCTATTTTACCTGATAGATGGTTTATCCAAGAAGCTGTAAAAATTAGCATATTTTAGTACCTATTTTATCTCATAGATGGTTTATCCAAGAAGCTGTATGGATTAGCATGTTTAAATACCTATTTTATCTGATAGATGGTTTATCCGAGAAGCTGTATGGATTAGCATGTTTAAATACCTATTTTATCTGATAGATGGTTTATCCGAGAAGCTGTAAGAATTAGCATATTTAAGAAATCTTGAAATATAATTTAACAAAGTATCCTTGATAGCAGTATGCATTATGAACAATGGATTAATAAAAATTAATGTCCTTTGGCTAACTAACCCATTCCTTAATTGAAAAACAAGAGAATTAAAAAATAAAAACCCAGGTGTTGACTATTAAGTATATTTATTCCATTTTCATGCACTTCGGAATAATCCGTGTTTGTATTTTAATTTGTGTTGGATGTAATCACCGTTTGTGTTTAATGCATTACACAGATATTTTCTTTTCCCACATTAGTATCGGATGTATTGATCGTATGGTACTAGAGACGTGGTGCTAAACTAGTGGGAAGTCCCTAGTTTAATTATATCATCTCTGGTACCACAAGGTGAAATATATCTTGTACTAACGTAGGAAAATAAAAAAAAATTTTCATTAAATACCAAACTTGCTTTAGAATCGAAATTTAGAAGATTAAACTCACGCTCAGAACATCATGCTCACCCCACCCCCTTGTCTTAAATTCTCTGCACGTTCATAGGTTGAGCGTATAAATGTACCTAATCTAAGAAGGCGGTAGGATTGCGCTGACCCAATCCGTTAAAGTAAATTAGTTTTCTTATTTTGTAAACTATATGAACCTACCTAAAAACAGTCCATCAATTCATCTCAGCGGGTGGGTGTATCCTTGCTGCGAAAAGTAAGGGGAAAGAACAAATGGCGTCTGGTCATATTTCTTTATCAAAAATTAATTTATATGTCTGTAATGTATGTCAGTTTCTATTTAGTTGTTCTAGATTACAAATTACTCGTATTTTGTTTCTGCACGTAAAATATGTGTAATCACACACAATCAATCATCGCTTGGCACGATAGGATATCTTATACTCTCATGTAGCTATGTGAAAATTTAAGAATATAGTTTTCGCGTACAAATATAGGAATGAAAAAAAATATTTTGTCAATCTATAATTCACGCTTAAACATATAAGCTTTCAACTGATTTGTATTTGTCTCTTTAGTTATCATTTTATTTTTAGTTCACAGCTGACAGCTCATCTGCCTAAGCCCAAGTAAAGACCCATATTAAGTCAATAGTGGGTGCTTCTTTTTGCACAATCGAGAACTCACAGTGATCATTCTGCACCATGAGATAACACAAACTGTATCATAAGTGTCACGGACGGAAGTCTAAACTCACTCTTCGCTAGCATTTGGTCAGTTTCCTGGCTACTGTAGTATGTACTAGCTTCAATATTGGTATAATTCGATAGATTCACAAATATGGAGGAAAGAAACGTAAACCTTAACACGAGGTTGAATTCTTGAGCTTTCTGCCAGATGGTGTTAGACATAGTCACTTTTATACGATAATGTTGTTGTTGTTGCTGTTGTTTTAGGCTTCGGATAGGCTGTACAAGGTGGCCACGGATGAAGATACCAGGAAAACCCTTGTAAGGATCAGTGACCCACGCGGAGGAACTGGAAGCTTTCTCATATCAGACGAGTTCGAGACAGGAACCCAAATTTGTGTGCATCAAAATAATGTGTATGATATACATATACAGATTCTACCGTCAAATTCCAAGAGTAAGAAACATACTGTCGTTTCCTGATTCTGAATTACCATGCTCTTATTACGAGGCTGGAAATTCATTTTCCTCGAAGTTTCTTTTTTCAACTTAACAAGCATGAATAAACTATGCCGTAAGCTCAGTTAACATACAGAAAGAAATGACCAACATTGTCTTTAAGGAATCCTTATTATGAAGTTTCAGTAATCTGTCAAATCCCGTTGTAAATAACTGTCGAAATAATCCTGTCATCCCATGCCAATTTACGACGTTCCACCAGAAACAGTTCGAACACTATCGGCAGAGCCTCAGATATCAACGTTCCTAGTTATTCAGCTACTGATACCTTGCGTGATGGAAAACTTGACAACTGAACAATAGCTGTAAATCGTACATAGATCCTGATCCCTACAAGTCGAAGAACTCGTGTCTTTAACAATGACTGTCTTGAAAATGAGTGATTATTGCTATACACGTTTCAGTTATAAAAATTATATTCATGTGCATATCAGCTGTTAAAATGAACTTTAGTTTAGATGAAGTTTGTACCAGAAACGTCGAAATATTAAGCGATTTCTTTTTCAGCTCAATTTCTGGATTTTATTAATTTATTTTAAACGTGATATGTATTAAATAAGAATATCAGTATCATAGTTATTCGATATTGCTCGCTACATCACGTATTGTTGTCAGCATAAGAAACTATAGACCATGATACGCGTCTCAAAACGATCCTGATTTTCTGATGTTGACAGCAATACGTGATCTAGCAACGAAAATCACATTACTGTGATAATAATATATATGGACAGTATTTTTTGTTAAAAAAAATTACACAGTGATGAATTCTGAGGCTTGTCACGTGTAGATGTTCACAGTTTATCTAGCAGAGGATTGAAGGATACAGTCAACCTATCAGTTGTATTGGAAAGTACACAAATTCGTAGCTCTGATATATGAATGGCAAGATTTTGTGATGGATGGACCAGAACTCATAAAAAAGCCATACCTGTATGACCTGTCAGACAAATGAGCTAATACTTTCCGATTACTGTTTCTAAGTTGACATGTTTAGCATTCATCAATAGATGACATGCTGAAATTGTGAGATTTACGCAGCTCGCGCTTCTGCACTGTCTCTGCAGTTCTTTTCATTTTATAAATGACATGCGCCAAGTGGAGCTCTCTTGTGCGAGATCATCCCATGAATCAGGGTCAATGTTAAAGTGTTGCAAGAATGATTTCAGGGAAATTTTGAAGCGTGCCTTCCGACCAATTTCACTCCTTCAGCTGGTCGTAGAAGGTCTTTGTAAGTCGCCCTGCTGACATATTGGTGACGTAGCATACTCATCTCAGCTGCGATTTCTTTAGCATGGTGTGGCTGCTTGGAATGCCTGCTCGTGCGATAACCTAATAGTTTTGGCTATTTTCCTGCCATGTTGTTCTCATCAATTCATTCAGATAAACCATGTGAAAATGGTTTAACTTCTTGGCATGGTGTCTGTACACCGTTCAAGATTCGAATGCATACAGCGGGGTCGGCAACACAATGGCTCCGTAGATCTTACATTTTGTTTGCAGACTGACGCCTCTGTGCTCTCAAACATTTGCGCGTAGTCTGCCAAAGGTCACACTTGCTTTAGGTCTCACTGGATATTTTGGTATGTTGCCACCCCCACCAATTATTAAAGTAGAAGGCATAAGCCTAATTATAGCAACCCTAGCATTTATAAAATCACACACAATCTAAATCTGTAATATGGTTCACATTTATTTTGAGTCATGCTTGAAAATAGGTTGGCTTGTTACTGTCTACCTGTCACAGTTAGATTAGCATTGGATATCAAATGCGTAACTTGGGCTGAAAATGAGCAGCCGACTTGGCTTACGTATTTACATGTCTGCTACAGAGGTATATATCTAAAAATCTACATGGTTGACGGGTGATGAAAGGTATGTTGATTTGTTATAGTACTAGTGAACTTTAAAGATTAATAATGTACATACTGATTCCTTGTGCCGCCTTGTCTCAGGAAAAAGTTCAAAATAGCTCTTTTCTGTCAAAAATGAATGTAAAAAATAGGGGCTGGTGGCAGTATCGGTTCAGTATAAAAGCCACAAGTTACATAAGGAATTAACCGTAATACCTGAGTCGGAATCTTTCAAGCAAGCTTTTAACAAAAATCATTAGTTAGTTTTCATTTGTATCTTTAATGTAATGTTATAATCATTTTTCTGCAAACATCATTGCATGAAAATTTGCCCCAAAAAACTGTCCAGTGAGACCTTAACAATTCAGACGATGGCATCATCATTGATGTAGACTGCATGTGATAGTGTGCTGCCGACATAGGTGACTTTGTCTGTTGACATGAGGGTTCGACTATTTATTGTGATGGTTTATTGTCACTGGTGCAGGTTGGTGCATCACCTCTGTCATCTTGACACTGATTGTGAGACTTAAATTGCCACAAGCTGAAGATAAATGGTTCGTACTGTGTTTAGATTCGTCTTAATCCAAGACACGAGTCAGCATGCTATCACAGAATCGCCGAAACGTCACTATGAGTTCCTCTGAACAACCAAACGTTTGTCACAATCTTCCAAAAACAACTACTGCTTATAGTATCAAAGGTTTTCGTTAATCCATGTAGTGTATAGACTGGAGTTGTTACTTTCATTTCTCACGGAGTTGACGAGCATCAGATTTTCTTTTCCCTGTTCGTTGTTTGAAGGTACGCTGTCTCTCAGGCAGGAGCCTTATTGAATGTGATGGACTTGGCAATGCATCACAGTCATGGCGAGGATTTTGCTGGCTATAGACGGCAAGGAGATGTACCGATGAGTATCGTAGGATTGTCTGTTCCCGTTCTGCATGTATAAATGGACGATGGATTCATCCTTGTAGTAGTGGTGTCTGAGTCCACATAGACTGGAAATGTTCAGTCAGCATGCGTATTATGTGCTCTGGCTTTATAGACCTTGACATCTAAGAAAATATAAATTCCATTATGAGTCCATTCAGCTTTGGTGGATTAGCAAAAGAACCAAAGACAGACAAGTTCATATCGTTGGTTTCAATTATAGGGTTGTCAAAGGTTACCAGACATGGCCAGGTGTCATTGCCAGTAGTTGATCTTGCAAGTCCAACATCAACGGACTACTAAGAATATTTGCTGAACAAAATCTCACCATCGCTAACAGTATTATGTTTGCAAAAGCGCAACAAGAAGTCTTGGATGCACTCACGCTCCAAGCACTGGCATCACTAGGACTACATTACTGTCAGGATGTTCGCGTGATGAAAGCCATAATAAATGCAGAATGCTGGACGGACCACACGCTCATATTATCCAATCTCAATATCTATATTCAGACTATTAAATAAGCACAAAACAGAAAAGGCCCGATGAGCTCGAGTTTTCCAGATGAAACATTAGAATGTGAAATATGCGTTCTTTTGTGAACTATGCAGTCAGCTAGTGACAATTGATGTGAACTTCGAGACCGTCGAGAAAAATGGAAATGTTATTGTCCAATACAAACTCAGAGTGCTGCAAGACTCATGGCTGAGCGACAAGGCAGACGAGATTAAGTCCTAAGGAGACGATCTACGGAACACGGTCAACAAGCACATCTTCAAGGCTATCCGACAAATTAAAGAAATATACTACTCACATTGTTAGAACACTTCAAGAACATTTTTTTTAAACAGTCATCTATCTGCGATGAGGCAGGTGACTGACTGCCCCAAGGAGAAATAAGCATATCACTTGCTGATCCTCCAACGCTGATTGAAACACAAAAGCTGGTTACCTGCTGAAAAGCACGAAGAGAAGAAATTGTATCAGACGTCTACAAAGCCGAAATTTCACACATGACTGATAAACTGACGAAACTTTTCCAGGTAATGTGAATTCATGGTAAGTATGGCTCAGGAACACAAAGATGCATCCATCGTCTACTTGAAAAAGTGGACGAATAACAAACTGCGACAACCATCGGGACATCTCCTAGCTATTGGCTTCGGAAAAGACTAGGGACAATATACATTGTATTTGTAGCTCGCCAACTTCAGAAGAAATGTTAGGAAGAGAACTACAACTTCTTCACGACTTTCGTTGATCGGACAAAAGCCTTTGATCCTTTGGCTTTGCTTGGCCATTGTGATTTTAGCTTGAACACGTTCAAAAAGTGGCTTAAAGATGATATGGATGGATTACCTACTTTCAAATTCGAATTTATCTGCTTGGAACGAGGTGACCAAGTAGTGTGTTTCAATTGTGATGTGATGATCTGAGATATTAGGATTCGGATCTCCTAATACATACCGGTTTCCGTAATACCACTACCTTCCTTTGGTGGATCATAATGATTATCCTCATGGATACTTTAGAAGATAGGATTCATAATTTAAAAATGCAATAAACATTCTCACCTATACCTGGTTTCAGAATGGTTTTGTTTTGTTTGAGTATCTAATCTCGGATTAGCTGGTTGTAATAAAGCTACTTATGGTTTCTTCAAACAAAACAAAAACCCTTTCTTTGTTGTGGAATGTGAATGATGCCTTTCTCGGACTGATGTGTCGTCAAAATAAAACATCTTATCAGAACAAGGTTTGAATGCTACAGTGAATTCCATAGAATAAAATCTTAAAGAATTACCAAAATAAGTTGAAAGAAGCATTTCCTCGAGAAGAGATTTCTTCACAAAGTACAGTGTTTTGTGAGTTACTGGATTTAATATGTCATTATATTTAAAGTCATGTGAACAGCGATGAATACGACATGTATTCCACAGTGTAAAGGGAGATCCGTCGTACCAAGTATTATGTTTTTGGCAATATCAGTCGTTGAGCCAATTTTTTCTACCAACAATTTCAACATGACTTTTTCAAACGATCGTCTTCCTTTTTCTTTCCACGTGTTCCAGGGTGATGTCTTCTATGGATTGATACCGTTTTTGGATTGCTTAAATGTTGTTTGTTGTCTAACATCAAAGCCAGTAGCTTCTTGCTTAAGTTTAAACTTTTTTGACAGCCTGATAAGATCCCTTGAATGGTGTCGCCGTCTTGATGTTTGCATTGTTTTGTGGTAGGAAAGTGCCAAATTTCATACACTTTTAACAGTTCGTATCCGCAATCGATCGCACAAAACAATTAGACCTTCATTCACGTTCCTGTCAAAGCTCATTATTGATCGTTGTGTCGTTATTGTTGGTCTTTATTGCATGTTTCAGCACACGCACGGCATGAAAGAAACATCAGTTTTCCGTGGCAATGATGTGGTGAAACAGAATGGGACAACTTCTTCGATCGCAAAATTTGACATTTGATCAAACATTCGTTCTTCTCGGCATAAGTTCGAACCACTACGATAGCACGGATTAAGCACATTTGATGTTGGTGATTGTCAATCTGAACAATACTTCATCGGGTACTGTGAAGTTCATGTACCAATAAAACATTGTGTGGTCGAATGGAGTTTTCATCCGTGGTGTCAAATTCATTCATCGTTCCATTGTCAGAAGTGTTGAATTTTGTTGATAATTTTGTCAGAAATTAATTCTGCTCTTTGCAAATATCCTTCCACACAGAAGATGACAAGTTGCTTGATTAATAGACAGTCTTAAACGATCATCATCATTATCTTGGTGCTGACGTTTCAGTGCGTATAATAATGATTTTTATAAATCCGTAATGAAACCTGCTGCTTTTGTGTTTAACTTGGGACACGAACGAAGTCCGTCGTTTGAAAATGTTTGCAAGTTCCTTTTTAGGTAAGACAAATGTAAAAAGACTCTTCAGAAACTACTGAATGACTTTCTTGCCTGACTCTCTCTCTCTCTCTCTCTCTCTCTCTCTCTCTCTCTCTCTCTCTCTCTCTCTCTCTCTCTCTCTCTCTCTCTCTCTCTCTCTCTTGTAGCTGTAGAGTTAGATGGTGATGTGTTGGCTAAGGATGGATCACTCATATCATCTTCAAAATTGAACTTGCATAACATTCCACGAAACGTCTTCATCATTTCTTGGCTTCCTCTTTTTTCTGTTTTTAAAGGTTTCATCTATCCATTTTGATCCAAAATTTTATTTGACTAGCGCATAAACTCTCCCCCTATGTACAGAGAAAATACACTTCCTACAAGACTTGAAAAACGGACAATGGGATCCAGAATATCCACAACGTCTAAAAAAAGAAATCTTTGAAACAAGAGAAAACAGAGACGCTAGTAAGTGTACCTGATATCAATGTAAAGATAAATGGCGTTGACTTTCACGGTGTTAAAAATGCCAATTAAATAGGTAAGCGTTCAGCAGAAATAGAAGAACCTTACTAGTAACAAAAAAGGAAGGATGCAAGAGTAGAAAATTTCATTCCAGTGAAGAAATTCAAAAGAGAAAGATGGCGAAAGTACGATAAAATGAAAAAATGTAGTATTATTATTTGATTTGAAATTAAATTGTGCTGTTTGCTCAAGTAGAATATAGCAAAGAAAACTCAAGTATTTCTTTGTCTTAATTTTTTCTTATAGCATGAATAAAATTTTGATGTACCTAAACATGTACACGTTTTATTATGGATGGATTTACGAATGATTTGGCATTCTCTTAGTAGTATCTCTCTTCTTAGAGAATTTGTGGATCGGAGAAAAAAAGTTGGAGTTTTGAAAAGGCAAAACAAAACAACAAATTTACGGACCTGACATCGTTAAATATTACTCTGTTAAACCTTTCCACGACCAAGTCAGCTTATGCTGATATGGTAGTGGTGACTGCTGTTGGCGTCTCTGTGATGTCTGTAGATAAGGTCATTCAAGGCTTAGAAGTTTTGGATCGTGAGATTATCTTTTCATCTGGGCTATTTATAGGTCTGATGCGTTTTTCTCATATAGTTTAACTATACTACATTCACGTTTTGTTGTCACTCTCTTCATTCTGCTTAGTCTTCAAAGTTTTCTTCTCTTTAACTTCTCGCTTTCTCTTCCACTCTTGTAGATGTTAACCAGTTAACCAAATACTTGTTCTTCTTCCTTTTGACGAAGCAAAGAATCGTCAACTCCTTCATTTTCTTTTGAAATCGTCATAGACTGGTAGAGATAGAGAAGGATATGAAGGTAATACTATGCGGGCAAAAAATCTTGCGGAGATGACAGTGAACTACTAAAAGCAAAATTGAAATCACCCTCTTCTAAAAGAATATTTGCTACATCAGTAGTAATAGTAGTCGCAGTGGAACTATCACTCCGAGTATGCAGCTTATCCTTGACTGGTGCACTCCAATGAATCATACTCATTTGATCAGCTATATGTATTGTACTTGAGCTGCTCCGTACTGGTAAATTGTTGGAAAGAAGCTGGTGCGTGCGTGTGTGTGTGCGTGTGTGCGTGTGTGCGTGCGCGCATTGTAATGGGTAGAACATTCCAATCCGTTCCGATCCAATCAAAGACTATATATAGAGGCCTATTGGCTTATGTGTCACCTATTCTCAGGACAATCAGACAAGATGTGGGAAAGCGTAAAGTCGTCGACTATTGTTTTAAGTATGCTCTTCAATTCAGATCTTCTGGTACATGTCAAGACTTCGGGACAAATTCGCAGGATCACACACTGTTACACTGACGAAACGAATCTATGTGGAGAGGCAAGTGTGTCGGGAGTTTGGGTAAGTCTACGGACCGGCTGAAAGGAGATGTTGATGAAGAGGAACTGCAAAGTAGTGTGGCATGTGCTATCCCGCTTTAGTTTACAATCTCCAACGGCCGTTTAGACGGACAGCCATATCTCTAGAAAAGAGATACTACTAAAATTATTGCCCTTCTAATGTTTTTAAGTGAATGTTATAATATTTCTATAAAATACAAAGGCCATAATTTTTCATATTTTTTTTCCACAACCCAACTAACACCTTTAAACCTCCTTTTTCTTATACTTGTGGATATAGCATCTATGAATATTATCTACTCTCGCTGTGCTTATGTGTGATAGTGTGTTTTGTAAGTATACGTTGTGTAAGCACTCATACCCTTATCGTTTGATAGTCGGTATAGGGTTATTTAGTCACAACACACGGCATGTTGGATAGTATAGTGTATAGTGTTAGCTTTTTGATAATAATAAAAGAGTGGGTTATGGATAGTAACCAAAACGTTCTCCGTTGGATAGTAATCAAAAATATGTATTAGTAATCAAAGAGTATGTATTGAATAGTAATCAAAAGGTTAATGTTGGTACCTGGACATATTAAAGCTATTTTCTCCATACTACCCTCACGGGCGCATAAACACAGGGACAAGGGGAAGGGAAACACTTCTACCCTCCGGAATTCACCTGCAAACATGTTTTGGCCTATATAAGTAAAATGTAATAGCTGACCTCTGCATATTTTCCACCCCCGCAAAAATATGTGTGCTCACCTGACTACCCAATGCATTTATTGACATGGAAGGGGCTTATAATAAAATATTTTAACATTGCCATTGCCATTGTGCCCTATATAGTTTTCAACATGGAGCATGCTATAACTGAAACCTTTAACAGTACCATCCACTTAGGTACCCAAAGTGTTCACCACCTGTTAAACCTATGGGCATAGGTTTTTCCCTTGTGCCCTTTATGAGCCGCAAACTTTCTACAGGTGTTATACTAGCCATATATAAAATACCCAGGAGTGAGCTGCGAGCGTTAAACGTTGTTGAAACATTGATGCATTGGACAATACTCAGAATGTGGTGTATTTAATATTATTTAATATTATTAAAAAATTGTGCATTGGAGAGTGCTTAAAAACATAAGCCCATTGGCTATATAGAGCCGATTATTTTTTTATCATTAGGATTGCCATACGGCTCCATATCGCACCAGTTCCCCCATGTAAGCCTCGTTGTAATGTTAATTCTCTACGGTTCTCAAGAGCAAAATCAACAACTTCTAACAATGTAAAAGAATTCAATAGCAACTTTATAACGGAACTGGTAAAATCCCATAGGTCTGTATCCACGCGCATACCCCACAAGATACATGTTCGGCTTAACGTTGTTTTCCTGTTTGGCCTTTTAAGGGCTTCACATTACTGTTAACATTTAAGTCAACAACTTCCAACGGAGTCCAGAGTGGCAGAGTAGTCTAAATCGCTCACCGTTCCAGATCACTGCCATCTCACATCTGTCTGGGTGGGTTCGAGTCTCGGGCTTGGCTAACGTGGGCATGTCAGAAAGCTTGCCAGTAGCTTCTCGTCGGTCTGAGGTTCTTCCCGGGGTTTTCCAGGGTTCTTCCTCCACCAGTTATACTGGCCACCATGCATAGCTTATCTTGTGCTGAAAAATGACGTTAAACCCAAAAACAACAACAATAACAATATCTAACAATGTAACAATCTAGCATCAATGTCAAATTATCGTTTGAGGCCAAAAAGTCCCATCTGAGGTCAGCAACTTCTAACAATGTATACAATATGTTCCTAGCGGCATACGTGTCAGCTTTGTAGTATAAATGTTTAATTACTTAAATATACATTACAGCCTACAATGTCAGTGTAATAACTCCCGTATACATTCAAGTATCATATATAACAACGAATGTAGTTTAGCTATTAACACGTTTTAATTTGGGGGTTCAAAATCAAATGTGACGGTCAGAGGGACATTAGGAAGGAAAACTGTTTCCACAAAATAATTGAAGTCCAAAACACGACTAAACTTTGTGGATTGCTTGTATTTGAAATAAGAAAGGTGTATTATCGATTTGTGAGTCAAAGTCAAGGTCACTGCGAGTGTAAGAAACATAGTTTTAGAAAACAAAATGTATTTCTGCTTTTTTTATCTTGACCGAAAACATTTAGTGATTCTGTTTTCGAAAGATCAAGTATGCGACCACATCTTCGCTAGGCAAGGTTCTGATATGCTTATTTATGAGTCCATTTGAGTCATGTGCTCCTCTTGTCTCGATCATGTAGGAACAGTGTTCAAATTTAAACAACCTACTTTTGATTGTATGCGGTGGATTTCCGCCGCAACCTATTAAATTCACAGACCCGAAGCACAGAAATATCTGCTCGATCCACCTTGGTGTTAACATATCGGAACCTTGGCTAGCGAAGATGATCCAACCATTGAATGAGGGTTTACATATACAAAGTATAATAATAGTATTTAGCAATGATACTATGTACCAAATGAGGGACTTATGGTTTACTACAACTTCATGCATGTTTTCCCAACCAGTTTGGGATACAGAGGACAACAAAGCCGGAGTTTCCAAGAAAAAAAAAAAACAACCGACACTACTAGCCAAATATAATATCCAAGAATCCACAAGCAATCTTTTCTTCCCCTCTTTATTATTTCTAAAGGTTGAGTATTGTTAGAACCTGGGCTTAGGAGTTAGACTAAACTTAAGAACAACACAGATTTGAATCAATCATAATTCTGTTAGAAGAAAATATTTAGAAATAAATCGCATTGTAAGATTACAAAATATTAAATTGCTTCATTTTATCTCCCTTTTTCTTTGCATTCATGCTTTAGAGTCTAGACTATTCTGAAGTCTTATTAAATATATTGTTACGACCCTGTACTTTAATTGTGTGTGTGTTAAGGAATGAATTCTGTGTAAATCTTTTTATTTCATTTTTACTTCATTAAATGTAATTATTAATATAATTATATTAATATCAGTCTGATATGTTGTTGAAACACATCGTGTTTACTTGAGTCGTAGATGTGAGTCATGTGAGCACGTGCTGTGTATGATGACAAATTCATTACAAGTAAACATTTTGGAATAGCTATGAAAACTATTGGCTGATACTTAGTCAGGCTTTCCTAATGTCCAGAAGTATTACGAAACTGCATGCGTCCTCCGTGCGCGTGTAATTCAAACAACGTATTAGCTTCATTATATGTTGAGGTATTTTGTAGGATGATCAGTCGTAGTCGAGAGTCATAAAGTCAGTTTATTGTAATATTTTAGAGTTATACAACTTCTATTACCTTAAAAAAAGGTATTTTTGTATTTTTGTGCTAGAAGAAGTTGTATGTTCGCATGTCTACGAAGAACATGTTTTGTGAGGAGCTAATTTTATTTCGTTTTTCTGAATAATTGTTTTCCTAGAGAACAACATTACGAATTTGGACAAAGACAATTTCCCGAAAATATTCTAAATTGGAACGGAAAAACACAAACTGTGCTTTATTGTGTAAATCTGACGTGGCCATCTGCCATTTTGGACCGGAATTGAACTTCAGACTATGTTTAGAACTTTTTACAGGACTTGTTTCTATTTTGAACAATTTCGGATCATTTCTGTAAACCGTAAGTCTTATTTAACATATTTACATTTTTTCGCGTTTTCTAGGAAAATAAATTTTGTTAAAATTTACAAAGCTTGTTGTCTTCACTCTTTCCTTTATGTTACTTTGAACGAGCCGATACGTAACAATATATTGTCAGAAAATTAAATATCACCCAAGTGAACTTGAATTCACACTTAAATAAGTAACAGTTGAAATCATACTAAAATGAGTAACAGCTGAATTCAGTTATATAAATTATCACTTAATTTTATATACGATGCTGACGGGCATTTCTGTGCAACTAAGGCTTCTATCACCAATATTAAAGCAAAACCCATACTGAATACTTAAATAAGTAACAACGAAATTCACTTAAATAAGTAACAGAATTCACTTAAATAAGTAACAGAATTCACACTTAAATAAGTAACAGAATTCACTGAAATAAGTAACAGTTGATTCTCACTGAAATAAGTAACAGTTGATTCACACTGAAATAAGTAACAGTTGATTCACTGAAATAAGTAACAGTTGATTCACTGAAATAAGTAACAGTTGATTAACACTTAAATAAGTAACAGTTGATTGACACTGAAATAAGTAACAGTTGATTCACACTGAAATAAGTAACTGAATTCATTCTCAAATAAATAAGTTGACTTCATACTTTAAATAGGTAATAACTGACTTCGCACTCAAATAAATAACAGTTGAATTCACTTTAAATAGGTAATAACTGACTTCGCACTCAAATAATTAAGTTAAATTCACGCTTAGATAAGGAGCAGCTGAATTCACTCTTAAAGAAAGGAAAGTAACAGCTGAATTCGCTCTTAGAGATAACAAATGAATTCACGCTTAAATAAGTTGAATTCAAGCTTAAATAAGTAACAAATAACCACTGAATTCACACTTAAGTACAGCTGAATTCGACCGATTGACTAAAATTAAATGGTTACTTAAGTGTGAATTCAGTTGTTACTCGTTTAAGTGTGAATTCAGCACTGGCTCGACTAACGTGGGTATGTGAGAAAGCTTGCCGGTAGCTTCTCGTGGGTTGGTTGTTCTTCTTCCACCAGTTATACTGGCCGCATGGTATAACCTATCTTACGCTGAAAATGGCGTTAAACCCTTCAACAACAACAGGGTAATGATATTCTATGCAGAGAACCAGTGATGACGACTTGACACGTGATGCGGTGAAATATTTATCATCGATAAAGAGTTTATCTTTAAATTATATGCTGATACTTTTTACGCATGTTTTTTTTTGTAATTATCTGTATGTAATGTACATTTGATAAATTATTACAATTGAAAATATACAGCGCCATGCTTACAAAATATGGCTATTATAGTAAGTTCTTTCTGCATACGCCTAAACATTGTCTACTTCATCTCACCGTGGCCAGCTTAACGCGGCTGGCGGGGATCCCACTTAAGCATTGGCAAAACAAAGAAAGATTAGGGTGATACCTCTCACCTTAGGTGCATGGAACATGCGCACACTCTTGGATAGTGCCGGGTTCTGAAAGGCCTGAAAGACGGACTGCTTTGATTGCCAGA
Source organism: Potamilus streckersoni (assembly GCA_016746295.1). Taxonomy (NCBI): domain Eukaryota; kingdom Metazoa; phylum Mollusca; class Bivalvia; order Unionida; family Unionidae; genus Potamilus; species Potamilus streckersoni. Next base: position 2,343,273 of record JAEAOA010001852.1, read on the forward strand.
GAGCTGGCCAGGTACAAAGTCCAGATTTCAGCACTGAAACCCGACTTGCCGACGTAGGTCAACTGTCAGAGGTAAATGTAGGCTACATCTTCTTTTCGATTAGACGCAGCGAGAAAGAATGTCGTGAGGCTGGAGTTGGGTTTGCCATCAAGCCAAACCTGGTAATAAAAAAAATAGACCCAACTAAAGGCATTAATGATCGTCTGATGACCGTTTGACTACCGCTCCCAAGAAAGCGATCTGCCACATTAGTCAGCGCCTACGCCCAAACACTGACAAAACCAAATAAGATCAAGGACAAGTTCTACGAGGAACTAATATCCACTATTGCTTCCGTGCCCAGAACAGATAAACTCGTCATCCTTGGCGACTTCAACGCCCAGGTTGGCGCAGATCACACCTCATGGGAAGGAGTACTGGGGAGCATGGGATTGGCAGATGCAACAGCAATGGCCTCCTGTTGATAGAAACTTGTGCAGCGCACGAACTCACCAACTCTGTCTTCCACCTACCACTTCGCAACAAGACTGGCCATCCACTGCATCCTACCTATCTACAGCCGTCATCGACCTCACTCTCTCGTCCTCACTGGCACTGGCAACTGCTTGACTACGTCATAGTGTGACAAAAAGACAGGAAGGACGTCGGAGTGACGAAGGCTGTGTGTGGAGCTGAGTGCTAAAGAAATGTGTCTATGGTTAGATATAGAAGTTTTGCTGGATTAGGTGTATATGATTCTAAGTGTTAGTGGAGTAGGTATTTATGGTTGGATCTGGAAGTGTTACTGGAGTAGGTACTTATGGTAGGATCTAGAAGTGTTACTTCAGTAGGTACTTATGGTAGGATCTAGAAGTGTTACTTCAGTAGGTACTTATGGTAGGATCTGGAAGTGTTACTGGAGTAGGTACTTGTGGTAGGATCTAGAAGTGTTACTGAAGTAGGTACTTATGGTAGGATCTGGAAGTGTTACTGAAGTAGGTACTTATGGTAGGATCTGGAAGTGTTACTGGAGTAGGTACTTGTGGTAGGATCTAGAAGTGTTACTTCAGTAGGTACTTGTGGTAGGATCTAGAAGTGTTACTGAAGTAGGTACTTATGGTAGGATCTGGAAGTGTTACTGGAGTAGGTACTTATGGTAGGATCTGGAAGTGTTACTGGAGTAGGTACTTGTGGTAGGATCTAGAAGTGTTACTGAAGTAGGTACTTGTGGTAGGATCTAGAAGTGTTACTGAAGTAGGTACTTATGGTAGGATCTGGAAGTGTTACTGGAGTAGGTACTTATGGTAGGATCTGGAAGTGTTACTAGAGTAGGTACTTGTGGTAGGATCTAGAAGTGTTACTGGAGTAGGTACTTATGGTAGGATCTAGAAGTGTTACTGAAGTAGGTACTTATGGTTGGACCTAGAAGTGTTACTGGAGTAGGTACTTATGGTAGGACCTAGAAGTGTTACTGGAGTTGGTATTTGTGATTAGATCTGGACATATTGCTGAAGTAGGAATATATGGTTACAAAACTGGACTATTAATTTCTGGTTAGATATGGAAGATTTGCTGGAGCTGTGTCATATAATTTTTCTTGTGCAGTTTTCTTTAACCAGCAGTATGACTTTGAAATCATTATATCAAGCTGATACATATCCTGCAAAAATCTGGCTTGTTGCTTTGGGACTTGACAAAGATTTCTCTCATGATTTTCATTTGGCCTAGAATGGGATTTAGGCATTAAAAGCTTGTGGCCAAACTAGATGCTACACCCAGTGCTGGATCTAAGTGTGCATTTACACCATTAATTGTTGTTTCAAAATGCATGTCTAGGATACAGTTAATTTTCAAACAGATTTTAGAACCACCCTTGTTACTTGTGATGATTTCAATTTTGGAATGATTTTTTGATAAAGCAAAACCCTGGATTTTGATATTTTTTGAAGTTAACATATGGTGTTTGCTCACATGCCCTTAGTTGAAGCCATGGAAAGGAAAACGATTATGGACAGCAAAAAAGGGTTTGATTTTATTTACATGTTTTAAAAAGTAATTAGCAATTGGAAGCAAGCATTTTAATTGCATAATCTTTTCAAAATTTACCATTTGCCGTCAAAATGAAGCATAAAAATCAAAGATCTTGATATGTTTTACATTTTCCCTTGGACTTCAATTGCTACTGTTTTTCAGTCTTCTCAATTGCTACGGTCTAAATGTATGGTCTTTTGCCAGTACAGTCATGGCTGGGAATGTCAGTCATGGAATCATGTGAGACAGACTTTTAGGCAACTATATATTGCTCAGAAGTTTAGTCCATTATGTCATACTTCAGTTATAGTTCAAAGCCTTATGTACATGACTGGTGTAATGTACACCTTATGTACATGACTGGTGTAATGTACACCTTATGTACATGACTGGTGTAATGTACACCTTATGTACATGACTGGTATAATGTATACCTTATGTACATGACTGGTGTAATGTACACCTTATGTACATGACGTGTAATGTACACCTTATGTACATGACTGGTGTAATGTATACCTTATGTACATGACTGGTGTAATGTACACCTTATGTACATGACTGGTGTAATGTACACCTTATGTACATGACTGGTGTAATGTACACCTTATGTACATGACTGGTGTAATGTACACCTTATGTACATCACTGGTGTAATGTACACCTTATGTACATGACTGGTGTAATGAACACATGGTATTTTGAAAATATTTCAGACATACATATGATAGTGACATAAGAAGACTGTTATCATTTTGGCTAAAAACATTGAAAATACATGTAGCACTTTATTCCTTACTTTTAATAATGAGTGTTACCTGTATCAGGACAAGTGAAATTTTAGTCAGGTGTGCAGATTGACATATGAATTAAAATGAGAAACAAAAATGTGTATCAAAATAAAATGTAGTGTTATTTTCTGTACACTTCTTTAACTTGTATGTGTACACATTTAAAATTTGAGGGGAGCTAGACTTCAATAAACATATGTACTAATTTTAATAATAAAATCAGTGAAATTTATTTTATTTGAATGTGTTTCTTGTGAAATTATATTTATAAAACCTATAGATGTAAAATACTTTTTTACCTTGACTGATTTGTTTTCTTTGCTTTTAAAGTGGGTAAAGGTGACACAAAATTAGTAACTTCACTTTGTTGTCATCTTTATGACCCAAAAAATGCAACTTTAATCAAATCATCAATGATAAAAAAATTTATTTGGAATATTAGATAGCCATAAAAAATGACAGTTTTCCTAGAATGTGATTTTCATTTATCACACATTATTGGGATCTCTATCATTCACATGTTTTGCTGTTGGTGGCAGTAGCCGCATCACTAACTTATGAAGGTTTTTGGGAATGCATTTTCATTGTGTATATTTTGGAAACCAATAACAGAATGTCATCATTCAATGACACATTTGCTAACCCTTGGATTCAAGGTTGCAGTAATAGAAAATTTGCATCAACGTTTTGGGTTGCTTGCTAATTTGCTAATATTTCCTAAATCCCTTGATGGATTTTCTCAAATCTTCAGATGAATGACTATAAAGTTAATTTAGTCTTGACATTAGTGCTTTCCTCTTTATGTTTAGGGTCAAGGCCACAGTCATAAAAATTTGGTATTTTCTAAATTTCTCATTGAATTTACTTATGATGAATTGTCATGAGGTTAATTTAGTCTGTGGCATGGACCTTGACCTTAGGGCAAAGACCACAATCATAAAAATTTTCTTATGGGTTTTGATTACAGATTTTTAATTGATTATATTTTCTTAACCTTTTGATGGATTTTCTTCATGTTTTGAATGAAGCATTATGAACCATATACATTGCATACATTATGTGAGGTTAAAGTCAGTCACTAAAGACTTGCATTAAGGGTTTTGTTAAAACTGTTTCCATTTGCTTTTCAGCATTTTACAACTTGATGAATTTTATCAATTTTGTGACCTGCATGGGGTCAAGGTCATATTTTATACCAATGATTTGGTCAGTGAGTCAACATGTAGGCCCTGTCATTCTTGTCATAATAATATAACCTTATCTATTATAGCATCTTTACACTTGCATCTTACATTATTTCACCTCAGTGTATATACTACAAAATCTCAGGCAGTAGCATGTAAGTGTGCAAAGACTTCTAGAGCAGGAAAATTTACATTCATCCAATAAATATGTCTCACCTTGATGACAGCGAGTGCAAAAGGTGTGTATTTGTGATCATATTTTGGTCTATAGTAAACCATCATTAGCTTTTAATGCAGAAAAAAATTAGTCAATTGTTATTCTTACAGTAAATAGTTGTTTCTCCTACTTTATGTTGACTTTTGATCATGCAAACATTTTTATCTGTGAGGTCAAGAGAGTTAATACAGATGAATTGGTTTTTCATTTATGAACTGTTTGTTTTATATTTTCTCATTAGGATTGTGTTACTGTAACAAATATAAAGAATCAAGTTTAAATTAGTGCTGAAACTGTGATTGATTTTCGGATGCCAAGTGCAATGTTTCACTCCTATTCAGTTTGTTATGAATTCTTGTAACCACTGTAGAACTGCAATACCCCATTCATAAATAAATTCCATTTGAATTGCTTTTAGCATAGAGATATATATTGAAAGGTTTCTTAAGTCCAATTTTTACATTGATTTTAAATCTTTGCTATAACGATCTTAACCCTTTTGTATGCAGTTTGCAGTGTGCATTGTCTTATAGCATTAGCTTTGTCTTTAATAGGTTTAGCCTTTCCAACTCAGTTTTTAATAGAGTTAATGGCCCTTGACAATTAACTTTACTGCTTCACAAGGGATATTAGTCATAACCAGCATAGCTCAAGAACTATTCAACATATTCTGATGTAGTTTTATTGTAATAATATCTCATACAAACTTCAGAGACTTGCATGTGCCTTTTGTATTGTCTTCTCTATTCTATTTTGAATAGAGTTATGTCACTTGTCATGAAATGCATGTCTTTGGCATGAAAATGTGGAAAGTTACTATAAGTCAGCATAGCTTAAGAACCATTAAACATAATTTAATGGAATATGCTAAGATCATTGTTTCTTGGAGCAAACTGGGTTTTGTGTCTATTTGTAATTAAACTGCCCCAGATGTGGAGGTCTTGGGTTCAATCCCTGTCTGAGTGCATACCAAAGACTTAAAAAATGGTACTAACAGCTGCCTCACTTAACACTCAGCATTAAGAGGTTAGCGTTAGGACTTGTTAGCCTGATGTCTGGATAATGTGTCTGGATCGGACATACAACTACATGTCTGCAGCATGATGCCCTAGTGCTAGACATCTCTATAAACTGCCACAATGCAGACATCATAGATTTATGACTGAAAAATTGTTAAAGCTACATTAAAAATCCAAAATCACATCTACTTGTAATTATGATATCAGCAGGTTGTATTCTCTAACAGAAATTTTAAGGATGATCTTCCCCAGTCTTTGAAAAAAAATGACCACAATTTTTTAATGTAGGATAATTTTAATAAAGAATAAAGTTAGCACTTGAAAATAAAATGCATGATTTTAGTTTTTAATTTTTGTTTTTTATTTAGAAATAAGTTCGAATCCTGCATCATGTATAAAAGAAGACACAAAATGCTCTAAATCCTTTGAGAATATTCGGTTGTAATTTTCTATGAACATTGCTTCATAGACCTACATATGTATTTTACGGGGTTTTTTCAAGCCTAGTTTATTTTGGAGAAAGTTATGGCCCTTTTTGATCAACTTCATTCATGCACTTCTCTTTGGGATGTTGTTTATATTTTTGAGTCCTTGAAAGACATGGATTTCAAGAATTCCCCATCTTCATTTAGAGGAGTTATGGCCCCTAAAAACATCTTCACCAAAGATTGATTTCCCATTAAAAATTTCTCTGGTTAATGCACAAAAGATTAGATTGTAGAGTGGGAACATTTGTGCTATACCTATCAATAATAGCTCTACTTTACTTCACCTAATTGTTATTGTTTTCCCAAATAATAAGATATAAAATTATGAAGTGTTCTCTTTGTGATTTAATACACCAGCATGGTACAGCAAAGTTGAAACATGCAGAGGTATAAATTTTGGCCTTATATTAAACACACAATAGGACACTTTCATGACTTGCAGGAATAATATGATAAAAATTAACAATGGCACCTGTATATTTTACCTCAATGATACACCTGATGCAGTGACATCAGTTCTTAAAAATAGCCACCAGCTTGTTTTTGGACAGGATGAACCAGTTTAATGGTGACCAGTTATTCTTTCTTTTTGTATTATTCTTATTCAAAATGATGTATCACTAAAATGATTTATCCAATAAATGAACATTCTGTTACAGTGATGGTTAGAATGTCAAGGCCTGTAGTCTGTAATTCTTAGAATCATGTTTAATAAATTTCTTGGGAACAGTATAGTACATAATTTACTTGAATTTCATGACTGGTAATATGCCCTGAATACTTTGAGAAAAAGTTCCAAGGAAATCATCCCCAATTCAGCTATCTGAATGAATTATTCTTGTGTGTGATTGATGTTTTAACATGGAAAGAGAGGGATGTATGCAGGAAACTATTTCTTATATTTTACTTTGCATATAAATTTACACACTGCTTAGTTGCAGTTGTATATTGTACTATGGATAAATGGTACCTGTGGATTGTCAACATTTTCCTGCAGTTCAGATTTTATAAGCTTTTTTGGTGCCCCAAGACCTCCAGCACCTGGGGCAACTGCACTGTCCACTGCCATCCCCAGTTAGTACACTACTGCTTAGTTGATATGTCTAATGCAAGTAGGTATAAATGGTTTGTATTGCAAATAGCTCAGTCAGCAATCTACAAACTTGCATGTATACTTCAGATATTTCATCAAGAAATGTGTCAATATTGTTTTTTATTTGTATTATGCATTAGTGATTTTATTACCTTTTTTCTTTTTTTTGATGTGTAACAAACAAAAAATCAAGATGAGAAAAAATATTCATGTTTATTTGCATGTCACTTTTGCACAAAAAACACAATTCTTGAAAGATTGTTAGTGTGTGTTATGTGATTTTATCAACATATTTGGGATACAATGTGTTATATGATTCAGTCAGTATATGTTTTGGACACAGTTTGTTATGTGATTTTATCATATTTGGGATACAGTATGTGTTATGTGATTTTATCAACACATTTGGGATACAGTGTGTGTTATGTGATTTTATCAACACATTTGGGATACAGTGTGTTATGTGATTTTATCAACACATTTGGGATACAATGCATTATGTGATTTTATCAACACATTTGGGAAACAATGTGTTTTTTATTCCAAACATTACATTATGAGCATAGTGAAGATAAGAAAAACCTTATTTTCTGCATATGTGTCTTGAATTACTATGGGTCACTGTGCATCATTTGCTGCTTTGTCTGAAAACAATATGGCTGCTGCTGGGTGCAACGACATCATGGTCCGATTTTAGCACAAGGTTCATTTTAGTATAAATGCTATTTATCTGTCTTTTCATAACCTGGATGAAACAAAAATTTTAAACTAAGCAATAGCTGTGAGAGAAAAGATCAGGTTAACATAATCTGTGTGATAATTTTCTTTAGTGAGTAGTTGTCTTTCTTGAACATATATACTATCTTTTTGTCTATTAATCTCTTTCTATGTACACAAATCTGACAAAATATTTAGTGAGGGTGGTGTACTCTTATCACTACAGAGGCATTTTGAATGGAGGATTGAGAAATGGTAATGGATCTGATTAGAAAATCATCTGCTCAACTTGTGTCTTTTTAGCCTATCAGAGCTTATTAATGTTGAAAGAGGCATATGTAAGCCATATGTATCCCCTTGTGGGGCCACTCCCAATAAGCATGATAAGATATTGAATGAGTTACAACTGTACCTATTATTTACCTAAATCTGAATGACACTATCTTCCTATGATTTATTTGTAATTAAACTTTCTTTGCTATTTACTGGGTAAGTGATATCATCTGAAAATTAATTTTGAACCATTCCTTAATTAATGTTAAAATTAGATGTGCTTTTATAGGGCAATTAAGCAACTATCTAGTTTGGTTTTTTTCTGGATAGGTGACCTGTTTGTAGAGGATAAAAAGGTAAAACAGATTTGGAAGAGGAGTTGATGATTTCTTGGTTGTTTTTTTATGATCACATGTTGTTGTAGTTTTTGTTCTGGGGTTTAATGTCATTTTTCAGCACATGATAGGCTATACATGGCAGCCAGTATTAATGGTGGAGGAAGAAACCAGAAATCCTCGGAAAGAACCACTGACCCACAAGAAGCTACTGGCAAGCTTTCTCACATATCCACATTCACTGAATCTTAGACTCAACCCATGCAGACAGAGGTGAGATGGCAGTGATCCATAAATGGAGAGCACTTTAGAAATATCAGCCACTCATGCTTTGTATGGAATTGTTGATTGTGTAGGTAGGTGTTGCAGCAACTTGGTGACTTGTTGTGTTATATAGTCGGAGGGTTTAACACCATTTTTCATCACAAGATAGACTATATGTGGTAGTATAACTGGTGGAGGAAGAACCCTGGAAAACACCAGGAAGAACAACCGACCCATGAGAAACTACTGGCAAGCTTTATCACATACTAACATTAGCCGAGCCTTAGATCCTAACCCACACAGACAGCAATGAGATGGCAATTATCTGGAATGTTGAGCACTTAGACCACTCTGCCACTCGGAGCCCATTATGAAAGTGTCTATTATAGTTATAAATGTTATTTCCTCAAGTATTTTTGATTAATATTCTTATCTTACATTCTAATTGTTTCTAATTCATTATCTGCACTTAATGTTTCATTCACACACCTGTTTGGTCACACAATGTACAATGTTACCTGTGAAGTCTGAGAGAAATAAAAAGCCATATGAGTATGGCTAATGTAATTGTGTCAATGTTTGTGTCATGAAAATGTTGAAAATTTGTTATCAAATATTATAGAAAATAATGATGATGAAATTTTAATACAGGTAATCAAAAAGCTGAGCTCAAAATTCCATCAAATATAATGATGTATCTATTGATAGTATACCACCAAATAATGATCAGAGAATATCTTTCCCATTTCCTTTGGAATTCAGACATCAGTTACATGATTCACAGAATATATTTCCCATTTCCTTTGGAACTCAGACATCAATTACATGATTCACAGAATATCTTTCCCATTTCCTTTAGAATTCAGACATCGTTTACATGATTCACAGAATATTTTTCCCATTTCCTTTTGGAATTCAGACATCAGTTACATGATTCACAGAATATCTTTCCCATTACCTTTGGAATTCAGACATCACTTACATGATTCACAGAATATCTTTCCCATTTCCTTTGGAATTTAGACATCAGTTACATGATTCACAGAATATCTTTCCCAATACCTTTGGAATTCAAACATCAGTTACATGATATTTTTTGTGCTTACCTTGAACAATGACTTGTGAATTTAATGAGCTATAAATATTTTTTAAAATACCTTTTATAATAGTTTTGAACATGTAGATTTCAGTGTCACTCCCACCCCAAAATCCCCTATAAGGCAAGTATGTTTTATTCCTTTTAATATTCTTGTTTGATTTATAAATTATGACATATTAGTAATTTATAGATTATGCCACAGATATAATATATTTTGACCAACTTTCACTGTAGTAACATCTAACCATATGTTGAAATAATAAATGTATTTTTGTATTTTTCATATCTGAAGTCTACATTTATGAAACATATTAGATAAATCTATGAAATATTGTATATACTCCACTGGTAAATAAAAATAAAATAGAATGAGATTTATAGCAGGTACTTCCAGTGGATCAAGGTCATTACATTCCAATTTATGCAAATGACAAAAGTATTTGTTAAGTTTAAATAACTTCATATTCACAGTGTTTGTAATTTAACTCATACATTAGACAAACTATACATCATCTATGTTTCATATCTATTTATTATGATTTGGGGAATATGTGCCTTTTTGTGCATCAAATGTTTTGAGTTTTTAACTTGTTATAAATTTCTCTACCAATATCTTTTCTAAACGTTTTACTATGGTTATGTTGACTAATTTGTTCAGTCATTCATTCTTTAATTAACAAAATGTTTGATTTTGATATTTGTTTCAAAATGTAATTTTTGTTTTCATCTTGGAGGGCTGGAGGGAGACTGGAATTGTTGTTGATGTTGTTGTTATGGGTTTAATGCCAATTCTCAGCACAAGGTATGTTGTATGTGGTGTCCAGTGAGTGGTCTTCCTTTAACATATATTATCTCAATGTTACATGTTTCCTCTCTCTGAACTATTTACCATATTGGTAACCCTTTTCAGAATTTGTTTAGGGATCACGTTATATCTCACCCGTTAAGAGTTAGGGTATCCCCTCTATTTTCATGATACAATTAGTTATGGGTAAGTCTTATTAATTTATGATCCAACATGGGACCTACCTCAGTTAACTGGTAATTCCTTTAATTAAATAATTGATTAGATTTAAATTGGGGCTTTTTATTTCTTTTTCACCACTGTTATTTAAATATGTTGTGCTTCACATCACAATTATTATATGTGTCTGCATTGCTCCTATAAAATAATAAAGGTTAATAAATGAAATCTTTCTTAAAGAAATTTTTTTCACATGTGAACCCTTGTTTACCTTGTGCAAATACACTAGTGTATATAGCTTGCAGTAAATATAAACAGGTGAGTTTTAAGTGTGAAAATAGTACAATATTGTAATTATTAATCTTCTCTTCAGGTAATATTCATTTCATAGATCAATTGCTTACATTATGCAAATACTTGGGTCTGTATGTAGCATGCAGTACATACAAAACCAGGCAAGTTTTACATGTGAAAATAATACAATTCCTAATTTTATCTTTCAGATATTTATTTTTTAATGAAATCTTCGGTACAGTCGGAGGACAACAAGGATCAAGGGCCTATGGAACGCTCACCCATACTGACTTGCATGTTCAGAGTGTACTCGTAACAATCATTGTATATTCTGCACAGGTCTAATGAAGTCTGGAATCTAGCTAAGTCCAGACATATTAATAGAGGACAGATGAGATATGAACAATGACCATCATGGTCTGAATTTTCAGGGTTTTTTTTGTTTCAGAGCCCAAAAAGTCCACTGTAAGAAGACTAGTTCTTCAGCTGAGAAGGACTTACATGGGCCCAAGGAGCTTATGGGACCAATCCCTCAGAGACAGGTTAGGCCCCTCCTGTAGGATGGAATGAATGTTTGAGGAGTAGATTGCTACCTTCCAAAATGGAGGAGAAGTCAAATGCTATCACATTCACAGTAACAAGCACTGCTTATCTCAGGGTAGCATGTCACACTCTCTTTAAAGTAGGATTTGCATTGGCTCCTCTCTGGGTTCTCAATTCCTAAATGCAAACCCCACCGATGCATCTGATTATGATTGGGGTTGCTCATTAAAATCAGAGGGCATTCTTCTCCAGGGTCATTAAGCTCGATATCAAAAACTCAGAAATGATAGCTGTATTTTTAGCTTCACATGGATGCATTGACAGAAAAAAGGGTTGATGTGCCATGGTCTCCACTGACAACTTGTTCATCAATGCATATCTCCATTGTCAAGGAGACTCACATCCCCCATTGCTTTGCGTGGAGGTTGAAACCTCCTTTGTCAGGTCTCTTCAAATTATTACATTGTGAGCCGACCACTTTCTTTGTAGAAAGTTCCACTTATCAGGAGAAGATACAATCCTCATGTTATGGTTTCTTAAATAACCTTTATACTTGGCTCATCTCAGATAATCTTTTGACCAAAATAAGTCCTTGAAATGGGTTTCTAGTTATATCATCTAGACTCTGAGAGCTTCTGCATCTGGGGTGTATGATGCTGGGTGGAGAATCATGTAACTGGTGCTTTAAGTAAAACTGATCCTAACCATCCCTGTGCATTATGGACTGGTTCTAAATCTACTGTCAAGGATTATAGAGTGACCATTTACAAAAAACTTAAATTCAGAGTAACAGATACAGATTCACACATTGCCAGTTTCATTCAGTATTTTGAGCTAAAGAGACCTATCTTTAGTTCTCTTACACCAAATGTACTGCATGTTGTGTTTCATGGTCTTTAACCCAAACTATTAATGAACATTTGAGTGCAGCTTCCTTTGTTTCAGGACTGCACACTTAAGGCTGTTTTTACTTGCTTGGCATCTGCTAGAAGACACAGTGAGATAGATGATTTGTCTATGGACACTGGCTTTCTCTTATTGTTATCAAAATATGAAGTTTAGAAATTTGGTTAGTCATTAAGAGTGAGACTGTAATTGAGAAAAGTTTAATGTAACTACTTGTTGCTGATTTCTGGTTGGTATTGTCTAGATATCTGTTGGTATATCTGGTTATCCATATATGTATTCTTCTGTCCATTTGGTCGTTTAAAGGCACACACACCCCTGCAAAACTTTGATATATAATATATGCATATTTGTGTTGATAACGTAAGTAATTTTAACATTTTCAGGCAGACCTTGAAAATGCTAAGGTAAATTTTGACAAAGAATTTATTTCTTGATGGACAAAAGTAAAAAGTCAATAGTAAAAGTCATACAGGTCATGTAATCATTAAGAATTGCCTATTTCACTAATAGGTGTCATTTGTTAAAATATGATTACTCCTTCCTTTAAATGTCAGTTATTCACTTTATTTGGATCCTCATGCATCCATATTCCTTTGGTAGGTCATTTTTTAGTAATTATGGCAAATTCGGTGTTACATTATGTGAATATCTTTGGATGAGGTCAACCTAAAAGTGTGATTCCATGCAAACCTGATTGAATGTCACACACTGTAATGTTACAATATTGAATGTCACACACTGTGATGGTACAAAGAAAGCATTGTGCATTGAAAACAAATTGATACTAACCAGCCATTTACATGTATTATGGCAGACCTCACATCTTTTTATTGACCCCATTTCATTCCTGGCTACCATTGAAAATCCATAACAATCATAATTTTCTTCTGAAGTTTTTAATAATATAAAGTGCTGAGCATTCAATAATCACAATTGGGTAGGCTTTGATAAACAATTTTAAAACATATTTCAAAACAATGATTAATATTTCATTTAATTTGATTACATGAGCCTAGATGACCACATCGACACACACTTCAGACATATTGGGTTGAGGTATAATTGGCAAAGGCCTGTGAAGGTTTGATTTGCTAACGAGGAAGGCATAAAAGCTCTATACCTTCCAAAAACAAGTGAGCAAGATTCTTGCCCAAACTGGATCAGAAATGAAGATCTTCATTGAAGTCAAGAAATAACATCTCTTCCACATATATCGTGAAGAAAATAGAAATAAATAACAAGATGGTGCTGGTCCCTCCAGTAAGGACTGTTGTATATACTTAATTATTAGACTAATCAAGCTGGTAATCACATTGATCTAGATCTACCATTGGATAATGCACCAAAAGATATTGATTTGTGCAGTTCATCAGGAATATAAAAAAATAACTAGGACAAATGACAGACCCTAATATACAGGCTCATAATGTAACAGCAGAGTCTTTGTTGATTGCAGTTGGACTCGACTTAAATGTGAACATATATGGTAATCATGGTGCATAAAAAAGTTTTGGTTTTCTTTAGCTTTTAATTATAATTCAAATTAATTTAAATAAATGGAGTACTGGTAGCAACAAATAAAATTGTTGAATGATGACCTTACCAATGTTATAATAAAGGAAATGGTATGCCAAGAGAGTTTATAATAAAGGGCATTGGTACACCTAGGGACTTTATGTTATAAGGGCAGTGGTATGTCTAAGGGCTTCATATTATAATAAGGGCATAGGAACACCTAGGGACTTTGTTACAATAATGGTAGTGGAACACCTAGGGACTTTGTTACAATAAGGGTAGTGGAACACCTAGGGACTTTGTTACAATAAGGGTAGTGGAACACCTAGGGATTTTGTTACAATTAGGCTAGTGGAACACCTAGAGATTTTGCTATAATAAAGGTAGTGGAACACCTAGGGACTTTGTTACAATTAGGGTAGTGGAACACCTAGAGATTTTGCTATAATAAAGGTAGTGGAACACCTAGGGACTTTGTTACAATTAGGCTAGTGGAACACCTAGAGATTTTGCTATAATAAAAGGTAGTGGAACACCTAGGGATTTTGTTACAATTAGGGTAGTGGAACACCTAGGGACTTTGTTACAATTAGGGTAGTGGAACACCTAGGGATTTTGCTATAATAAAGGTAGTGGAACACCTAGGGACTTTGTTACAATTAGGCTAGTCGAACACCTAGAGATTTTGCTATAATAAAGGTAGTGGAACACCTAGGGACTTTGTTACAATTAGGGTAGTGGAACACCTAGGGATTTTGCTATAATAAAGGTAGTGGAACACCTAGGGACTTTGTTACAATTAGGCTAGTGGAACACCTAGGGATATTGCTATAATAAGAGTAGTGGTACATCCAGAGACTTTATAGTGAGTATCAGTGTAGTATGCTAATGTGAGCAAATTGAATGTGTTACCTACAGAACACATGCCAAGTTAAAATTATTGATAAATATTCTACAACTTCATTATTTTAGGTACGCTTGTATTTACTTGTATACTGCACTCTGAAGTGTTCTTTTGCAGATCATACCACAGTGGCGCCAAATGTCCTGCCTTACAGCTGGGGATCTCTTCAGCAACATATGGTGGAAGATTGAAAACAGCACAGACTGACTGCATATGGGGCTGCCAGCAGTCACTCAGATTGCAGGTTCCCTCATCATTGTTATTCTCAACCTTAAATCTTACACCATGCATCCCTCCTTTCCTTAGTATACTGTTTTAATGTTACTCTCAGTCCCCTTCACATGTAGACTCTAATCTATGATAGAACACGGTGCTGGTGATTAAGGGTCTATACTTCATTATTTTAGAATTGTACATCCACATATGCAAGTGGTTGAAGTGCTTGCATATATTGGTCTGTGTGGTTTCAAATGCTGCCTTGTCTTAAAAGTAAGTGTCTATGGTATTTTTTCTTCTGGAGAACAATTCATGATAGACTCACTACTTTTTATTGACATGTTGTTGTCTTGATTATGTTTTTTTAATTTTTTTGGCTCAGTTGATTTAATAGAATTAGCAGAATTGTTCCTACTTAGTTGTACTTGGCATAGATTATTTGTAATTTATAACAAAAAGATATGACAGCTAACAATAGAGCGATCATTATTCATTTTACATTTTACTTCTGCATTTGATTTAGTCTACATATTTGAATGATTTGAGAACAATTAAAAGTCCATGTTTTGTAGTTTTGAATTTTTTATTACTTTGTAAATTAATACTAATATAGTAGACAAATCTCTTGAAGTTCTCATCATGCAGCCATAGTTCATTTTATTTTTCAGATCCATTGTTTTATCATGCAATTATAGGATTGCACATGTACTTGAAGTGTTACAAGACACATAAATAATAATTTGGAATTATAATATACTGCCATGAACTTCTGTTATTAAGGTATGATTGTCACTGCCATGGACTTCTGTTATTTAGGTATGATTGTCACTGGCATGGACTTCTGTTAATTAGGTATGATTGTCACTGCCATGGACTTCTGTTATTTAGATATGATTGTCACAACCATGGATATCAGGTTTTTAGGTATGATTGTCACTGCCATGGACTTCTGTTATTTAGGTATGATTGTCACTGCCATGGACTTCTGTTATTTAGATATGATTACCACTGACATGGATTTTTGTTATTTAGGTATGATTGTCACTGCCATGGACTACTGTTATTTAGATATGATTACCACTGACATGGATTTTTGTTATTTAGATATGATTGTCACTGCCATGGACTTCTGTTATTTAGATATGATTGTCACTGCCATGGACTACTGTTATATAGATATGATTACCACTGACATGGATTTTTGTTATTTAGATATGATTGTCAGTAAAAATAAAATTGCTTGAATAGGAAGACTTGTTATTTTCAAGACACATTTATTAAGCTGCAGTTTTTTTTAAAAAGGCTGAACGTAATACAGAATGGATAACATTATGTACTGTCAGTGATGTATTTGAATTTTTTGTTCACGGAAGCAGAAGTTATAAAAACTTTTCGTAAAACTTAAAAGATTTTTAAATTTGTCCTGCAATTGATTATTGTGAAATAGTTGGAAAAGAAATGAGCTCTGCTGAATTTCCAGTTAATTTTTATATGACTGCCAAAAGACAGAACCTTTAATATTATGATATCTTTCTGTAAGCACATCTATCCTTCTGTTACCATTTCTGTTTCTACACAATAACTTTACCTTGATATCACCTACCAATACCATACTTTGTGGTTGAGGAAGAAACTTCTTGCCATTCTTAGAAAGAGCAGTAATAGGGGCTGACTATGAAAGTCAAGAACACTGTGACTGAAAAAAGAAAAACGGTTTCTGCAAAGTAACAGTTGTTCATGTGTTTGTGTGATTCAAATTTTTAACATAGCTTTAAAAATTGTTCAGTCATATGGCTACGATGTCTGCAGTGTGGCAGTTTATAGTGATGTCTAGCACTGGGGCAATATGCTGCAGACATGTAGTTTGATGTCCCACCCAGTCAAATTATTCTGACACCAGGCTGACCAGTCTTAACACTAACCTGTTAATGCTGAGTGCTTAGTGAGGCAGTTGTTAGTACCATTTTTGTAAGTCTTTGGTATGGCTCAGACTGGGTTTGAACCCATGGTCTCTCACATATAAGGCAGACACTCTAACCATTAGGCCACCAGAGTGGTCTAACAGTAATTCATTTTGGCATTGACTCAAAGAAAAATGAGTTCTGCATAATAACTTTTGTCCTGGATCAAACTTTGTAGATAGCTTACACTGACATTAAGAAAGAAATCACTTGATGTTGGGGTCTAAAATTCAAAGGTCAAGGCTATGGTAAGTCTAATTAGAAAATAATGGTTTCTGCTTGTTTAGTTCAAGACTTCAAATCTTGATTACAGTCCATGTCACTGAGAATCATTAGTATCCTGCAGAGTCAACCATGTTGTAATAGAGTATACATAGAGGACCACTCTAGTCTGCTTTTCAGTTGTTTCTCATTTTTCAGTTGCTATTTTTCTGTGGGCTGGTTGATAAATGTCTCATTTACATCTCATGAGAAAAATATATAGTCCCAAGGTTTTTTATATCATGTCAGAAAAAGATTCCCAAAGCATAACCAGGCTAATTCAGATCTTCAAATGGAATTTAATTAAATCTGTTAAACTGGATATAATTATATTTCTTGATAGTTCATGTTGATCCTAGCTTTATATTTTGTAAGCTTAAAAGAATGAAACTTGGCTTGAAAAGAATTGAGTCTGGTTCATTCTCTTCATGAAAAGTTCTACCATATAAAAAAATACTATAAGGATACTATATCTGTTTGAGTTTGATTTATGAGTTTGGAACTGTTGACATGGCCATTTTAAACCTGTAGAAAATACTTCTGTTTTAATACACAAAATTCAGAATATATTTGTCCATATTTGCTTGCTATCTTGAATAACCTACATCAACAGATTATGTCCTCATAATCCACAGTATCTGATACATCTGTTGCAGCATTGTCAATAACACACATATATAGCCAGTAACTGTGTGAAGCCCTGCATCTGTTATCAAGGCCTATATATGCTTGTAAAGGTAGTATCTGCCCATGAAATAAAATATGTGCAAGTTTTTTCTTCAGATTTTCTAAAACAGCTATTATTTTAATAATACTTCATCTTATCTATAGAGTGATTCTTAAGGTTTTCCTATCTTCCATATTCTATACATCATAGAAAAGAAAAAAAGATAAAGATAGTTATAAAAAGATAACTAAAAGATCAATTTCAAATATAAAGTGGATAGGGATTTCATTTTTTGATTACAACACATATTCATTTGATTCTTTATTTCTGCATGGAGTCCTTTGCATGAGCGAGAATAAGAAAAATCTGTGAAGAAGACACTGCAGAGCAGATTTGTCAATAGGCTATTGACTGATACACACAGCTCCCTTGAGTTCATGTGTTTGATCAATGTTCAGTAGTGATGTTTCCAAGGAAGCTTAGGTAGCAGATCATGATGATTTTGGTAATAGCCTCAGCTTCCATTAAATTGACTGTAGAAAGCCAATTGTAAGTATATCACAGATGAGCCCCTGCAGCAAGTGGAATATTTACAGTTGTTCATCTAGGAGAACAGGCTTCTGTTTAGATATTGCAGATATTGACTAGCTATGTTCATGAGTGTTTGCAGCTCATTTACATTACCTGAAAGGAAACCAGTGGTTGTTTTTAGAATGTAGTTGCAGGAAGTGGCACAAATTGAAGATGTGGTCTACTTTCACTTTGGGATACTTTTTCATGGTGACCATTTTCATCCATATTTGAATTATGGTAGAAATAAAATCTATGGAATGTGGGATAAATAATCTATAATTAATTCACATGTGGGTTTTCACATAAAGAGAAAAATCAAGCTTTTATGTGAAGTCACTTGAAAAAATATTTCAGGGACTGGTTTTTTAGCAAGTACTGTTTCATTTATTGTTCACTGAAAAAACAACATATGTGCTGAATAAGTTTACTTTAAAAAAGAACATTTTAGCTCAAAATATTTAACAATCTTGTGTTCTTTTTTGTTCCATTACATCTATATAATCATTTAAAAATAGTTGAAATAATAATAAATTGAAGGAATTTTTGAAAATAAGTTTTATTTCAGTGGTAATTGTTTACTATAACAGCTGTTAGAGAGACTGTTCACATTATACAGTGGTGACTATCTGCCTGTGTATGAGGTACCATGCACAGAATGGAACTATTGCTGATGTGAATGGACTGTTGTCAGTAATGTGCATCAAGGAATGGAAGAAGAAAGGACTGAAAGAAAACCAATCAGTCTTCTCAACCTGATCAAATCCAACCCTGCAAGATACAATGGAATCTTCTCTGTCCAGCTGTTTCAACAAAAAAGTAAGTTACATGTCCCCAGTTTGATAATTTTGCATGCTTTAATTATGTCAGTGGAAAAGTGAGACATAGCAATCACTTAATAGCATCATCATCATCCACACAGTCTTTAATTACTTTTGCATGATTGTAGACGTAACTTGCAGGCCTAGTTGCTCTTCTTGAACAGATTCTACATTTTAGTTGAAGCATGAAGGGTGACTTAGAATACACTTTCTTTCATATATGAGACATGGTAGATGAAATTTTGACTGAACATGAAAAAGTGCTTCAGAATTGTTTAAGGATTATGTTGCTTGCAAAGAAGCACATAAATTCAAATTGACAATTTAAAAGCTATGCATATCAGTGTACAGAATGATAATGGAAATCTTTCCCTGACATTTACTCCCAACTCAAAGAAATTTTTGTGTGTTTTTTTCTGTTCTTTTTAGATGCCTTTAAATTTTAGATAAATACTTTGTTTTAACTTAATTTATATATGACATGGATAACAATGAGGTAATTAACTGGTACTTGTAAATATTCTAACATAGATAATGAGGATACATTTTTCCCAATAAATAAAGAATTCTTGTAATATTTAACTTTTAAATTTTTAAGTTAAAACAGAATCATGAATAAAGCATGTTTGACTTGTTTTCTGTTTAGTGACTTTACAAAGTCCACTACTCCCAGAATGATTAGGGATTGCCTCCAAAAGTGTTAAGGTTTTTGTTACTGCATGATAAAAAACATAAATATTTAAGAGAACAAAATTTGCTGTAGAAAATAGTATATAAAATGTATATTTGTGAGCATACTGGATATAAAGAAGTTAGTACTGTATTGTACTTATAAGTCCAATTGCAAGTTGTCAGACCTAGATCTGCTGTCACATGATGAGCTGGCAGATCTGGGTGTTTGCATTTTGTTATGTTCAATCAGCAGAACAAAGAAGATAGACCCTGACTTGCAGGGGCACTATGCTTTTGCCAGTCAGGATCTTTGTTGTTCATAATTTGCTCAACTTATAACTTATTACATATGGTAGTTAGTCTCTCGAGAGTGCAAGCACACAAGTGAAATTTAAATTAGGCAATCTTTTGCTACTACATAACAAATGAGAAACAAAATGATCCACTGATAAATCCTAAATTCTATCAATCTCAATTTACTTTTTACTCTAGCATAGCTCGAGTGCTATGACACAAGTCTCACAACTGAATTAATGTACTTTGAAGCACACTAGTTTAACTATTGAGTTGATAGTGTTACTTTGTACATTAGTTGTACTACTGAGTTAATAGTGTAAATTTGTACATTAGTTGTACTATTGAGTTAATAGTGTTAATTTGTACACTAGTTGTACTACTGAGTTGATAGTGTTAATTTGTATACTAGTTGTACTATCAAGTTGATAGTGTTAATTTGTACACTAGTTGTACCATTGGGTGAATGGTGTTAATTTGTATACTAGTTGTACTATTGAGTTAATAGTATTAATTTGTACATTAGTTGTACTATTGAGTTAACAGTGTTAATTTGTTCATTAGTTGTACTATTGAGTCAATAGTGTTAATTTGTTTACTAGTTTTATTACTGAGTTGATAGTGTTTATTTGTACACTAGTTGTACTATTGAGCTAATAGTGGTAATTTGTAGACTAGTTGTACTATCAAGTTGATAGTGTCAATTCGTACACTAGTTTTACTATTGAGTGAATAGTGCTAATTTGTACACTAGTTGTACTATTGAGTTAATAGTGTTAATTTGTACACTAGCTGTACTACTTAGTTAATGGTGCTAATTTGTATACACATTGAATTAATTAGTTAGTAGTTCTAATTTGTACACTATCTGAACAATTGAATTAAAAGTGTTAATTTGTACTCTAGTTGTAGCAGTGAATTAATAGTGTTAATTTATACACTAGTTGAACTATTGAATTAATGGTGTTAATTTGAACACTAGTTGAACTGAATTAATAGTGTTAATTTGTAGGCTAGTTGAACTAGTGAATTCATAGTATCAATTAGCGTACTAAGTAACAATATATTCCCAGCTGCTGAGCAATGAATGGATACAATTAAACCTAGATATAAAGTTGGCATGGTGAACAAAGAAGGTTAACAAATGACACATTGCAGTGTTAGACATGTATTTCATCAAACACTTTCCTGAGCCCAGAACAAAATATAGTCCACTGGGAGTGTCAAAATATACAGCTTGATGACTAGCAGTAATTCATTACAACTGTTCATTTTATTTTTCATAAGTTTTACTCATGTATCATAAATGAAAATGAACTCACTGAGAGATTATTTCCAGTACTGTCTTTACACCTTGTTACATCATTTAATACCTTAATACTTAAATAGTGCATCCACAATCAGTGGAGTTATTTAAGTGTTAGTAGACTGCAACACTGAAATAATTTTTTAAAAGCATGCTGGTAGCAGCAGAGGTATTGGGCAGTGAACACCTGAGAGAGTGTTATTCTTTAGTGGATTTTATTATTCTTTCACATGTAAGATTTTGACATAATAAAGGTAAAAGCTTGTAATTAAGGTAAAAGCTTTGTATGTCAAAGCCAGAGATTCAGCTCCTGCTCACTGATAATATTGTTCAGTATAAATAAGAACCATGTTCCAGTCTACAGACCAGCAGATAAGAAAGCAGACCTAACAACCATGCCATCCTGAATGTTATGTTTTCCTGCCAAAATTTATTTTAATATTTGTTGATTAGTTTATTTAGAAATTCTAATTCTGGCATAAAGAGTGATTTAGGAGTGATTTAGGAGGGTACTAGTCAAAGACCTTTGAAGGTAATAGCATATTGTGTTTGACAGTCAGGTAACAACAGTAACCTTGGCATATCCTAGCAGACACAAACATTTTGTTGTGCTCTTGGGTTGCTGAAAAAGGAAAGCCATTATGGGGTGAGAGAGATGAACAAAAACTTTTCAAGTCAAGTAATTTTTATTTAAATTTAGCTCTTATGCTTAAAAGAGACAAAAACAAAGCTATTTAAGTATAGATTGTTTACTTGTTTACATGATTACTTGTACAATAAGACAGGTATGCAAATAAATGCAGTTTGTGAAAATAGTACATACAGTGTGTATATATATATATATATATATATATATATATATATATATATATATATATATATATATATATATATATATATATATATATATATATATATGAACATTTATAGTAGTAACTTTGCATATATTCCAAAATCATACAGAAATAAAATTCCTTGTTTTTACTATCTGAACAGTTTCAGAACTCCAAAAATTGGATAGCCCAGAATATGGGGACACTCTTGAAATCTAGATTAGTCCCCATTATGTGTTCTGTGTGAGTCACCCATTGGGTTTGCCCAAATAAGGTGTTAAATGATTTACTTGGAAGAATGAGATATCATATTAGATAGTTTGTCATGTACCATAGCCATGACTCCCACCTCAAGGTCAAGATCATATCATGAAATAATGGATCAGTGATTTTCTGTTCTTGAAAATAACTTTTTAATTGTTGATATTGCTAATAAATATTTGCCCAAGTATATTTGATGACTAGATGGTGGGTTACATACTACAGCTGTTTACCTCAAGGTTGAGGTCACAGTATAAGAAAATGTAATTCTCACACTTGTATTCATGCCTGAAGTAAAGTACAAGTTTAACTAATGCATATATTTGAAACTTTTGAGAACCCATGTGACATAGTCTGGATTTGAAATATCTGATTTTCAATAAACTTAGCAATCCCACCTACAAAACTGGAGGAGATCAAGAGACAACTTGTTTTATCTCCACAGTATTTGCTGTATAAACAGTCCTTTTAAATGCTTATGTGAAATGGATTATTCTCATATATCATTAGAATGAATTGCCATAGAGGCAATTTAAAGATAAGGCCTGAATAAACAGTCCTGCTTAATACTCATGTGAAACTATCCAGTTATTCCCATATATCCTTAGAATGAATTGCCATAGAGGCAGTTTAAAGATAAGGCCTGTATAAAAACAGTCCTTCTAAATGCTTATGTGAAACTATCCAATTATTCTCAGGTGTGATTGAGTGGAATGCCTGATAGGCAATTAAAGATAAGGCCTGTATAAACAGTCCTTCTAAATATTTAGGTGAAACTATCTGATTATTCCCCTGTAGCATTAGAATGAATTGCCATAAAGGCAGTTTAAAGATAAGGCCTGAATAAACAGTCCTTCTAAATGCTTATGTGAAACTATCCAATTATTCTCAGGGGTAATTGAGTGGAATGCCTCAAAGGCAATTAAATATAAGGCCTGTATAAACAGTCCTGCTTAATGCTCCTGTGAAACTATCCAATTATTCTCAGGGGTAATTGAGTGGAATGCCTGATAGGCAATTAAAGATAAGGCCTGTATAAACAGTCCTGCTTAAATGCTCCTGTGAAACTATCCAATTATTCTCAGGGGTAATTGAGTGGAATGCCTGATAGGCAATTAAAGATAAGGCCTGTATAAACAGTCCTGCTTAATGCTCCTGTGAAACTATCCAATTATTCTCAGGGGTAATTGAGTGGAATGCCTGATAGGCAATTAAAGATAAGGCCTGTATAAACAGTCCTGCTTAATGTCCATGTGAAACTATCCAATTATCCTCACAGGCAGTAGAGTGAATTGCCACAGAGGTAATTTAAAGAAAAGCCAGCCAGAGTTAAATGATAACCAGTTGCTTGACTTGTAGACAATATGCAGGATGATGATAAGTCCTTTGAGCACTACTGTGGCAGAGACTATTAGGCTAATTTGCATAGGTCAAGTACACTGAGTCTAGTCCATTTAAAATTAGCAAATCAAAGAAAAGAAATGTGTTGAAGAACAAAAGGTCAAGAGAACAAAACACACCATTCCCTTACACAAGATTGTTTAAATCATATTTATTAAAGATTTCTGGAAAGTTTATGATTGGCATAAACCTTCTTAGAAATCAGATTTTACTCCAAACAATCTGACAGACCATATCACAAGAACCGAAGTACTTTTTCTGCAGTTTGATTGCAGAGCACAATCTGCTATTTACAGTTGCAGATTGTGTTTCAGACCTGCATGTTTGACACTCCCTTGTAGCAATGCAGATGTGAAGAGATCATTTTCTATGCTGAGAAATTCAGCAAGATATTCAAAGAAGTATGAACAACAAAATCATCCAGTTTATACTGATTTCAAACATGAATACAAATTAACCAAAGAGACCAAAAAACTCCTACTAAAGTATGCAGAGCAGCAACGACTACTACTAATCAAGACTATTTCACTGTTCATTGAATTATATTGTCAGAAACACAGTATTTTTTTATTTAGTATCAGTGTGGCTGTGTTTATGTGAGTGGGTCATAAATGTGTGTGATGATGTTTAAAAATGCTAAGTGTACCAACTACTTTATTTGTGAGTATATTAAAATGTTTAAAAAAACAGGTTAATTTATTTTTATTTAAATTTGAATTTATTCATTGTATTGGCTTAGATGAATAGACAATTTGTTCTGAAATGATCAAGTCCCATTTTGTGTATTACATGCTCTGCTCTACCTCAAATCACACATTTTTTGCATCCTCCCACCACTATCCAACCAACCAACCCAACCCATCTGGGAGGTTAGCAGATATGATAAACTGTGTTGCATAACATAGTCATTGGTTCATAACTCAAGGTCAAGATCTCACAAAGGGAAAATGTGACTCAGAGATATACTCTTGTACAGAGCATGACTTTTGAATCAATGAAAATATTTTAATGAAACTCGATGCAGGTATGACCAGTGGTATATCCTGACTGGGCAGTGTGCCCCCAGCCTAAAGATCAAGGTCACAACAAGGGCAAATAAAATGAGTGCCTTCTTTCCATGCATCCATATGACATTTGAATCACCAAAGATATTTTAAGGAATCTTTGACCTATTGTATATATTGAATTGACAGTCTTGCACTTTTAATCATATACCCTGCCTTTGTGGGCAAGGATGCAGTAAGGATAAAGTCATTTGCCTTATTTCTTTATCCAGGCTGTCACTTTTTAACCTGTACAGATATTTTGATTAAACTTTCCATACCTTATTATTCAGTAGTCAAGTCCCTTGCTCAGAGGTCAAGGTTATCTGTAGGGAAAAGGTCACATGAATGATGTATTGTGTGTTATTTACAGTACTCTTCATTTGCATTATTTAATTACAAATATCTGAAAAATCCTATTTCCTGAAATTCTTTGTGCTGTTAGTTGTTCTCTACACCTATAAAAGATTATACCATATGTACACACTTATAAGTTGAGTCAAGCTGTGAACAATAAAGATCCTGTTCTTCAGTAGCATAATGTACCTACAGATCAGGGTCTATATTGATTGTTTTATGTACAGAATGTGCAGTTTGCAGTTGGACTCGTCAGATAAACAATTATATACAGTGCTGTACAAAATTTGAGCAACCTCAGCTACATGTGACCACCCATGATTTAAAACCAAAATTGTGGTGAATGTATCAAATAAATTGTATAAATGAACTGTTGTGAGTGGTCACATTCTGAATTTAAATTGCAGCCATTGCACTGGTATGAAAGACCACATTGCAAGACCAAATATTAATCCTATGTAAGCTTGATCAAGGAGCAAATTATTTTCATCTGAGGTTGAAAAATATAAAGGGGTTGAATCAGTCTACTGATTACTTTAAATCTACCTGCAGTTTGATTAAAATCTAGTCTGTTATGCCAGTAGTCAGATTAAAATTGAGTGTTCTATAATAATCCAGTGTGAAAATCAGCTTTTATTCATCAGTCACATCAGAAAATTCAGTTTGAATTAGATTGATACACATGTAATGTAGAAAATCTGTACATGTCACAAAGGCCCCCCCCCCCAGTGTGTGTTTCCAATAGTGCTGGTTTTAAAATCTAACGTCCACTGTATTACTAAAGTCATGTAAATTTGATGAACATTGGATACATCCTCAGCTTATTGAAATTGGCTAATTCAGTTATGATTTATGTCACAAGAACATTAGGTATCTGGTTTTAGTCTCTAAATAAATTTATTCTGTTTCTGAGTGTTAATTATGTCTTTTGACCAGAAATCAATATAAATGTAGAATAATAATATAAGCACTATAGAAGAAACCCTTATTGAGAAGTATCATCAGCAACTGTAATATCAATATATAAATATTGGTATATCTTCAAGGCGGTGAATTTCCGTGACCTCATATGCAAAATTTCCATGCCTATTTGGCTACTTTTGTGATGTGACATCATATTAGCAACTGCATCATCTTGACTGGCAGTTGCCCAAGTAAAAGATATCTTGAATCCTTGAAAAGTGTTTAACATGTGAGTTAGGAAAATAGGCAGAAAGCCAAATAAGTGACCAAAAAATGCAACAATCGATTTACATATTTTGAATCTACACCAGCAGTGCAAAAAAAGAATTATATAGCCCAACACCCGGGGTCCCTCTAATTTTAGTTCAGGCCCATCCTGAATTCAAAGTGAGGTGCCCATCGAGCTTGCCCAAAGAAAATGTTTGCCTGAGGAAATGAGTTAATGTATGTTCAGGATGTTGATATACATGCCATAACACGGCACAGTCTAAATCAAGTCCTAGGTGAAATTGAGATCCGATAAAATGGAAGCTTTGCTAAAAATAAGATTCTAAACCCCTGACACAGTTGTGTTTCAAGAAAACACAGCTTTCAGCAATCTTAACATTTTTAAATATTTTTTTACAAATATCAACAAAAATAAACCTTTTAGACTATGCTGGTTACAGGTATGTATAAATGGTAATCTTTAGTGACTGGAACTGATATAAAAGAGATCAGGCATAAAATCAAGGTTTCACATTAACTGGCTGACAATAGAAAGTGGGGGGAGGTGACTGTTGACCCCTCCCCCTTGCCCCAATGTGCAAGCACTCAAAGGATGTGCCATTTCTCCATGATATGACTTTAGGACAAGCCCCTTTTTCCTATTCTGGTCAGCTGTGGCTAAACAGCTTAAGTTTTGACTTACATACACAAACAATAAAGCCAGTGTGACTAATTAACAGTTACTCTTTATCCTTGGTTTTATCTTGTGAAAAGGACTGCTGTTCAGACCATGATTGAAAGTGTTTGTAATTCCCTATTTTGCTGAAACTTAACAATGTACATAGTACTTCATTTTGACAGTTCAAATCTGCAGTCACAAGTTGCTGTACATGTTTTTCCCATATTTTATGTCCCACCTTATTTCCTTAGGTTTAAGGCATGTAACATTGTTTACTGAATAAAAATATTTATTCTAAATTAGTTCTTTGGAGGCAAGGTATTATTGTTTTATTCCTTCTTTAAATTTAATCATGGTAATAAAACTTTAAAGACATCTCAGGTGTTAACAGGCCAAGTTTCTGTGATGGAAATGGAGATGTGATTTTGTTTGTAGAGAAAATTACATAGCCTTCACAGTGACTTTTCATGGGATTGGTGACAATTTTATTTTTTCAATTTATTTTCCTAAAGTACTGTTGTAGCGGTTTTAAAAATCTGAAATTTAAATAAATAATGTTTAATCTTAACATTTTATTTACTAAATAAAAAAAATGTGTGATATTAATTATTTCATCCAGTGTCAAATTTAGACATGGTGGGTCCATATGCTATAGGATGCTGTAGAGGACCTATTTGATATAAAATAAATTTGAGAGACCTCTTCAGACTTTGAGGCCCTAAGAATTGAGAGTTATTACTAGATTGGGAGGTAGGTGAGGAAATACCTCAAAAATTTGGAGGTTTTTTTTCCAGCTTGAGAGTTGACAAGAATGAACTGTCCAGTCTTGTGGAATTTCAGTCAAAGCCACTGAGTTCATTCAAGTCACCAGCCTGGAGCCTGTGCTTAAACAAAATTTTCTTTGAGTACTGACCAGTACAGTACATAAACTATTATACCAGACATGTATATATGATCAGATTTGTCAAAAAGCTAACTGTAGCCTGCATGTAAAATGTACTGTAATTGAACCATAAGAAGGAAGCTTCACAATGTTTAAATTAATTACTTATGATTTCTGCTTTGCAGATTTATTTGTTTTTCTCTGAATAACTAATGCTTAACTTACCACAGATAAAAACCACTTTTCAATGTGTTTTACACCTAATCAGTAATGGATATTGTTTCACACAAAAGTCAATACCGCTTCTAGTCTATTTGCCCAGAATATAGTATTATCTCTGTGTTTCAGTGTTGGATATATATTTTCAAAATATTAAGTCTTAGGTGGCATGTTGGAGGGTAGGTAATGAATATGTCATTTATATATAATACAATTGAATCTCATCCTTCTTAAATGAATTTATTGCATTGTGTTAAATTATTAATTTTTATTTTGGGCACCATCACTTAATCCTTATGGCATTTTTGCACTGCACACAATGTATAAATATTTATGTTAAAAGTGCATTGCTTTTCTTTAAATTCTTAACACACAATTCAACAGATATAGTTATGAGCAGCTTTTGGAAACATATTCAACTTTTTAATGTGCAACCCAAATCCGATATCCCCTGTATCATTCCACTTGTTTCTGTTTCAGGACTGTCTAGTATTGCATCATGGGACCACATGATCTGTTGTCTCATAAAAACTCTAAAAACCTCTGCAGTGTATGGAATCCTGGTATCTTCCATGCAATATAATCATTTCCTGCCTATGATATGTAAATTACACACATTACAGTCAAATTAAAATTTGTAGAGAATTATATACATAAAAGGCAAATTTTTATTTCTGGTCTCCTTTTATTGGTACTTACAGTGTATACACCTAATATTTACCCCAGGTCTGTGCCATGTTGGGTGACAAAATTTGCTAACAATTCCTGCCTCAGGTTTATAAATGTCTTCCGCTAGAATTTATGATTCAAAGTACTTTGGGTAATGTCAATACACATATAATATTAAGACTTTAGACAAATTCTGAAACAAAGAAATTAGCCATTGACTAATGGTCAAATTCACAGTTACTTCCTTTGAGAGAACCTCCTCATGGTGTGAGAAATTCTGTTTGTTTTGAGATCAGCAGTGATGTCACCAGTGTACAATGGCTTAGAGGGCGGAAGCCCAGCATTTTAACATATTAATGCTACTATCCCTGACAGCTTTCAAAGAGACCACCTATATCCAATCAGAACAGATAGTAAAAAATTTTGGCTGGTGTCTTATACAGCAAGATATTCTATTACACTCACTGTGAAAGACTCAGCTCATGTCTGGGCTTTGATGATAGCAGATCATAGTGAAGTTGGAGACACTAGACTGTGCTCCAAGTGCCAAAGTTGTATACTCATTAAAAGGGTGGGAAGGGAGTTCTAGGAACTGTGGATGAGATTTGGAACAAAGGCTTCTGAGGAACTTTCTGGGTGATATAGGATGCCACCTGCAGATTATAGAGAAGGAGACAAGGAGAGCAAGAGGCAGTTGTGTAGGACTGGGAGAATGGAAACAAGTGTACTGGAAGTACAATATAGAATACAAGGCATAAGTTACAGATGAGTAACACAGAAGGGACATTGGAAGGGAACACCTTCAATTTTGTGTGATGAAATAACTGCCAATTTGGATAGGTCTTGTATGTATTGGAAGCAATAGCATTGAAAAATTGTCCTGTAACAAAGATATAGTTTATAATACTGTGATATCTTTCACCTTATTATTTTTATATTTTATGCACCTAGACCATCATCCTTGCTGAATGGGGGCTTTGAGCTATTTAATTCTCTTGACAACAAAAATTCTGGCCCCAAAATAGCTTGAAGAAAAATCTTTGCCTGATTTCTAAAATAATAAAATGTATTAGATCCACTGCATTGAAAAAAATAATGAATTATCTTAAGGGAACAGAAAATAAAATCCCAGTTGCAAAGAAATTCCTCTGAACATTAAATGGTTCATCATAAAGTATACCAGCTGTTTTAATTTTGAAAATGTATTAAATGCTCTAATTTTTAAATTTTCAGTCTTTTTGGCTATATGTGTAGATAACTGCTGCTTTTTGGGGGTCATGAATGATCAAACTCAAATTGCCAATATGTCAGCATAACTTGATTGCTTTCAGTCCATTACAAATCACTGTTGGTGACAGATCTGTGTTCCTATTTCTTTTCTCTCTCTACAATCTCTTTGGGTCATCTACCTTACCTTGATTGTCTGGTGTATTTCCCCACTGTGGTGCAGGTATGTAGCTAATTGTCCTTTGTACCTCTTCTGAAACTCGCTTAGTTTTATGAAGTCCAATCACACTCTGGTTTTGTGGGTGTCTCTGATTTTTCCAGATTCATGTTCAATGAATGATAGATGATTTATTTAATTACATAAGTTACTTATTAATTTCCTTGGAATTCCCCCCTTCCTGAACATTCCCCCTCAGCAGAAAACTTGGACTGACTAATTGCTTAAACATTTTAAGCTGGGAACAGACACCCCATCATTAAGCTTTTCCAATCAGGATTAACTTTCTCTAGCTGCCAAATTTTTAACATAGAATAAATTTCTGAAATCTGCCTTTATAAATAACTATTCTGGACAATATCAATTTATGACACCTATTTCAAATGGCCAATAATTTCCCAAAATTTGTCTCTGGCTTGTCTCAACCCTTTAGCTTCCTACACTTAACCCTACATTGACAAATCTATCAGACTGTTAACTGAGTGGATCCTAATTAAAATCCACTCAACAGAGCACATCCCTTCCTTTGCAGGCAGAAATTTATTGGAAGCCTAGCCCATATGTCAGCCTTAATGATTATGTATCACACTGACCATAACAAAATGTAATGTGAAATTATCCACAAAATGTTGCACCAATACAATCCCTTTTATTACATCTTGGCCAGATTTAGACAAGATTCCACCTAAATGATATAATGAGTCACAGTATTTAATAAGTATGTTGGGGGTGGGTATGCCTTACCTTCCTCACATTCCTATACTTGCATAAAACATAACCGGTTAAGAGAAGTAACTCTGAAAAACACATAACTGCTCTCAGAATTTGAATTTGCAATGTAGAAAAGTATAATCCAAGTTAAAAGTCTTTTTTCTCTAAATTACAAGTTTAATATGCAATAAAACAAATCAACAGTAAAGTAAACTTTAATTAACAGGGACTTCATATCTGAAAAGTGAGAATTATATTGTGGGGAAGATAAATGTCAATAAAATATTAATCAATTTAATACAAACATATATACACCATATTT
The DNA here is from genome assembly GCA_016746295.1 of Potamilus streckersoni. NCBI lineage: Eukaryota > Metazoa > Mollusca > Bivalvia > Unionida > Unionidae > Potamilus > Potamilus streckersoni. The sequence goes on from JAEAOA010001852.1 coordinate 2,374,652, forward strand.
ATTTATTTAGGATAAAATGTGAGGATTCTTGATAAAATGGACACTAAAGAAACTGTTAGCTCCTAACTATTGAATATTATTTTATGCAGATGCTTACATAAAGGGGCGTGCTTTGCAAGTTTTCAGATTAAGTTACTCTTGATTATTAAAATTTTCATTGAGTTAGAACATAAATATCTTTCAGAGTTCAAAATTTTTGGCAATATCACACTGCCTTCATCAGGGTCTACTGTTGATCACATAACTTATAATGGTCATATGATTTGAGGAGATTGATAGGAGGAGACTGGTGTAGATGGGTGGTAATTCAATCCCCTTATCCCTGTTTAGTGTTGGCCTCCACTGTCTTATTTCAATTGGGTCATTCACCTTTCTTTTCCAGGTGTTGCTCTCAGATGTGATGATCTTGGTCTGATTGGAATAATGGAATGCCCTTTTGTTTTAGCGTTTATGTAATACAGATGACTCTACAGACATGTTCTTTAATCCTTGCTTCTAACATTCTGCCTGACATAATATACTCCAAGATATTTATGCTCTGAGTAAGAGAAATCTCTAATAATTATGAATCATCTAGAGCAAGGGAAGCAACCTTTTCAGTTGTAAGTTATATCAGTTATGTGTCCTCAAGAATACAAAATTAATGACCTATTACTCTTTTCCTGAAGCTTTCCTAATCCAGGAGATAGCAGTGTATGAAGTTTACATAAGAGAAAAAGTTACAATTTACTTTGTTGAGCTCCATTAACAGAAATATTGTGTTCTTTGAAAATGTTTAGTTTTAATCAGATAGTCACATTTATTATAATCAAAGCTTTTGAAATGATGCCTTGAAAAAGATGAATATGAGACTAAGTTTGGGCAAATATTGCTGTCAGATTTTAAGAAATATATGACTTCATTATACTGAAGATAATACATTTGGTAGTTGAAAAGTTGTGGTGTGTATTTTAATGGCAGTAATAACTTACCATTCATGTGACAGAACAGTAATATCAGCTTATGATAAATCAAATGTGCAAAATTTCAGTAACTTTCTTATCCCAGTTAGGACCCAAAGCTTGGGTCATTATGTTCTGACCAAACATTAAATTAACCATATCAAGCCAACCAACCCTGCTGACAGAATCAAAAATGTGTTGATTGTTTTATACTACTCAATATTAGCAACTTAATTGTCTTGCCTTGCTTAAGTAAGTTCACAGTCATATGATCACAGAAACACTATTACTGTAAATATACTGCACTGGAAACAAGGTGTGAAAAGAAAGAAAAATATTCAGTAATGATTTTGCACACCTGGGAGGTTTCAGTGAGTGATAGGAGAGACAAGAGGCACTCCTGATCTTGGGAAAATAACCCTACTATGGGAGGTTCAAATGTATGATGACTTAAAACTATTGCTGGCTTACCTTCCAGGATGGAAGCCCCCAGTGGCCAATGGGTCTGAGGTGCTTGCTTGTACAGATCACTGAGATCTCACCTCAATCAGCAAGAGTTTGAGTCTTGATGTGACTGATGTGATTATGTGAGAAAGCTTTTCAGTAGCTTATCATGAGTCAGTGATTCTTCCTGCATCAAATATACTGGCCACCATGTGCTAAAAATTGTCATTAAACCCATAAAACCAAACCTCTTGGACACCAAATCTCCATGTCCAAGCTCACAATTTCAACCTTCCATTATACAGAACATTCTAGAAATCTAGAAGAGAGAGCCAGTCTGACAACCATGTCACAGGGCATGGAGGATACTCTTCCTTAGACACTTGTAACGCTAAGACATGTTCAGTTCACTCTTGGAAAAATGCTTTCATTTATGTGTTGAAATGTGTTTTTTACTGTTTTAAATAAGTGATTGTCCTCTCTTGACTTCCATTATTAGATTGCCATTTTAGCTCTCAGGGATAATTTAATGGTAGGGTTCAGGAAAACACTCATTTGTATGTGATGAAATATCCTCTTCTATTGACATTGACATAATTGTACTTTGTATGTTAGCTAAATCACCTTTCTGTCCTAATCTAACTTTTAGTTCCCAGAGCAGACATTTGGTCTTTACCTGTTTTATTGTTAATGTAAATTACAGAAAACATCTTTTAACAATGGTTATACTTTTCTCTGTTGAGAATAAGTAGTAACATTGAGCATGAAATTCTTCTTTGTTACTTAAAAAATAGAATTTATAGTATAATTTTCTGGATTTTGATAAAGTGTATATTTACTTGCCTACATTAAATTCCATGCTGTAGCATGTCTACATTAAATCCTATGATTTTCCATGCCTACATTATATATTATGCTTTACAATGTATACATTAAATTCTATGCTATACCATGTCTACATGAAATCTTATACTTTACCATGTCTACATTAAATTTTATACTTTACCCTATCTACATTAAATCCTATACTTTACCATGTCTACATTAAATTCTATACTGTACCATGTCTACATTAAATCCTATGCTTTACCATATCTTCATTAAATCCTATGCCTTACTATGTCTTCATTAAATTCTATACTTTACCATGTCTACATTAAATCTTATGCTTTACCATGTCTACATTAAATCCTATGCTTTACCATGTCTACATTAGATCTTATACTTTACCATGTCTACATTAAATTCTATGCTTTACCATGTCTTCATTAAATTCTATACTTTACCATGTTTACATTAAATCTTATGCTTTACCATGTCTACATTAAATCCTAAACTTTACCATGTCTACATTAAATCCTAAACTTTACCATGTCTACATGAAATCCTAAGCTTTACCATGTCTACATTAAATTCTACACTTTACCATGTCTACATTAAATCTTATGCTTTGCCATGTCTACATTAAATCTTATGCTTTACCATGTCTACATTAAATCCTATGCTGTACCATGTCTACATTAAATCTTATGCTTTACCATGTCTACATTAAATCCTAAGCTTTAGCATGTCTACATGAAATCCTATGCTTTACCATGTCTACATTAAATCTTATGCTTTACCATGTCTATATTAAATCCTATGCTGTACCATGTCTACATTAAATCTTTTGCTTTACCATGTCTACATTAAATCTTATGCTTTACCATGTCTACATTAAATCCTAAGCTTTACCATGTCTACATTAAATCCTAAGCTTTACCATGTCTGGTCAGGAGGAACCTATTTTGAGTCAGAAAGACTGATTTTTGGGATTGAATGGGAAGGATATCCCCTGCCCAGCTGCTCTGTCTCCTGTGCTTTAATAGGGAAATTCCTTGCAAACTGCACAGACCCAGATCTGCTGTCACAAAATACACGGGCAGATAATGAAATAAATCTGGATGCTATGCAGCAATTTACTTTAAATCTATATGTATATATTAGGAATCTTTTGGAATCTACATGATATAATCTCCTTATATTAATCTTATCTTCTGAAATTTAAAGACATTGCACCATTATGTTTGTCAGTATTGGTACCTACAACAGCTTGGTTTTATGTTTTAATGGCACCATGCAGAATCTTCATCTTTGATCATTTGGGGACATAAGGTAGAACTATGGGATATGATGTAATAGACAGGCTCCAATGGATTACTTTTCTCTCCTATTTAAACCACCTTGCTTGATCCTGGTTCCTATTCTTACATCTGGTATGTATCAGTATTGGACCTATCAGTACTATAAGTGGCCCTATAGAGACACAGGCATGATGTATCTGAAACAAAAGTCTGTACTCATAATTCAAGGCAAACTTTCAAACAATGAAGATTCTGATCTGCCATAAGATAAGGCATTGACAGATCTGGGTCTGTGCAGTTGATTTGGGGTATTCAGTTGAAAAAACAACATAGATCCTGATATGTATGCACATTGTGATATGGCAGATCAGGATCTATGTTTTTTTGCACACACACACACACACACACACACATATATATATATATATATATATATATATATATATATATATATATATATATATATATATATATATATATATATATATATATAGTATTGTAGACTATTCCTAGTGGTTCCAGGCTGAACCTATTAGCATTTCTATGCAATTTATCGTAAATTGGAATGGGCCAATAAAGCTAATGAATCTGTACAGCCTGCAGACACCAAAATGATCCTGACAGGTAATGTTCAAATGCAGCATTGGTTCAATGGTTAAGGTATGCAACTTGTGATCAAAAGGTTTCAATTTCCCACCATTGCCCCTCCCCTACCTGCACCCAATCCAATCCATAGTTAACCATCTTTTGAAGACATTAAACCATTATGTTAAACTGTCTTAACAATAGATGATTTTTCAAATATTTTTCAATTAAGTTATATTTTTCAAGTTGATTTTTTTTTAGGGTTAATGATACAATAAAAGTATTGTGAGCAATTTTATTTAAGAATTCTACATTTTATAAATGATCAGTCTGTTTTGAGATGATGGGCAATGTCAAAAGCTATGTAACATATATAGGATAGGTTGTTGTTGTTGTTGTTTGGCTTAATGCCATTTTTTAGCACATGATAGGCTATTCATGGCGACCAGTATTAATGGTGTAGGAAGAAACCGGAAAATCACAGGAAAGAACCACCTACCCTACTGGCAAGCTTTCTCACATATCCACATTCACCGAATCCTAGACTCGACTCGAACCCAGCAGACAGAGGTGAGATGGCAATGTAACATTATATATATATATATATATATATATATATATATATATATATATATATATATATATATATATATATATATATATATATATATATATGTTACATATATAGGATAGGTCTTTCCTTTTCTGTTTTGTAAAATTGTTGGTTACATATTTATATTGTTATACTTTAGATTAGAACTGAAATTGTTTCAGTGAAAATGTGCACATTTTTTTTTACCTCTAGTGGTCATAAACCAGAAGAGATGAGATTACTGTATGGTTAGATGCCTATCTGCCTCTCTGTTACCAGAGTTTGTTATTGTTACTAAACCATTTGCAGGATGGATTGCCATGGAACTTGACACTGACATTCATCTCATCATCTAAATGAAAATGGTGTTCCTTGGACATCCAGTATGATTTTGACTTGCACAAATTTCGTGTTAATGCAATTTCGTATGAATTTTTTAAAATAATTTGGGGAGGTGTTGTGCATTGCATACTAAAAGTAATTTAATTATTTGTTTACAGAGAAAAAAATTTGGAGTCATAATTGATTTAAATTAATGATATTAAAGTTAATTGAATTCTGATTTTTTTCAATAAAAATTAAATTTTTCAATTAAAATTAAATTAAAAACCAAAAATTTTGAATTATGCAAATGCTTTTAGGAATGCAACGTAATTATTTATGTTGGGAGTTAGCTGTCCTATATGATGACAAAGAATAATAGGGAACTTGCTTTTTAAATTATTAACATATCTCTGATATTGCTGATTTCATGGTCAATCACAAACATTCGACCTTTGATATATACAGTTACATTATTTTCTGTTTTTTATTTCCCTTATTACAGCCAACCTTCATACTTTTGAAATTGAATAGAAAAAGGACAAAATATGACCCTTTTGCAAGTTGTACACATCCATTAACATGTACATAGTCCAGTCTGGTTGTGCCAGTTACTTTGGATAATATCTCATAAAAAAAATGGAAATAGACATTTGTGGTTGAAGACAATTTCCAGGCACAAAACCTACTGTGATAAGTTACATCTCTCTGTGTGGAAAGAAGTACCTCAGAATGTGAAGTGTTGGGTTATATTATAATTTACCATATTTTCTGTAAAGATAGATTTATTGGATGGAGGCTTGACATAGAAATCATTTTGGTGTATGTGGATGTATCTACATATGTATGTCAACATCGTAAATTTAGGCCTTAGTTAAAATTTTGAGATAAAGGTCAAAGTTTGTTTTGTTTTCCTTTACCTAAATAAAAAGTGGCTATTGACAAAAAGGGAGTCACTTTCTGTTTGTTGTTTCCTTGGATGGTTGCTGTTAATGACAGTTAAAACTGACAACTAAATGCATTGCAGATTGAAAAAGTACATTTATGAATGTACATGTCTAAAGAAAACATTTTCTTCTGACACACTAAATGACAAATATGGTAAAGTATTTTCTTTATTGTTATATGCCTCTCTTAAGTGGGGCACATTGTATTATTAATTTTCCATCTGTCCAGCCATTTGTGCATCCATCTGTCTCTCAGTTTCTATTTGCTTGCCTGACCTATGACTTTTTTAATTATTGGAGAGATTTGAATGAAACATTGCCCAATTACATACCATTATGAGACATTATGTAACTAACAATGAAGAATGTAATTCTGTGTCTTATATCCTGACTTAGAGTTAAAAGTTTGAAACGTTGATATTTTAAAGAAACTTTTTAAAATTGTATGTCACATATAGACTATGTGTCACATAAGATTGCTGTCCCAAGGTGAAGGTCTAAACTTTGGAAAAGTAACTGTGACTTGTATCCTTGTCTTGAAAATACCTTGGATCATTAATTGTATTTTATTGAAACATTAACAAGTCATATATCATAGCTAGACAATGTCATCTGCCACAGTCATAGGCTTCTTGCATCAAGGTCAAATCTTCTGAAGGGAAAGTATAAATTAGTGACATCCAACTTTGTATAAGTTTAAATTGACTGAAGATATTTTTAATAAAACTTTAGACTTTTATATGTCTTGACTTTAAAGTGTTTCACATATTCTGTGGAACTCTCTGTCTCAAGGTCAAGGTCACAACAAAGGATAATATAAGTGTCCTGTTTCTTTCTCCAGACTGTCACTTATTTTGACAATCTTTATTTATCTCAGTTGCACTGTTGTCTTCACTGAGAGCCCATTTAATTCAGCACCTCTAAACATTTTCTGCAGTTTTAAAAAGTAAGTGGGTATTATAATGCACACACACACACACACATGAATATGTAAGTTTTAAGTAAATCAATATTTTATGATGAATTTTAGATGCTGTGTAACAGTTTGTGTACAGAAGTAAACATGTTGAAGCTATGAGATACTATTTGCAAGGAAAATGCATTGATTTCTATGAGTCCATCTGTTTTTTGCAGGTAAATGTGAAGCTGTGAGACATTTGTTTGCAGGTAAATATGTTGAGGCTATAAAAAATGTGTGCGGGTAAATGTGTTGATGCTTTGTTAGTGTATGCACAGGTAAATGTGCTGAGCGTGAAATAGTTTATGCACATGTAAATGTGTTGAGGCTGAGATAGTCTATGAACTGGTAAATGTGTCGAGGATGAGATAGTTTATGCAAAGGTAAATGTGTTGGGAATGAGATAGTTTATGCACAGGTAAATGTGTTGAGGATGAGATAGTTGATGCACAGGTAAATGTATTGAGGATGAGATAGTTTATGCACAGGTAAATGTGTTGAGAATGAGATAGTTTATGCACAGGTAAATGTGTTGGGAATGAGATAGTTTATGCACAGGTAAATGTGTTGAGGATGAGATAGTTTATGCACAGGTAAATGTGTTGAGAATGAGATAGTTTATGCACAGGTAAATGTGTTGAGGATGAGATAGTTTATGCACAGGTAAATGTGTTGAGGATGAGATAGTTTATGCACAGGTAAATGTGTTGAGGATGAGATAGTTTATGCACAGGTAAATGTGTTGAGGATGTGATAGTTTATGCATAGTTAAATGTAACTGACTGCAATGGATTATAGTTGCCTATGCTGACTAGGATCTTGTGTGACTTGTTAATGCTCATGTGTCAAGCTTTTTGATTGGCCGGTGTTACAGGAATGGTGCCACTGTAATACCACAATGGTCGCACTTTTAAATTTCTGCAGTTAGGCAAAGGAGGAGAAGCATCCAAAAATTGCTATTCCACTGCATCCAGGGATGTTATGTATGCTGCAAAAACTCCAGTCCATACATTATTTGTCAAATTCAGTCCAGTACTAATTGACAAATCCTATTACCAATAGCATGCTATTACCTGTGCAATTAGTCTAATTCTTAGAGTGTAAATGAAATGTTTTTCTATCTTCTAACTGTCTGTCTTTAGTATATTAGTTTACATGAAGTAATTCCTAAATAATTTAATGTTATATGTCTAAGCAATGGTAGCTGTTTTGAGTCAATATTTGGTATTTAGAAGTTATAAAATTTGTTCGGTGGTGGCCAAAAGTAATCATATCAGGTGTGTTGGTTTGAAGAGTCAGGATTCCAAGCCAAAGTGGTTTCCCTTTAAGCTAATTGGCAATTTTAGCCATTAAAAGGGCTGGGATGACATTTCAGTTGAATGTGTTACAGCTGTTTTCCATTTCTTCTATTTTTGCACACTTCATGAGTCTTTCTTAGCTTTTTAGGAAATGCCTTATACCTGTGCACTTCACACAATTAATTAGCAGCATCTGCTAGGTTGGAAAATGAGTAGTGGTGGTAGGCTTCTCAGTAGTATTGGGACAGAATGCTGATACCAAAGAACCATTGTGCCAGTCATGGTCTGAGAACCATTGTGCCAGTCATGGTCTGTGGCTGTAAAGTGATCTCCATGTGATGTATTTTACTGCGTTAATAAAGTTACTGGCTTTTTTAATTCCAACATAGTTTCGATCTGCATGGTTTCAAACAATTTTCTGTTCTTTTTCTCTACCATATTGCTGCCACTGCTGCTCTAATTGTTAAGTGCACCCTGAATGGCCTAGTGGTCTAAAGCACTCTCAGTTAAAGATCACTTCCATCTCACCTCTGTTTTCGTGGGTATGAGTCTAAGATTTGGGAAAATGTGGACATGTGAGAAAGCTTGCCAGTAGCTTCTCATGGGTTGGTGGTTCTTTCCACGGATTTCCTGGTTTCTTCCTCCACTATTAATACTGGCCACAATGTATAGCCTATCATGTGCTGAAAAATGGTGTTAAGCCCCCACAACAACAACTCTTAAGTGTTTCATCATCTTCTCTATCCTCATTTGACAAATATGGTTTTGGATTGGCTGCTTTTGCTTGAGTTAAATGTGTTGAGGCTGAGATAGTTTATGCACAGGTAAATGTGTTGAGGATAAGATAGTTTATTCACAGGTAAATGTGTTGATCCTGAGATAGTTTATGCACAGGTAAATATGTTGAGGCTGAGATAGTTTATGCACAGGTAAATGTGTTGATGCTGACATAGTTTATGCACAGGTAAATGTTTTGAGGCTGAGATAGTTTATTCACAGGTAAATGTTTTGAGGCTACAAGATAGACTTTGTGCAGGTAGATATCATCAGGCTATGAGATTGTGTGGTGGTAAATGAAGAGGAATTTAGTTTTCACATCTTTGCCAATTTTTCAATTAAATTTCATGCTAATTAGCAAGACTGCATTTTGTTAAGATTTCCACTGGCCATACTACAGAGTGTTGTCCCTTGGATGAGCTATTGGGGGATTAGGCATGTTATGTATCCTGTACTATTATATCAGGATACATGAATTTGTTAAATTTAGTGGATATAGACAGTTTGCAGGAACAGAATATACCCTGACCTTTTCAAAGTACAACATGTGTGTATTTGAATATAGCCAGAAGCCAGAAACCTGTATTTCTTCCTCCTCCCCCTCCCTGCATGTTTTCATATTTTGTTTAATGGCAACAGTATCTGTTTTGATGCATGCCAGGCCTCAAGCATGTGTTTGCAATAAGAAAGGTGGGAGACTTCAACCCGCCTCACCACATGTTTCTTCAATAAAGTCTGGCGCCATACTGTCTCCCAAAAATCTGTGCAAGCAATCTGGCTGACTTCACAATCCAAAAACCCATGCCAGCTGAATTCTTCACTTCCTTACTGAGAATGAACACTATACAGTTAATTGATATAACAAGAGACAGCTGGTTATGATGTGTTGGTGCAATGGATAGTTTTGCCAGATATGCATGCTATAGCAGAATCATCCAAATTTTCCATGACTTGTCAATCCAAACTTGTGTTTCTCAAATGTGTAGGTGAACAAGTAAAAACAAGAGGAATTCCATGGTACAGTTCCTGATTTATATTTATATAAATTCAATCTGCAATAAATTTGTATGTGGTGTTTTGGGGGAGGTGTTGCATTTACTGTTACCCTTGTCCATCCAGCCATCCATATTTCACATAAGTTCTTGTTTATGTCAGTTTGACATTATCTTCAGACATTTGAAAGGACAAAAAATAATTTGTTGATTCTTAAGTTTTTCTCATGAGAAGATTAGCACAGCTCAATCAATTTGTTATGCAGAATTCCTATTGCCATTGATACTTTTTCTCAAACAAAACCATATGTCTCCTTTTCTTAATTAATAATAGTTATTTTAATAACTGGGCACAACTTGAGTTTTCAAGAAGTTGGCTAACATAGGCCTACTCAAAGTGGGTGGATAATTTGAAAAATGTTCCAGATTTACTGCTGCAGGAAGAGGCTCTTTTTTAGAATTTAGAGTAGGTTGGTTTGTAAATTTGAAAAGCTTGTATTGGAGATGATTAAGTCTCTTCATATTTGAAGAGAACTAATTAATCAGGCATATGTTGAACATCTGGTCTCAGTACTGAAAAACAGAGCATATTGGTGCCATAGGCTCATAATGGGCAGTTTTGTTCCTACAGAAAAATGATTATCTCAGGGGAGATTAGTCATTTTCATCAAGTTAAGCTACTGTCATCATCATCATCATTGTCAGCATCATTATCACCACCACTGCTGCACCCAATGATACCACTACCACCATTGCCAACAGCAATGCACCCACTGACACCACCACCATCAATGCACCTATCACTACCACACCCACCACTAACATCAAAATCATTGTCATTATTGTTATTTGTATTTACCATCATCATCATCATCATCATCACCATCATCATCATCATCATCATCATCATCATCATCATCATCATCATCATCATCATCATCATCATCATCATCATCATCATCATCATCATCATCATCATCATCATCATCATTATGATGCATTGTCTATCTAATTATTTTCCCCTGCCTTTTCACAACAAATGCATGACATAGTATCTGAAAGTTAATCCTTCACACTTTCATTTTAGTTTGAGATTAAAGGATGAAACATGACATAGCATATATCATCATTAAAAGGTGTCACATACCTCACTCGCTACTGAAAGTCCTATCTTCTTCAATTTCAAGGGCATGACTCTTAGAAAGGTCAAAGACATAATTGGTGACATACCAATAGATAAGGGGACACAATTCACTAAATTTGTTGTTTTTATTCATAATGTACTATCTTCATTTTGTATATTGTCTGTCAATCTGTCTGTCCTTCCATCAATCTGTGACCAGTTTTGTTTCTGCATAATAACTTAAAGTTCTCCACCATTTACAGGTACCAAATTTTATGCATAGCTTGAACCTGGGTAAAGAACTATATTGATTAACAGACTCAAAAGAATTAGACTGAAGGAAGAAAAGTGTTGTTTTTTTTTTCGTGTAAAAACTCAAATACACTATAAACAGAGCTGTGATAGAACAGAGGTTAGCATGCTGGACTAAAGACTGAAAGGATATGGGTTTGAATTCTACCATTGCTCTAACCTGGGTCAGCTGCCATGGTGTACTTGAGCAAGACATGTTACTCCAGTTGCCTAAGCACTAAATTTATGTTGCTATGGCTATAAAAGCACGGAAACCCCAAAAAGCATTAGAGAGTTACCAAACTTTGTGGACGCCTTGCAGTTGGGCCAGGGATGAACCTTGTTCAGCTCTTGCTCAAAAAATAGTCAAACAGTCAAACTTAAAGATCAAGGACTGAAAGAAGAAAAATAGTTTCCTGACATCCATTTATGGATTTCATGATGTTGTTGTGAGATAGAAATATTTTGATTTCATGGTCAAAAGATTGAAAGCCATTGTGACTCAAAAAAACTCAAATTAGTTTCTGTCCAACATTTGATTAACATAACATACTCAACTAGTCCTTATTGATGGCTTGCACTTTGTGTAAGGAAGAAGTTTGTTAATGGTTTTGGGGTCAAAAGGTCAAATGTCAAGATCACTTAGTGAAACAAGAAAAATGTTTCTTTCTGCACAGTATTATTAGTTCTACATTACACACCTGGTTCAAATTTGGTAGATATCTTGCTTTTATGATAAGAACTAAAATAGAGGTTTGGGAGACAAAAGGTAAAAGTTCAAACAGTGCGAAGATAAAGTTAATTATCTGCATAGAAGCTGTTAAAAATGTATAATGTGCTACTATTTGTATTCTTGTTAAAATAGTTGTCATTTTGTTGAGCACTGATATTTGTGCCAAAATTTCAAGGATAGAAAATAAATGTAATTATAAGGAATTGACAGCGTATGAAACATTACCAACAATACATTATTACCACATTGACTGTCATATCAATCATGCCAAGTGACATATTTTTCATTTTCAATAAAATATCGTTATAGATAACTGGCATTTATGTGAAGAAGATACAATAATTGTAACTAGATTTCTAAGGGTCAGTTTATACAATTTATTTACACACTGTTAATAACAATATCTTTGTGTTTAAGTTTTAATTTTGGCATATTAGAAACATAAACTATTTAGTATAGTACTGTATTTAGTAATGGTAACTTAAATATCACTACCAGGTTTTGCAGTTAATTATTTCTACAGTTCGAAAGTTGATGTTAGTTGTGGGCATGAAAAAGATATGTTACAACAGGCATGTGCAACTTCCTTCAGGGTACAGAATGGATAGCGATTTTTAAATGTACCTGCAAGTCACACCATATGGTATATTAAACCAGGTTGCATGCCGGATGTGGCCCACAGGCTATGAGTTGCACATGCCTGTATTACAAGTATGATCTCATCACAGAAATTTCATTTGCATAAATTTTAACCAAAAATTAGTTTTTTTCCTAAATTTACTTAAATGTAACATTTGCCATGCAATTTGGAAAATGAATATTCTCAAAATAAAATGTTCACACTTCTAAATAATGCAGCTTAAACTATTATTTGGATCTCAACAAACAAGGTAGAAAAATTTAATGCAAAATTATTTATTTTTTCAAGCAAGTAGACATATTTCATTGTGGTACCAGTGGGATTTTATATTGGTTGCAATTAAAGAGTCATTGTTTCCCATAGACCAGTTTGGCAGCTAATTCACTATAAGTGGTGTATTGATTTAGGTCTAATAGCCTATACTGGTCATTTTATTAAATTGGCCAGAAACTGTGACTGAGAGCAATTGGCCTTCTTCTTGTTAGCAGAGCTGATTATGTTACAATTGTATCCATCTCTCTGTCTCCATCTATCCATTCATCTGTCCATCTCACCATCCATCTGTTGCTAATTTGTTTCTGAACAATAACTCTTTTCTTCAGCATATATAGTTACCACTCTCATTGGATAGCTTGTATTTTGGGTGATGGAGAATCCTATCTATTCTATTTTGAGTTACATATCTCATTGGATAGCTTCTATTTGGGGTGATGGAGAATCCTATCTATTCTATTTTGAGTTACATATCTCATTGGATAGCTTCTATTTGGGGTGATGGAGAATCCTATCTATTCTATTTTGAGTTACTTATCTCATTGGATAGCTTCTATTTGGGGTGATGGAGAATCCTATCTATTCTATTTTGAGTTACTTATCTCATTGGATAGCTTCTATTTGGGGTGATGGAGAATCCTATCTATTCTATTTTGAGTTACATATCTCATTGGATAGCTTGTATTTTGGGTGATGCAAAATCATGTCTATTCTATTTTGAGTTACTTATCTCATTGGATAGCTTCTATTTGGGGTGATGGAGAATCCTATCTATTCTATTTTGAGTTACATATCTCATTGGATAGCTTCTATTTGGGGTGATGGAGAATCGTGTCTATTCTATTTTGAGTTACTTATCTCATTGGATAGCTTCTATTTGGGGTGATGGAGAATCGTGTCTATTCTATTTTGAGTTACATACTTATCTCATTGGATAGCTTGTATTTGGGGTGATGGAGAATCCTGTCTATTCTATTTTCAGTTACATACTTATCTCATTGGATAGCTTCTATTTGGGGTGATGGAGAATCATGTCTATTCTATTTTGAGTTACATATTTATCTCATTGGATAGCTTCTATTTGGGGTGATGGAGAATTGTGTCTATTCTATTTTGAGTTACATACTTATCTCATTGGATAGCTTTTTTGGGGGTGATGGATCAGAATCCTGTCTATTCTATTTTGAGTTACTTATCTCATTGGATAGCTTCTATTTGGGGTGATGGAGAATCATGTCTATTCTATTTTGAGTTACTTATCTCATTGGATAGCTTGTATTTGGGGTGATGGAGAATCATGTCTATTCTATTTTGAGTTACATACTTATCTCATTGGATAGCTTCTATTTGGGGTGATGTCTATTTTGGGCTCAAAAGATCCATGGTTATTGTTATGACAGAGGTAAGAAAAATGGTTTCTGCACAATAACTTGAGTACTCCATCATCATCAATTATCAGTGTCTTGGTTGCACATGAGGCTAAGATGAACTCTTTAGCTTTTGGTCTCAAAAGGTCAAAGGTCAGGGTCACAATGTCTTAAAGAAGAAAAATGGTTTCTATACAATAACTTTAGTTTTCCAATGTCTACAATTAGCTTCCTTTGTGGATGGCTTGCTCTTGAGGTTAGAAAGAACAATGTTGATTTGGAGGTCAAAAGGTCGAAGGTCAAAATCACTGATTGAAAGAAGAACAGTGATTCCAAAGAATACCTAAGTTTTTTTATCATCTATGGCTACTAATTTTTGTTGATGGCTATTGCTTTGAGTAATGAAGAACCCTATTGATTTTGGAGTCATAAATGTCAAGGTCATGTTTGAAGAAAGAATGAAAATGGTTTGTGTATATTACCACAAGCTCAGAATCACACACCTCATTCAAACTTTGTGGATGGCTTCCACTTGGGGGTAGCTAAGAGGCTTGTTGAGTTTGGGATCAATAGGTCAGTGATCATGACCCAGTAATTGAAAGAAGGCAAATGGTTTCTACACACTAAGGTTAGTTTCCTACCACAGATATGGATCAGACTTTATGGATAAGTTACACTCAGGGTAAGAAAGAATCCTATCTATTTTGGTGTAAAAAAAGTAAAAAATCAGTAGTCAAAGTAAATTCTATTAGACTGAAAAAGTAAAAATGGTGTCTGCATAAAAATATACATAAAGGACTATTAAACAGGAATATAATGTGACATGCATGGTGCTCTGGCTGTAACTGTTAGCATTTGTTCATGAGAATTTTCAAGTATGAGTTTAGCCTTGAAATTTCATAACATTGGACCTTGATTTGTTTAGATCCTGATGCTCAGATTTACAGCATATTTCAACTGAAGTTGTCTTAGTGTATAAAGTGTGCATACTTTGTGTTGGGGAGTGTTTGATTTGGTTATTACCATCTTGAGGATGACCAACCCAGATTGAGTGAATAATAAAAGTCTGATATGCAAGTTATACATGAATAAATGGAGATCTGAGCAGAGATACAGAATAGAACAACATGAGCCCCATATACAGAAAACAACAATTTAATTAATTATATAGACAAAATGAAATTGAACATGACATTTGAAGATTGCACTTCTTTTAGAAAGTAAATGCCAGTTTTATAAACATCCCATTAGCCATTATGTTTATACCAATATGAAAAATTTCATCATAAAATTGAGTGAAGGATCAAACTTAATTGTCCAGCATGACTGCATAATCTCTTTGTCTGCTGGCCCTTCTAAATTCAGTGTTCGTGACATTCAACATCTTCCTTTTTCTCATCTCTCCCTCCAGCTACTTTAAGGTTATAAACTATAATTTGGTTGTCTCCTCTCTCCCCTCTCTGGATATTGCATATATGGAACTATTTCACTTTTTAAATAAATAAATAGGAAACCCAAAATATTTTGTCAGGTTTTTCCTTCTTGGATTGAACATTATGCCCAGTCTTGTTACATCAGGTATCTACATATTATAATTCAACAGAAAATAAGGCTATTATAGGTCAGATCACAGCTTGAGAGTTGATGCGCACATTTAGTACAAGAATAATAATTTCTTTCCCTACAGGGCTATTTAGCATATCTAACTAAACAATAACATAATTTAGATCTCTTAATATTCCACTACACCCTGTGGATTAATATAAGACAATGAACAAATATCAACCAGCAGGTGCTCGGTTTCTCAGTTAAAAGAATTCACATCATGATTATACAAATGAATCAATGAAATTTGCTTCTGTATTAACTACATTATTTGCTAACTAACAATCCATTGTGTGACTTACTATAACCTAGGAAAAACTCATTCTCAGTATACATGGTTCATATCATTAAGACAAATAAATTCACACAATTGTCTCATGAAATTATTAGAATACATGATTTCTATAACAATCAAGCTATTATCATCATACTCTATTAAAGGAAAATTGATGTATGAAATTAATTAAATTAAATTAAGACAAAATTAATTAAATAAATTCAACAAATTATTAGAAACTCAACTTGAAGAACAGAATGCATGAGATTGAGACAAGTACCTTGTGCTTTCAAGACTTGTTCACTTCTGTTTTACAGAATCTTATGTCCCTCAAACTTCCAGACACCTATCCCTTGGACAGTTTATTTAATGAGAAAAGAAACTAATCATTCTTTTCTCAGAGTCAAGACTTTCCATTTTCACAGACAAACTTGGTCTGACTAATCTTGCAATGAGGAATACTTATAACATTGAATAATCTGGGAAACCCACACCCCTTATTGAATTTGGCCAATAGGATTAAATTTATCTAACAGTCAAAAATTAAAGCATGACTAACCAGATTTGAGTAACACCTCATATTTCTGTGCATTAGTACTGAACAGGTTTCTTGAAAATTTCATCTTATGACATTTCAATGAGTACAAAGTTGTCTCTGCATCATTTCAACTCTCTTGCTTTCCAACACTTAGACCCCAAATTCACATTGCCTTGTCCATCTGTCTGACCATTGTCAAATGGACCAAAATTAAAAATTAATACTGGTAATTAATGCCCCAAATGAGGGACATTAAGTCCACCATAGTTTAGTATCTTAATACATTACCTGAACACATTCATCAACCTAATTGGCTATGTGCTGAACCTGCAATGTTCACTCAGTTATGTGTTGCTATAACATCTTACAAAATTCTCACTGTTGCACAAATTGCTCCATTGGCCTAGTGGTTAGAGCATCCACCTCAGATGCAGGAGATCGTGGCTTTTATCCCTGGTCGAGTCATACCAAAGACTTACAAAAATGGTACTATGTTATTACCTCACTTGGCACTCAGCATTAAGAGGTTAGTGTTATGACTGGTCGGCCTGGTCTCAGGATAATGTGACTGGGTTGGACATCATGCTACATATCTGCTGTATGGTGATCCAGTGCTTGACATCACTATAAACTGCCCCAATGCAGACATCGTAGCGATATGATTGAAACATTGTTAAAGCTACGTTAAAAATGATAAACACATCACAGCACATCAGCACATCACGGCACGTCACATCACATCACAGCACATCACATCACATAACATAACATCACATCATATCACATCACATCACATCACTGTTGCACATAGCTCTTGCCATCAATCACTGCTGAAATATGATTGGTCAGTTCTTAGGTGGGGTACATACATAGGTACAGAGCCTGTGGGGTTAGTTTTTTAGATGCCAATTGTTCCCAGTACTAACTCAGTTCCTGTTAGTAAACCTATGGAAATACCATGATATTAAAAATTTCCCATATAATCACAAATGATACAAACTTCAGTGTTGCTAAATTCATATGTGGTGCAGTTTTAGTTTGATCTACACAGTTGGGTTTTAATTTGGGTAATGAGTACAGAAATTGTATTTCTAGACTGGTAACCATTTTATTAATGCTGTGAGTCCTATCCACATCTTCCTCAGGACGTCCTGAGTGACTGAGTGGTCTAAAGCACTCATCCTTATGGATAACTGTTATCTCACCTCTGTCTGTGTGGGTTTTGAGTCTTGGGCTTAGCCAGTGTGGGTATATGAGAAAGCTATGGGTCAGTGGTTCTTTCTGGGGTTTTCCCCAGTTCTTCCTCCACCATTTATACTGGCCGCCATGTATCACCTATCATGTGCTGCAAAATTATGTAAAACCCAACAACAACATCTTCCTCAGTATTAATGAATGTGTTGTTAAAGATATATTTTGTGAAACCCGCATTAACGAATACTTCCATGTAAAAGAAACACTGCCAAAAAAGATACTGTTATGAATCTGAGTTGAAAATTCCCCTTAGTAATCATTATTTAATTTATAGATATTTGCATAATGCAGACTATGAACACTCAATTATATTTGTCTCGAACATGTATTTGTTCTGCGTTATGGAGTGTGCTACACTCTGTCTTCAAAATAATGACAATTTAAACACTTGAGACCCAAATTGTTATTTTGATCCTATGCTGGCATTTTTGATAGCATTTGGTGGAGATTTTATTTGAACTAATAATAAAGAGATATTACTGACATTGCAACTAAAGTTATATTTTCAGTATAGCAATAGTCAAATAAATTACTTAATATAAGTTAGTTTTATCCACTCATAAATTTACATTTTTCATTCAGGTTACAAAACAAAGACAATTTTTGATGAATAAATTGATAATAGTTAACTAGATTGTGAGTTTTCTTCACAAAAATTTGACCAAAGGTATGACTTATCAGTTTGACATATTTAGTTGTCAACAAAGAAATATCAGATGGAATATGATGCTATGGGTTCAATACCATTTTTCAGCACAAATGATAGTCTATGCATCATGGCCAATATATCTTGTGGAGGAAGAAACTGGGAAAACCCTGGGAAGAACCACTGACCCATGGGATGTTACTGGCAAGCTTTCTCACATACATAAAAATATGCTATGCGAACATTGTCCTGATCCCAGTGAACAAACTATGGAAGAAGAGTGTTCCAGGATCTAAACTGTTATTCATTCTGATAAAATGTCACTCTTTTATACAACTGAAAGAGTGGTTACATCATCGTCTACCTACAAGTGAAAATCTAAATAAATTTATAGTCATTGTTTCAGTAATACCCTACCATTCTATAAAAAATACAGAAAAGGTTCAATACAATGGAGCACAATACACTTCCTAGAGTATAAATGTACCCCATGAAGTACAGTTTCTTATCTCACTAATAGATGGTGTACAAGCTGTGGACATCAAGCTCTAAAAATATTGTAAAAATGGACTGGCACACCAACACATTTATCTTAATATTTTTGTTTGTAATATCTTGGTAATTGTTACAAAATAAAAAATGCATGATGTTCTTCATCAATAGTAAATTATTTCAGGAACAAAAGTTAAAAAATTCAACCTTCATATCTACCTGATTCTCTATTAAGTATATGACTAGAACAAATTGAGATGTTCAGAGGAATGCAAAGGGGTTATCTCTTCCAGATATTTCTCAATAATGCATAAAAAGTTTTAAATAACATTTTTAGTTTTAAAAAAAATAGTTTCATCAATTCTTCATGGACAATGTGTCAGTTTCATTAAATTTTTTTTTGCCTTCAAATTTTTCAGACATTTTTTTCTTCTAAATGATTATAATTATTGAGACCTAATTCAGATAGTTTTTAATTAGACTAAAAGAGAGACAAATTGAAAATTACAGAATACAGTTGAGCCTGTCTTGAAAGACCACCACTTTTGCCAAATAATTATGGTTTCTCAAGACAGGTGGTCTCTCATAACAGGTGACAATGCTATATAATCAATAAATTTGTGCACTGAGAATTAGGTCTCTCAAGACAGGTGGTCTCACAAAGCAGTGGTCTTTCAAGACAGGTTTTACTGTATATAAATTTACACATGAAAGAACAAGAGGTTAATAAATAAATGATCATATCATTTTTTAAGTGGACAATCTAATTTTACTGAGTCCACAAAGGAAAATGCAAGGTGAAAATTATGATAAAGGTTTTTTAAATTAGTGGTTTTATTAGATAGAGTAATCAAACAATTATCTTTTTAATTATGAATCTCCCCTGATTAGAGGACTTTGAGACTATAAAATGAGTATTTATTTCATGTGCTAAATCTTGTTTAAATTTAATTGTTGTATGAATTTTAGTTTTACATGAGAATATGAGGAGTGCAAATAGTTCACAGTTTATGACAGCATAAGCATCACATTGAGTACCTGCCAGTGTTGTTCTGTTTGTTGGAAAGCAATATGTTAGTGCATACAAAGTGTTATTTTATGTTGTGGGTATATAACATCAAGTCTGTTTACAGCAATATGGTGCATGCCTTATTGAGAAACAGGCCTGACCATATGGCCACTAGGCACCAGAAGTATGTAATGTTGATTATTCTGTTGATTCATTATCAGAAGGAATTGATTGTGTCAAGATTTGTGTGGGACTGCTGAGATGGGATCAAGAAAATTACCAGATGGCAGTAGTCCATTTGATCCAGTAGGATGAGTTTCATGAGTGTTTGTTGTTTTGGGGATAAGGAAGCAATATTTAAAAATTAGCAATTGTTCCCCTAATCTTCAGGGGAAAGCAGATGCCATCTGTTCATCCATATGTCTGTCTCTAAAATTTCATGTCACAGGCCTTTTCTTGAACAGCAGGTAATACATGCAGTGGCTCAATATGAGAGTTCATGTAATCTACCAACATAAATCAGCTGTGTAACCATGAGTTTTAGCTTGATATTTTCTTACAGCTAGTCAGTTTCATGGCTAAAATCATCCTGAAAAGTATAGCTCAATTAAAATAATTAGCATTTTAACAAGATTAAGATAATGAGTAATACTAATTATAACTAACCTGTATGTCAGATATGTGTTGGCTTGCCTCCATGTTACAGGAGGTGAGACTGTTTTAAAGGATGTTGTACACTCCTGAATAAGTAACATCACTATGGAGTTTGCAGTATGTGTAAATAATGTTATGCTCTTGTTTGTTGCTGTTTTTAAATTTTTTCTTGAGAAATAAGCTACACCTGAACACTGTTCTAGCTTCTGAAATAATCGTGCTTTGCATTTTATGTATGGAGTAAAATCTGACTTCAAAAGAAACATTGCCACTGTTCACAAACTTCACAATAATCTTTAAAATTATGGATTACAAATTCTCATTCAAGGCAATGATGTGTAATAACTTTTGTTCTTCAACACACATATGTTTGATTTTTAATAGTAATTTCATCATATTGGATTTTTCTAGTTTGAAACATTACCTATGCAAATTAACATAATGAACTGTCCCAGAGCAGTCTTCAATGGATTTGGTATCATCTTAGCTCTTGTCATCCAATTAATGCCTGAAATAGTGGTTGTTTGTGACAATTAACTATAAAAAGTACCCCAAGGATAGTTTTATAGAAGTTCTACCCAGGAATGTTTACTGTTCATGTATTCATGTTATAGGCCTTTTTTTTTAGGTGGTCATTGATTTTTCATTCTTTTGGAAGATTACTGAACATTGTTTTCCAAAACAATGGTTTTAAAAAAAAGGAAGGAACAGAAAACATAGAATTTATACTAAAATGCAAACAGTATATTTAATCCATAACCACTAATAGTCATTCATACCATTAACAATAGCACTTGTTCATCATTTGATTTGATTTGGCATTTTATGGCACAGCAACACAAGAAGCCATTTAGCACTGAGGTAATTGAAGTAAAGTGCCTTGCCAAAGGACACACTCTGGTAGCCAACCAAAGATGGTCTGATAGTAGGATTTGAACCTGTACCTTTCTTAGTCTCAAATCTGGCTTGCTAACCACTAAGCTACTATCTCCACATGTGCTCCTGAGATTATTGAATACACAGCTTTGAGCAAGAATGGCTTCTAATGCAGTTGAGACTACTCTGTGTTTACTCTGGGGCAGCAACGACCTGATTTGAGTAATTAAGACTTAGATAGTCATTGTCAATACTGTTATTTACAAGAAGTAGCATCAAAAGAGGATGTCAAATGTTAGATTGGGAAATGTGTCACTTAAATTACTTGAAGTCATCGGACTTTGAGCATCATATTTAACAGGTTCAGTTAAAGTCCAGTAGCTAAAAACTGAAGTTTTATGATTGTCTTCAAATTAACTGAATTAAATTTATTGCTGCATAATTAGGTAGAAAAATTATGATTTAAAGACTAATATTTCACTCTCTATCATTTTGACAATTGTGGCGATCTCAGATGTTTGAAGATTTTTTTTTCTAACAAAGTTAAACACCTTGTGCCATCATTTATTATCTGCATTTTCTTGTTTTGGTCTAAAGTTATATGATGTATGGAATTAGAGAAATAGATCTCAACCTAGTTAACCACACCTAATTGCCTCAGCACTAAATGACCTTGAATTTGTGTGTTGCTGTGCCATAAAACACGACACCAAATCAAGCCAGACCAAATGTATGTAAAATTGCATGTATAGTTTTGATTCTGCAAATTTAAAATATTCCTGTCTGGTGTCAGTCATTATTTTATATAGTTTTTATCCATAGTTTAACTGCAGTCAGATAGTTGTCTACCATTGATAGTTGTGTGTAATCTTTCTGTCTCTTTCTTTCTCAGAGAGAAGTTTACTTGGTGTGTATGTTTTTCCATAATTAATATTCACATCACGCATTTCCATGACAAGCATTTCTGCATCCAGCATGTCTTCTAATTGTTATTTCTGTAACAGGCAGATGAACAACAAATAATAAAATTTAAAGCAAATTGATTGCCAAAATCTCATTTTTATGTTAACATAAATATTAAATTAGAGATATTATAGTTTTATACTTGTGTGTAATGCTCTCCCATTCATACTGATGATGTCAGATAATTGATGTGGCAGTCACTGAAAGTTATCATCATGGACATTTCATTCATGGAAATGCAGTAGCTGAAGTGACAGGGTGTGGAAATGCCTGCTGTTGAAAACCTATAAACCTTTGAATTCCCTCCTTAGAGTTTCATTTGACATCTTTTCCTGATCATAGTTATTTTAAAAAATGAAATGAAATTAACTAAAATCAGTGTCCTGCAGCTTATTTTTCAGCAACTGCTTGCAACTTACTATCTCTTTCACTCATATTGTGAATGAAATCTATGGTTAATATACACATCAATTAGAACATCATTATTAACAATGAGACTTTAATGCTGGTGCAACTGGTTCAGAGAGGCTTGTTCATGAAGAGAACCATGTTTTACAATGATATGCTTATGAAGAAAACCATGTTTTACAATGACATGCTTATGAAGAGAACCATGTTTTACAATGACATGCTAGTGATAAGAACAATGTTTTATAATGACATGTTTATGAAGAGAATCATCTTTTACAATGACATGCTAAAAAAGAGAACCATGTTTTACAATGACATGCTAGTGAAGAGAACCATGTTTTATGACATGCTTATGAAGAGAACCATATTTTACAATGACATGCTATTGAAGAGAACCATGTTTTATAATGATATGTTTATGAAGAGAATCATGTTTTATAATGACATGTTTATGAAGAGAACCATGTTTTACAATGACATACTAATGAAGAGAACCATGTTTTAAAATGACATGCTCATGAAGAAATCTCTAGAACTGATCATATTTCTTGTGGTAAATAGCAGCTGGATGTGAGACATCCTCTTTTAGCATATGGTATTATTCATATAGTTAACTGGGTGACATATCAATTACACCAACTTTGATGGAAATAAGTGCATGAATGCATCTTTAGGTTCTAATATTGTGTGATTTGTTTAAGGTCTCATATTTAGATGCTTCAGGCAACATAGCATTAACTGAATTCATTTGACAATTGCATTATGTTCAAGTTGTCTAAACCTTGTTTGGGAACAGTAAAACAAAAAGTGGTATTTGCTTAAATTGATAATTGTAAGAATATAGTTATCTCAGTCCCACACAATTATCTACATCACTCTCAGTAAATATCTTTACTGCATGCTTGCTAAGGTCAACACTGCTTCAGCTCTGGTGGACATGAATCAGCAAGAAATTGTAATGTGCAGAGTTAATTGCTTGATGGCTTGGCAGCTCCATTAGCATGCATGGAGAGATACTGTAAAATTTTTCTTTGATCCTCTTTTCTCTCTCTCTTCTCTCCCCTGCATGATGAAATGAATAAAATTTATTTGAACCATAGTGTTTATTTGCAAATACATTTTGATTTACAGTTGATCGATCCAAGTGACCTGGTCCTAGTTGCAAAAAAATATTTTTTTTTATTTGAACCATAGTGTTTATTTGCAAATACATTTTGATTTACAGTTGATCGATCCAAGTGACCTGGTCCTAGTTGCAAAAAAATATTTTTTAAGTTTTCTCAAATTGTGATTTTATACATATCTTCTTACTTGTTTTGGCAACTATAAATAATTCACTGAACATTAATCAGGCATCAGAATTTAAAATTAGGTTATAATATCTTACTTCATTTAAAGCATTGTTTTATCTGTTAAGTCAATTATGAAGCTTTCCTCAAATCAGAGTTATTCCTCAACTCCATTGCAAGAATGCAAAGATTCTTAGATGTATATAAAGAGAGAATTGATGATTTAGATTTCATTCTTTCTACTGATTACAGCAGTCATTTGATCTATTTGGGTAGCAACTCATATTAGGTATATGGTGTTAGACCCACCACCTATTGAAGGCTAAAAGTCACATGGGTAGGAAATTTCAGATTAATAAGGTTGTCCACCCACTCAAAACAGCATAAAAACCACTGATCTTCAGTAGACCTCTTTTAACAATGACAATATTGTCCAGCCATCAAGCAGATAAGATATAATCTCAGCCTGAAGAGAATATGAAGAGGTCAGACAATGTGACCCTTACTGAGAGTGTTCCACTTAAACAGATATTTTAGGTACAAGATTGCTGTTGACAAATTATCAATTACTATCTGCCACTTATCCATAATACATTTGAGCATTATAACATATTTAGAGAGTGCTTGAACTAACTCAAAAATATTTGAAGTTTAGACAGTCTTGCCACTTTGACTTTTCACATATAGTACTGGCTCAAATGGACACCTCCATATATAGAACTCTAGCGTATAGAGGACATTAACTCTAAAATTTATATATTTCACCTCATTATGAAGGACATCTATCATTAAAGGACAAAATTGTATGGTCTCTTTAGTGTCCTTTGTACAAAGGATGTGTGTGTGTGTATGTATATATGTATGTATGTAATATATATATATATATATATATATATATATATATATATATATATATATATATATATATATATATATATACACATATATATATATATATATATATATATATATATATATATATATATATATATATATATATATATATATATATATATATATATATATATTGTAAAGGACCAAATTTTTAGGTCATCTTTCTTGGTTTGAATTAATTATGGTAAAACACACATGTACCATTAACAAAATTTATGGGGAAAATGGCCACCTTGTACAAGCCATGAAGTACAGATCAGTTCAGGTGAGGCCAGAAGTTAGTTTTTAATTAAGGGCTGAGTTTGTTTAAACTTATCGAGCAGGGTTCAGGCTTTGTTCTGCATAAAACTGAGTTTAGAAGACAGCACAATAGTAGACATTTATTGATTGAAATAACGCAGTGTTTAGTACTGGAAAGGTGGGAATTATTATAAATCTGATGGGACATGCTGTGGCAAGGGGCGTAGTTTAAACTGAAAAACTTAAGTTTAAATATACTAGATGAATTTTTAAACTTCAGTCTACCTTTCTCTATAAGAGGGAAACAGGAGTAAGATCTATGGCTCCGAGAAGTTTAAAGAGTAAATTTATTATAAAAAAATTGTTATCCAAGGGAGTGACGTTTGTCTGGAGGTTTCAACAGACCAAAAGCAGAAAAAAACAAGGTAAATGCATAAATCTCATATTCTTCTGTTATGCTTTGATTTAATTGCTTGTAGGTACTTGTATTTGCATGAATTTATATATGTCATTTATGCTATGACTTAATTGCTTTTAGAATCATATATTTGCAGGAAATTATTTGTTGAATAGTACATTAATTTTTCCTGATATGGTATACTTGTGTCTAGCTTGTCTATCTGAGCCCGCACAATGATATTTTCTTTTACATATACGTTGTTCGCAGTTTTCTAAGTTGTAGTCTTGATTATTGTAGGAATTGAGTAGGTTGAATTCATACTTATTTTATATATGGTAGCATGTATCCGACATAACTGTGTTGAGTTCATTTAACTGATGATATTGTATTTATAGTCCATGAATGTATTGATGACTGATGTTATGGAAGTAGTTGGAACTATCTGAACGAATCTATTATGTATAATGGTAGCCTTGATGTATAGTGTGGAATTTCATTCATTTATATGTAATGAGGCCGTGCTAATGCCACCTGTGATGTAAATGCCATTCCCAGTTCATTAGTCTAGGAACTAGCCATGCAGACTGTTTGAAAGTAGATAGAGTAATTTTTGACTTCAAGGGAGTCAGCCTATTTATGTATTTCCATTAATGTGACGGAAGATTTAGGTTGTTTGTTTATATTTTCATAAGGTGAGATAGCCTGAAAGGAGTTACAACCCAAACAGTGAGGGAAGGAAAAGAACAGTTTGGAACAAAGGAAAACGCATCTTGAATTGTTGGAACGATAGAAAGTGGAATGGCAGACATGCTGAACATCGGAAACGAAGTACAGTCTGAGAGGACCTGTGGGACAGAAACAGTCAACAGGTTATACATTGATGCAAGGCAGTTATTCGATATACTCTGACTCAAAATGATGATTTTGGATTCTATCTTAAACAGCATTGGCTAGTCTTTTAATATCATTGTAATTTTGAAATTCCTTCATTAGTAATACGTAAAGAAAGAAGTTTATCTTTTGAACTGTACTTTAAATATTGTTTATTCATGGAAAATTTTATTGTTTGAAATTTTATTAAATTTTGTCTTCACTTGTAATTGGGCCTTATCTTATTTGTTCTATATATTAGCTCAGATTACTACTTTTTTATATTCATAAAATCCCTACTTGTAGTAGCTTATTTGATACTGGGCAAATTTCACCGCTGGAGGTCACTCCTAGATCCGAACCAAAAACCCTTATATTACCACACACACACACACACACACACACACACACACACACACACACACACACACACACACACACACACACACACACACACACACACACACACACATATATATATATATATATATATATATATATATATATATATATATATATATATATATATATATATTAATATATTATATAATACATGGTCTTCTTGTAGAAGAATGAGTAATTTAATATAAAACACTTGATTTTTATCTGATGCTAGGCATAAGAGCATGTACCATATTTTCAGATCTGCCCAATAGCACCACAGGATACTGTATTTATCTGAGACTTAATGATTCTTTTATTTCCCATGCCCACCAACCTATCCCCTCCCCCTGGACTTTTGAGTTATTGGTTTTGTAGAATTTTGGTAAATATTTACATATGATATCTTTGTCCAATAGTCAGTACACTGCCACATTTTGGGCAAATTTGGTATGTTGTTGGTCCCAGGACTTTTAGAAGAAGTACTGTATTTTCTGGATGTGAAAACTCCCAGTTAATTTCTGGTAGTGAAAACTGTACCATTTTATTCCTGGATATGAAAACTGTCCCATTTAGTTCCTGGTATGTATAAACTATCCCATTTAGTTCAAGGTATGTGTAGACTGTTCCATTTAGTTCCTGGATATGAAAACTCTCCCATTTAGTTCCTGGTATGTATAAACTGTTCCATTTAGTTCATGATATGTGTAAACTGTCCTATTTAGTTCCTGGATATGAAAACTGTCTCATTTAGTTACTGGTATGTATAAACTGTCCCATTTAGTTCATGGTATGTGTAAACTGTCCCATTTAGTTCCTGATATGTATAAACTGTCCCATTTAGTTCATGGTATGTGTAAACTGTCCTATTTAGTTCCTGGATATGAAAACTGTCCCATTTAGTTCCTGGTATGTATAAACTATCACATTTAGTTCAAGTCATTTGTAAACTGACCTATATAGTTATTTGTATGTAAACATAAAACAGTTGGCCCAGTCAACAGTTTCTGATGCCATTGTATGCTGATTGTTTCATTTATATGCCAGGATTTTAGTACAGGATCCAGTTCATACATTAATATGAAAACTATTCTGTCCATGGTAAGGTCTAACCTTTGACATAATACCAGTTGATCATTATATTGTTATTAGCCACTTGTGACATAGATCAGAATTTTAAAAACAGGATCCCTTATCATCCTGAATACCAGTTGATGTAAAGGGCCTACTCCACAGTAGGAAATGGTAGCAATTTATTTTGACTTGCAGGAAGCCAGGCAAAATTCAGATAATATCCATGAATCTAGCACACACAATTTCATCCTTTACTTGTGGAGCATGTACCCATTGTTAAATTTAGAAGTAACTACTGGATATTCATTTCCAGGTAAGTTTTGTTTATTTATTCATGTGTATGTGTATTCTGCACATACCACAGCTCTCTTTAATAGATCTTGTTAAGTGTGAATGAATTATATACAGGCTGACAGATGAGTGCATAGTTAACACCAAAAATTGCTTTGAATGAGAGGGAATCAACAGTTAAATAATTGGATTCATTTTATCAGCTTACTTTGTGTTCCTTTCCCTGACAGAATTTGGCTATTAAAAGGTAATGATATATAGAGTAAAGCTCTCAGCAGCCACAGAATGGTGTACAATAAAACCTAGAGACTATTTCTAACCCTGTTCAGGGATATTCTCAGGTATTCGGTAAATGCACTGTAATGGAACAAAACCCAGTTTATAATCCAATTTTCAGCCAATCAGGGCCAGTAGAAATGTGTTATTAGGGGTATTCAAGACAGAAATGATTCTTAGATAACCTCAATAATCTTGCTGATTGTTAGAACTGTTACATTGTAATTTTCATACCAGCTGATTTTTAGGAGATAATCTTTTTGCCCTGGAAACTGATATCTGTGATTATCCAGCTGAGAAGTTTTTGGAAGAGGGTGCAAGAATGTAATTTTAAAAAAAAATTAGATTGTTCTTTTAAGAATTATTCCCTTTCTTGCCTTTGACTTTGTTCTATATGCATTTTCTGGGATAGCTGAATTTGCTGGGCACTATATAGCCAGGATTGTGCTGATATGCCTTTAAAAATTATATACATACATTCATTGTTAGTCCATGAAAATAGTAAAACAAGAAAAAGTTTTAAACAGAACATTTTGGTCAAGTCCACCTTGGCAGAATCTTGAACACTTTGGTGTCTATGTGTCTTTGTGTCTGTCCACACACTAGATAAACCTGGATATGAAAGTTTATTTTAAGTGGTCAGTTTCTCAGCTACAATTTTCCACATGTGATAATATAGATTAAACTTGAAATGTAAAATGCCAATTTACAAAGTGATCATTTATGTGGGAGTTGGGGTGGCCAGCACTCTGTGCAGGCTATGGTCAAATTTTGTCTTTTTTAAAAGATTGTAAAGTTTGTATATTAAAGAAAAATGACAAGTGACACAGCTAAAATTATTTGTACAACAGAGAATGGGGAAAAAAGTAATTATAATAAATGAATTTTAGACTCTGTGTCAATAAGTTTATTAATATTGCACATTAATTAATGTGAGCACACTAGATTTTCAAACAAACCAGCAAATTCAAAATGGCAGCCACATGCAGCTGCCCTAATCAGAATGTACTTGTAAATGAGAATTTATGAGGCTTTTTTATAAAAATTATATACCTTAATCATTTGTATATAAATAAGTGCATGCTATTGCTGAGAATAAAGCATACATGTATCAGCTTTTGCAAGGTGGTTTCTGAAATGGCTTTAAATGCAGAAAATGTGGTGACTGGACAAGAATATATCTTTTAATCACCTCCAATATGGCACTCTTATTGATGACCATTCATGTAGATTGTAAGCTATAATACAATATTATAGCACTTCAACATGAAGTGTAATGTAAACTGGTTTTAAACTGTCTAGAGACTTCATCATGGAGTGCATAACAAACTGGTTCTAACTGTCTGGAGACTTCACCATGAAGTGCATGATAAACTGGTTTTAATCTGTCTGGAGACTTCAATATGGATTGCATGGTAAACTGGTTTTAAACTCTCTGGAGACTTCACCATGAAATGCAAAGTAAACTGGTTTTAATCTGTCTGGAGACTTCACCATGAAGTGCTTGGTAAACAGGTCTTAAACTGTATAAAGATTTCACCATAAAATGTATGGTAAACTGGTTTAATCCTGTCTGGAAACTTCACCATGAAGTGCATGGTAAACTGGTTTTAAACTGTCTGGAGACTTCACCATGAAGTGCACAGTAAACTGGTTTTAAACTGTCTGGAGACTTCACTATGAAGTACATGGTAAACTGGTTTTAAACTGTCTGGAGACTTCACCATGAAGTGCATGGTAAATTGGTTTTAAACTGTCTGGAGACTTCACCATGAAATGCAAGGTAAACTGTCTTTAATCTGTCTGGAGACTTCACCATGAAGTGCATGGTAAATTGGTTTTAAACTGTCTGGAGACTTCACACTATGAATTAAGTGCATGGTGAACTGTCTTTAAACTGTCTGGAGACTTCATCATGAAGTGCAAGGTAAACTGGTTTTAAACTGTCTGGAGACTTCAACATGAAGTGCATTGTAAACTGTCTTTAAACTGTTTGGAGACTTCACCATGAGGTGCATGGTAAACTGGTTTTAAACTGTCTGTAGACTTCATTATGAATTAAGTGCATGGTGAACTGTCTTTAAACTGTCTAGAGACTTCATCATGAAATGCAATGTAAACTGGTTTTAAACTGTCTGGAGACTTCACCATGAAGTGCACAGTAAACTGGTTTTAAACTGTCTGGAGACTTCTTCGATATGGAGTGCATGGTAAACTGGTTTTAAACTGTCTAGAGACTTCACCATAAAATGCAAGGTAAACTGGTTTTAATCTGTCTGGAGACTTCACTATGAAGTGCATGGTAAACTGGTTTTAAACTGTCTGGAGACTTCACCACGAAATGCAAGGTAAACTGGTTTTAATCTGTCTGGAGACTTCACCATGAAGTGCTTGGTAAACTGGTTTTAAACTGTCTGGAGACTTCACTATGAATTAAGTGCATGGTGAACTGTCTTTAAACTGTCTGGAGACTTCATCATGAAGTGCAAGGTAAACTGGTTTTAAACTGTCTGGAGACTTCAACATGAAGTGCATTGTAAACTGTCTTTAAACTGTTTGGAGACTTCACCATGAGGTGCATGGTAAACTGGTTTTAAACTGTCTGTAGACTTCATTATGAATTAAGTGCATGGTGAACTGTCTTTAAACTGTCTAGAGACTTCATCATGAAGTGCAAGGTAAACTGGTTTTAAACTGTCTGGAGACTTCACCATGAAGTGCACAGTAAACTGGTTTTAAACTGTCTGGAGACTTCATTATGAAGTACATGGTAAACTGGTTTTAAACTGTCTGGAGACTTCTTCGATATGGAGTGCATGGTAAACTGGTTTTAAACTGTCTAGAGACTTCACCATAAAATGCAAGGTAAACTGGTTTTAATCTGTCTGGAGACTTCACTATGAAGTGCATGGTAAACTGGTTTTAAACTGTCTGGAGACTTCACCATGAAATGCAAGGTAAACTGGTTTTAATCTGTCTGGAGACTTCACCATGAAGTGCTTGGTAAACTGGTTTTAAACTGTCTGGAGACTTCACTATGAATTAAGTGCATGGTGAACTGTCTTTATACTGTCTAGAGACTTCATCATGAAGTACAAGGTTAACTGGTTTTAATCTGTCTGGAGACTTCACCATGAAGTGCACAGTAAACTGGTTTTAAACTGTCTGGAGACTTCATTATGAAGTACATGGTAAACTGGTTTTAAACTGTCTGGAGACTTCACTATGAAGTGCATGGTAAACTGGTTTTAAACTGTCTAGAGACTTCACCATGAAGTGCATGGTAAACTGTCTTTAAACTGTTTGAAGACTTCACCATGAAGTGCACAGTAAACTGGTTTTAAACTGTCTGTAGACTTCACTATGAATTAAGTGCATGGTGAACTGTCTTTAAACTCTCTAGAGACTTCATCATGAAGTGCAAGGTAAACTGATTTTAAACTGTCTGGAGACCTCACCATGAAGTGCACAGTAAACAGGTTTTATACTGTCTGGAGACTTCATTATGTAGTGCATGGAAAATTGGTTTTAAACTGTCTAGAGACTTCACCATGAAGAGCATACTTTGCCATGGAAACTTTGCCATGAAAACGAGAGAGAGAGAGAGAGAGAGAGAGAGAGAGAGAGAGAGAGAGAGAGAGAGAGAGAGAGTGAGATTTGAATTTTTAATGTAGCTTTAAGACTTTTTCAATCATATGTCCATGATGTCAGCAGTGTAGCAGTTTATAGAGATGTCTAGCACTCATGCATCATGCCACAGTTATGAAGCATGATGCCCCACACAATCACGTTATCCTGATAACAGGCTGACCAGTCCTAACACTAAACTCATAATGCTGAGTGCCTAGTGAGGTAGATGTTAGTACCATTTTTGTAAATTTTTGGTATGACTCAGTCGGGGTTCAAACCTGTGACCTCCTACATCTGAGGCGGACATTTTAACCACTGGACCACTGGAGTGGTGTGCCATGAAGTGTGTTGTAAACTGGTTCTAAGCTGGCTATAAACTTTGCCATGGAGTGCATAGTAAACTAGTTTGAAACTGTCAAGAGTCTTCACAATGAATTGCATGGTACATTGGTTTTAAGCTGTCTAGAGAATTCACCATGAATTGCATGGTACATTGGTTTTAAGCTGTCTAGAGACTTCACCATGAATTGCATGGTACATTGGTTTTAAGCTATCTAAAGACTTCACCATGAATTGCATGGTACATTGGTTTTAAGCTGTCTAAAGACTTCACCATGAATTGCATGGTAAACTGGTTTTAAGCTGTCTAAAGACTTTACCATGAAGTGCATTTTAAACTGGATTTAAACTGTCTGGAGTCTTTAAAAGTGTAAAAGATCCTTTTTATCTCCATACTTTGTAAATACATGTACATCTGGAATATTGTGATACCTTACATGTATCAGTGTCTGTCTGTCTGTCTGTCTTTCCATCTGTTTGATACCACCACACCTCCTAAAATGCCAAGTGAAACTTGAGAAAACTTTGCAGTTATTTTGACCCAGTGTTAACCATAGGTAAGAGAGATTTCATCTTGAGGATATTTGGCACACAGGTACTCCACGCGACCCATTCTGACATTGGACCCTCTCTGTAATACTATATAAGAGTATATATATATATATATATATATATAGTATTACAGAGAGGGTCCAATGTCAGAACGGGTCGCATCGAATACCTGTGATTTGGCATACAAACATTGCAATTACAATGGCATTTTCAAATATTTTCTGACCAAATTCATATGTGTATTCTTGTTATAAAGATGCAGTATATATCAACATATTTTGTGTTATATCAGTGTCTTTGAGTAGTGGGATGGGGTTGGAATATGCAGGAATAAAGCATGGAGATATGTGATGCTGATTTATTTGTTTTTATTCATTGTTAACAGGAGAGCTATCAACAGAAAACTAATGGGGAATATAAATGATATCAAACAAGTGATTGGTTAGGATTTTAATTAGGATAATGCAAGTATGTCAATAATAACATGGCCTTCTGCAGAAATTCAGAGAGTCATGTCTTTGGTTCTGTATGTATTAGCATTTACCAGTATGTTTCATTCCTGTAGAAAACAGTTACAGAGCTTGCATGACTCTAATGATTTTTGCAACTGTAACAGTAATTGGATGTAGAAAGGCTTTAGAAAAATTGTTTTGTATTGAAAGAGTTTTTGAAAGTCTGAATCGGAAACTGGTTGTAATTAGGTAGCAATGTACACCTTTGTCTCAAAAGAAAAGTAAAGGTGTTATTTGAGTTTTAGGGAACACAGGTGCAGTTAGTATAAACAGCTCTGAAAATATCAATTGGACAAATAATTACAATTGTGCAGGTTTCTTTGATCCAAGTATTTGATCAAGTTTGGTTGGTGAAAACATGTATTCCAGGCCTGTTAAGTATAGAGTGACATCCCCTTGTAAGAGTATATAATTTTACAGAGTATTGCTGTTGATTGTTACCATCTTAAGGCCAAAGGTCATCATTTAAAGGGAATAACTTATTGGAAAAGACTAGCTCTGTTTAAAAGTTTTTTTTTTTACAAATTTCATATCTGAAGTAAATTTTAAAAGTAATTTTCATATACACTAAGTATCAAAAATTGATTATTGCTAAGATTTTCCATCTTTGAGTGAATTTTTAAAACTATATATTAATCTGTGAATGAAATCTCTGTTACTGAGTTTCTTTTGTTTGACAGAATGGAAATCAATCAATCCAAAATTAATTTAAATATTAGAGTTTGCAGGTTAATCTACGGTTGATGTTAGTAATTTTAATCAATAGAACTATATGTAAGTAGTTTGTCCATAACATTTTTGCATATGCACAGATGCAATTTTGTACATTGTTTATATTTACTTCTAAAATGAGTCCATATTGTACATTGTATATACTTTAAAATATGAGTCCATATTATACATTGTATATACTTACTTCTAAAATGAGTCCAACTGCAAAGATGTGCCATTGCATAATGTACCATAATGTAAGGAGTAATCAATAGAACAAAAACAACATATGCCATGGTTTTCAGGAGCATTATGCTATGACAGATTGGATCTTTTTTGTTGTTTGCAGTTTGCCTTGACATATAAGTGAGTATATATGGTAACTAAAACTGTGCACTGAGAATTTACTTGAAAGCTTTGAGATACAAAATTTCTTCAATGAATGATGATAATTACATTTTAAGATTTGCATACTTCACTACTTAAAATGAAAGGTGCTTCTTCAGTGAAATTTTTTTTTCTAAATAGTTGAGTTTGGGGTAGAATTGTATCACTTAAAAATTTGATGAATTCCAGGCCAGGCAGTCAAGACAACATTGCATTCCCTAAAAATGTGGAAAAAAGCTGAAGTAAAATGTGTTACATCACAGTCATGCTTGTCAATAAAAATGTAGGTTTCTCTCTGTTTTTTATATATATGCTTTTATGGATCATAAATGATGACTAGATGGTTGAGTCAATTGTTTTGGACTGCTCAGCAAATCACATGCTTTCATGATTTTTTTTACTGTCCTTTATATGCAGAGTCCAGATGTATTATACTGTGATGTTGTCCATCTACCCATCCATCCATCTTGTATGAACTTAAGGTTTGTTCAGTAAATTTTGTTTTGAGCCATCTAGTTATCAAACTTTGTAGAAGGCTTGCACTTAAAGTAAGGAAGGATGTTTTTGATTTTTGAGTCAAAGTCACTGTGACCAAAGGAAGGAAAACAGTTTCTGCACAATATCTCAAGTTTTCCAAACTCTACTGTTACCAAATTTTGTGGATAGTTTGCA
Organism: Potamilus streckersoni; assembly: GCA_016746295.1. Taxonomy (NCBI): domain Eukaryota; kingdom Metazoa; phylum Mollusca; class Bivalvia; order Unionida; family Unionidae; genus Potamilus; species Potamilus streckersoni. The sequence continues at coordinate 2,410,300 of JAEAOA010001852.1, forward strand.
ATTGGGTTTAGGAAGAAACCTTTTGGTATTAGGGTCAAATGGTCAATTTTCAATGTCACTAAATTAAAGAGGAAAAATGGTTTGTGCATATCAACTCGAGTTCACCATCTCTGGTTACCAAACTTTGCAGTGAGTATAGTGAAGAACTCTATAGATTTTAGAGTGAAATAGGTTAAAGGTCAAGGTCATTAAATGAAATAATTTAGAAAATGGTTTCTGTACAATAACATTGGCTCTACCTGACATACACTGAAAACACTTTGTGGCTTTCTTGCACTTATTGTAAGAAGTAGACCATGTATGTTGGGGTCAACTGGTCAAAAGTTGAGGTCTATGACTGAAAGAAGAAATCAGGTTTTGCCCAATAACAGTAGATTTACATCACTGACCTGACCCATACTATGTGGATAGCTCTTACTTTTGGTAAGAAAGAAGTGTATTGGTTTAGGATTAATAAATCAAAGGCCAGGGTAACTCTTCAAAAAATAGAAAATTGTTTTCTGTGGAAGAATTATGAGTTATATACATAGAAAACTACCTAAGATTGGGTGGGTATAGAATGTGATATTATTGTTCTCTTCTGGATTATAATATGGATGGAGTTTATGACAGAATCTTGTAAATACAGTGGCTTGTCATGATATTGTATATGTTGTGTTCAGTAATGAAAGATGCACCTATCAAGATATCTCTGCTTCTGGAATGTTTTAGTCCCTTGTGTCTGTCTTGCAGCTGAATGCAATGTGTGACATGTGAATGCAACTTGATGCACATTATGATTGTCATCTGCATTGCCAGCAAATTAGAGTGCTCCTGTCATTTTTGTCAAGCCCATTTTAGGGTGAAATAATATATAACAGTCATTTTTCCAGTGATGGCAGAAACAGCCATCATGTTTAATCATTGCTGCCATCAGTTATAGTTTAAGTTCAAGTTTTTCATTTGGATTTAATTCCTAAACCTATTAATTAATTTTTTCCTGCTTGAAATGAATCAACTTAAGATAATTCATTATATGACATGCTCATTTCCCTATATGGCCTGGGAGTAAAAATCACAGTCACAGAATATTTGTTTTGGGACAAGTTTTTTATTTGCTTTATACTTACTAAACTGCTTCATAGATATTAAACATAATAGGAATTAATCATTAAGCTTACCAGTACATAATTCATTCTATAACATTCTCTCTTTCTCAGTTTACCTAGGATCATTGTATAAACTGAAATAAAAATTTTTAACGAATGTTTGTTTACTTTTATTTCATAAAGTCTTCAATGAACTGCTTCCTTCTTGGTACAAATAATTATGAAGCTGAGGCAATTAAATCTTCTGATTCGATGACCTTGGGGTCAATGACAGTCATGCGTTTGTTTTAAGGTTTTGTTTTAAGTTCTTTCATTTGCTTATATTTTGTAAAGCTCTTTATGGATTGATTTTATATTTGAGATGAATCATTACAAAGCTACCACAAATCATTCAGTTATATGCTTGTTGGTTTCCATGACCTTGGGTAAAGGTCACATTCAATGTCACACTCTTTGAAAAATTGCAGTGTGGTTTTGGTTATAAAAAAAATATTATTAACTTATATTTAAATACTAATAGACAGATTTTCCTAATACTTTGCATGACAGATGTTCTTAATACTTTGCATGACAGATGTTCTTAAAACTTTGCATCAAAGCCAGCATATTTGTTTAAAATAAAAAAAGATGAAGTCATTTTAAGCCTATAGATTTCAACTACTTCCTGAATTGTGATTTTCATACAGGTATTGTCACATGACATGAACTGTACAACAGTATAAATATACCCTGCATTCAGATAAAATCTAATTTAATGTTACTCAAGCTGCATTTGTGCAGTTATGTTTCATTACTCTGGCCAATAATACACACAACAGAAGATTAAACAAAATAAGCTTGATGATCAAAACCTTTTACACAGAGGTACAGTTAAGTGTTTACACTATCAGCATTGCAACCAAAAAAAAACTGAACAGCATTATATGCTAAATGCTTTCTGCAAGTTTTGATAAACTTTAAGTATTTCTTCAGAATGGATGGAACTTATTTAATGCTAGTTCAAAACATCAGTGGACCACTACAGTAGCCTAGGTGGTTAGAGCATCCATCTCAGATGCAGGAGGTTGCAAGTTCAAGCCCCGGTCAAGTATTACCAAAGACTTCTATCAAATGGTACTAGCAGCTGCTATACTTGGTGCTCAGCATTAAGAGGTTAGTGTTAGGACTGGTCTGCCTGGTGTCAGGATAATAAAAAAGGGTGGGACATGATACCACATGTTTGCAGCATTATGCCTTAGTGCTAGACATCACTATAAACTGCCACACTGCAGACATCTTTGTGATATGACTGAAAAATTGTTAAAGCTACATTAAAAAAAAAAGAATTCAAAACATCAGTGCTTCATGTAAATTGTAATCAGTCTGTATCTATTGCATAATTATGGACTATTTAGACTATATGTTTGTTTTAAAAAACAGGAAAATAAATTAAAAGAATTAAAATAGTAAACTTTAAAACCTGACAACATAATATGGAGATGCATTTATAAGCTTGCACTGTTGTTATGGCATCCAAACAAAATACCAGAAGTTTGGGTAGAGTTGGGTGAACAGAAAATAAAAACACTGTCATTTATGAAGCTTTAAATATAGGATAAGGTGGTTTTGTGATCATAAATAACTCACAGCTTCTTGACTCCTGGGCTATTATGAATAAAAAGTTTCAGGTATATATATATATATATATATATATATATATATATATATATATATATATATATATATATATATATATATATATATATATATATATATATCTATATATATATATATATATATATATATATATACATGTATAGGTAGTTTATATTTGGACATGGTTAGTTTGGAATGAAAAGGGAGAATGAGACACCTTATTTTCTAGGTTTTTTAACTCTAAAAACTACCTGTGTTTTAAAAACAATTTGCATTGTTTAAACTTTTACAAATAGTTCAAAATATATTTATAATATAACCATAAGATATGATCAAGTTTGCTGTGTAGAGAATTCTCCTGCTATGGTCTAGATATGGAGACTGTATATTTCTGACATTGAATACTTCTACATCAGCTCAGGAGTTTAATGACCTGAACTTGATGCTTCTTGAATGAAACCATGTGAGGGAGGAGTTGCTCAAATTACATGATTTCCCCTCCCATCATGATTGGCATTAGGGTCTAGGGATTGGCATCAAGAGGGAATTAAAAGCAGCTGTAAACAACCACATAAACACATCAGAAATTATATATAATCACCATCAAACCTTTGAGGAGATTGCATGTAGGTCTGGGAATTCAACAGAAAAAAGACATATCCAGGTTCCAGACAGAACATGAATGTGGAAGACAACAGTTTAATAATTTTAAGATTAAACAGCTGATGAAAACCATGTCTATTATCTCAGTGAAGTACAGGGAAGAATTTTGATTATTGTCATAACTCAGATAGCTAAAAGAAAGTCAGGCAATAGAGCTAAATGATAGGAAGACAGGGATACAGCTTAAGGATAGAAAGACAGGCAATATAGCTAAAGGATGGGAAGACTGGCAGTATAGATAGAAGACTGGTAATAGCTAAAGAGTGAGAAGACTGGCAGTATAGCTAGAAAATGAATGGCAATAGCTAAAGGATGGGAAGACTGGCAGTATAGCTAGAAGACTGGCAATAGCTCAAGGATGCGAAGAATGGCAGTATAGCTAGAAGACTGGCAATAGCTAAAGAGTGAGAAGACTGGCAGTATAGCTAGAAAATGGCAATAGCTAAAGGATGGGAAGACTGGCAGTATAGCTAGAAGACTGGCAATAGCTCAAGGATGCGAAGAATGGCAGTATAGCTAGAAGACTGGCAATAGCTAAAGAGTGAGAAGACTGGCAGTATAGCTAGAAGACTGACAATAGCTAAAGGGTGAGAAGACTGGCAGTATAGCTAGAAGACTGGCAATAGCTAAAGGATGGGAAGACTGGCAGTATAGCTAGAAGACTGGCAATAGCTAAAGGGTGAGAAGACTGGCAGTATAGCTAGAAAATGGCAATAGCTAAAGGATGGGAAGACTGGCAGTATAGCTAGAAGACTGGCAATAGCTCAAGGATACAAATAATGGCAGTATAGCTAGAAGACTGGCAATAGCTAAAGGATGGGAAGACTGGCAGTATAGCTAGAAGACTGACAATAGCTAAAGGGTGAGAAGACTGGCAGTATAGCTAGAAGACTGGCAATAGCTAAAGGATGGGTTTGTGGTTCTTCCCAGTTTTCCTGGGTTCTTCCTACACCATTTATACTGGCTGCCATGCATAGCCTATCTTGTGCTGAAAAATGGTGTTAGATCCTATAACAACAGTAACAACAACAACAACAAACTGAAGTGTTCAGTCTCTTGAAAACAAACACTTTGTTGTTAAATTGGAATTTGCTGGTTGTTAGAAAGACCATTTTACATTTATTGTGACATGTATCCTGTGAATTCATTTTCTTTTCATTGGCATCAAATTGCTTTGACATAGTGAAAAATATAGTTTTGTTATTACTTCAATTCATTGATATTAAATATACCTATGATGAAAAAAATAGGAGGGTTACTTTTAAAGTTGATTTTAGACTGATCATTATTTGTTGCTTTTTTGAATGTATGGTTTGTGACAACCAAGGACCCTTGAAAAATTGACTTCACCTTGATAGTAAAATCAAATTCACAGTACTGTACATGATGGCTTATAAGTTGAGCCCAACTGCAAACTGCACAGTTACAGATTTGCCATCACATAATGCATTGGTAGATCTGGGTCTATGCATTATGATAAGAGTAATCAGTATAACAAACATCATAGACCCTGATCTGTAAGTGCATAATTGTATGGCAGATAAGAACCTTTATTATTTGTAGCTTGGCCAGACTTATATGTAAGTATATATGGTATTTATGATTTCTATAACTGTTCAAATATATCTTTGATTGAATTTATTTTATTTTGTAAAATATGATATTGGCTAGATTTGAAATCATAGTTTGGAATATGTGCTTATGTCAGCTAAATCATGGAAAATTTTGAGAATTAAGATTCAACTATATTAATAATGTGACATTGAACCTGATAGAGATTGTCAACACTCTGTAATTCTAGTTATGATTGATTTTTTTTATAGGAATAGTCTTTGTCATTTATTTGTACTGATGAGTATGATTATGAGCAACATCTACATGTATTCATGAGTATGACTGAGCAAGATCTATAGGTATTCATGAGTAGAATTGTGAGCAACATCTACATGTATTCATGAGTACAATTATGAGCAAGATCTATAAGTATTCATGAGTACAATTATGAGCAAGATCTATAAGTATTCATGAGTATGATTGTGAGCAACATCTATATGTATTCATGAGTGTGATTTTGAGCAAGATTTATATGTATTCATAAACAGAATTTTATGCAAGATCTATAGGTATTCATGAGTATGACTGTGAGTAAGATCTATAGGTATTCATGAGTACCACTGTGAGCAAGATCTATAGGTATTCATGAGTACCACTGTGAGCAAGATCTATAGGTATTCATGAGTACCACTGTGAGCAAGATCTATAGGTATTCATGAGCATGATTGTGAGCAAGATCTATAGGTATTCATGAGCATGATTGTGAGTAAGATCTATAGGTATTCATGAGCATGATTGTGAGCAAGATCTATAGGTATTCATGAGTATGACTGTGAGTAAGATCTATAGGTATTCATGAGTAAGACTGTGAGTAAGATCTATAGGTATTCATGAGTAAGACTGTGAGCAAGATCTATAGGTATTCATGAGTAAGACTGTGTGCAAGATCTATAGGTATTCATGAGTAAGACTGTGTGCAAGATCTATAGGTATTCATGAGTACCACTGTGAGCAAGATCTATAGGTATTCATGAGTACCACTGTGAGCAAGATCTATATGTACTGATGAGTATGATTGTGAGCAAGATATATATATATATATATATATATATATATATATATATATATATATATATATATATATATATATATGTACTTATGAACTGGTCTTGCATCTGATTGACTGCTTTTTTGTTCCCCTAAAACCAATTTCAATAAAACTTTGCTCAGACTTAGAAAATAAGTTTGTTGCATAGAGGCTTTAGGTAGGTTGTATAACAGGTGAAATTGACCTGTATTGATGGTTTAATCTTTGTGAGCAAGATCTATAGGTATTATTGAGTATGACAGTGAGCAAGATCTATAGGTATTCATGAGTATGACTGAGCAAGATATATAGATATTCATGAGTAGAATTGTGAGCAAGATCTATAGGTATTCATGAGTATGACTGAGCAAGATCTATAAGTATTCATGAGTATGACTGAGCAAGATCTATAGGTATTCATGAGTAAGACTGCGGGCAAGATCTATAGATATTCATGAGTATGACTGTGTGCAAGATCTATAGATATTCATGAGTATGACTGAGCAAGATCTATAGGTATTCATGAGTAAGACTGTGAGCAAGATCTATAGGTATTCATGAGTAAGACTGTGGGCAAGATCTACAGGTATTCATGAGTAGAATTGTGAGCAAGATCTATAGGTATTCATGAGTAAGACTATGGGCAAGATCTACAGGTATTCATGAGTATGACTGTGTGCAAGATCTATAGGTATTCATGAGTACCACTGTGAGCAAGATCTACAGGTATTCATGAGTACCACTGTGAGCAAGATCTATAGGTATTCATGAGTATGACTGTGTGCAAGATCTATAGGTATTCATGAGTACCATTGTGAGCAAGATCTATAGGTATTCATGAGTACCATTGTGAGCAAGATCTATAGGTATTCATGAGTATGACTGAGTGCAAGATCTATAGGTATTCATGAGTACCACTGTGAGCAAGATCTATAGGTATTCATGAGTACCACTGTGAGCAAGTTCTATAAGTATTCATGAGTATGACTGTGAGCAAGATCTATAGGTATTCATGAGTATGACTGAGCAAGATCTATAGGTATTCATGAGTATGACTGTGAGCAAGATCTATAAGTATTCATGAGTAAGACTGTGTGCAAGATCTATAGGTATTCATGAGCATGACTGTGTGCAAGATCTATAGGTATTCATGAGTATGACAGTGAGCAAGATCTATAGGTATTCATGAGTATGACTGTGTGCAAGATCTATAGGTATTCATGAGTATGACAGTGAACAAGATCTATAGGTATTCATGAGTATGACTGTGTGCAAGATCTATAAGTATTTATGAGTTTGACAGTGAGCAAGATCTATAGGTATTCATGAGTATGACTGTGTGCAAGATCTATAGGTATTCATGAGTATGACAGTGAACAAGATCTATAGGTATTCATGAGTATGACTGTGTGCAAGATCTATAAGTATTTATGAGTTTGACAGTGAGCAAGATCTATAGGTATTCATGAGTATGACTGTGAGCAAGATCTATAGGTATTCATGAGTATGACTGTGTGCAAGATCTATAGGTATTCATGAGTATGACTGTGTGCAAGATCTATAGGTATTCATGAGTATGACTGAGCAAGATCTATAAGTATTCATGAGTATGACTGTGCAAGATCTATAGGTATTCATGAGTATGACTGTGTGCAAGATCTATAGGTATTCATGAGTATGACTGAGCAAGATCTATAGGTATTCATGAGTATGACAGTGAGCAAGATCTATAGGTATTCATGAGTATGACTGAGCAAGATCTATAAGTATTCATGAGTATGACTGTGAGCAAGATCTATAGATATTCATGAGTATGACTGAGCAAGATCTATAGATATTCATGAGTACCACTGTGAGCAAGATCTATAGGTATTCATGAGTATGACTGAGCAAGATCTATAGGTATTCATGAGTACCACTGTGAGCAAGATCTATAGGTATTCCTGAGTACCACTGTGAGCAAGATCTATATGTACTGATGAGTATGATTGTGAGCAAGATATATATGTACTTATGAACTGGTCTTGTATCTGATTGACTGTGCTTGTTAGCTCCCCTAAAACCAAATTCAATAAAACTTTGCTCAGACTTGGAAAATAAGTTTGTTGCATAAAGGGTTTAGGTTGGTTGTATAACAGGTGAGATTGATCTGTATTGATGGTTTAATCTTTTGACCATTTGGATCATATTCTTACTTAGAGACTGTATTTCTCATCATATATAAATTCAAGTTGGTAAATATTTTTTTTCATGAAGATATAAATGAGCTTCATTATAAGTTATGCATATTCCTATTGGCCTCATCTTTGGACCGAATCTTTTTCAGATTGTAGTAAATAAATAAAATTGTGATGTTGGGATGTCTTGTAGCATGATGTTCTTAAAGTACTACAGAAGCATGACTAGTGAAGGATCACCTATTAATCTATTATTGGCTGGATGATAGATATCAGAATGACTTGACCTCAAACTTTTAATGTTTAATGAAAAATTTCAGTTTAATGAAACAGAATAAATAGCCAAGGTAATAAAAAATTATTTCATATATCAGTAAAGTAAACAGTGTATGCTGTTGAAAATCATTAAATAATTGTAAAAATTGAATTATTTTTTTATTTATAGGTCACTGTTATAAATCTGTATACTGTACTTGATAAAATTGAAATGCGATTTTTCAGAATCAAATATATGAAAGTCGTCACATAAATTTTGTGATACAGTAGTAAATATACAAACCATAGTGTGGGGCAATTTGGACTCTTTACTAAGTGGAATCATGGCCCAGAATACCTCTATGTCATACTGTTTATATGTTAATCCTTTTGAACCTTTGATGCAATTTTTTTAAAATGCAGTTTAAATTTAATTAACTTGACAATGCATTTTTACTTGTCATTACAAGTAATGAAAATAAAACCACCTCAACAGGCTCATATTTTCAATTCTACCAAAGTTCTACCTGCATGTTCAATATCTTTGTTCAACAGTTCTTTAGTTGAAATAGTGAGAATTCAGACACATTATAGTTTAATTGACTGGATGATTTTTTTGTATGCCACATCACTTATATATGCAGTTTATTATGTGCCTATAACAGGACCATCTTGGCTTGGCAGGCCTTTGTTTGCAGACAAAAGCATTATGATCCGCATGAAAATAGATCATCTTAGTATGAACAGTCCATTTAATAGGACCACTGAGCACTTGAAGCAGAAGCTGAAGTCCACAGGGATCAAACTTTTTCTCTCTCTTGACACATCTTGCAATAATTATAATAGTGTCTCATCTGCAAATTCATTATTTACTGATCATACATTAAGACAAGAACAAGAGGTTTCAGTTAAAATGCAACCATGTACAGACACAAAAGAAGAAAATGCCTCTAGTAATTTCATATTCTAGACCATGTTAATGAAGAGCACAAATAGCTTGATGAACAATGGTAAATGAGGTTACAGCAGCAGGATTTTCAGCATCAGAAGACACATCAACAGCAGTACTAGAAACTATTCTATAAATGGGAAATTCTTCCAATATGGCCAACACAGAATAACATGGTTTCTCCCAGCAACATTATGAGCACTATCCAGTCCATTCAATTGTCAAACTGAATCAGACTATCATTCATGTTAAGGTTAAATAACAGTCATGGTTCAGCTACAGTCTTATTTGATTTATTCACCAATACTATTTCAATGACACATATAATCCAGTATATGTCAACCAATACTAGATGTATTTCAGCAACACATATACCCCAGCATATGTCAACCAATACTTGATGTATTTCAGCAACACATATACCCCAGCATATGTCAACCAATACTTGATGTATTTCAGAGACACATATACCCTAGCATATGTCAACCAATACTAGATGTATTTCAGCAACACATATACCCCAGCATATGTCAACCAATACTAGATGTATTTCAGTGACACATATACCCCAGCATATGTCAACCAATACTAGATGTATTTCAGCAACACATATACCCCAACATATGTCAACCAATACTTGATGTATTTCAGAGACACATATACCCCAGCATATGTCAACCAATACTAGATGTATTTCAGCAACACATATACCCCAGCATATGTCAACCAATACTAGATGTATTTCAGCAACACATATACCCCAGCATATGTCAACCAATACTAGATGTATTTCAGCAACACATATACCCCAGCATCTGTCAACCAATACTAGATGTATTTCAGCAACACATATACCACAGCATGTCAACCAATACTAGATGTATTTCAGCAACACATATACCCCAGCATATGTCAACCAATACTAGATGTATTTCAGCAACACATATACCCCAGCATATGTCAACCAATACTAGATGTATTTCAGCAACACATATACCCCAGCATATGTCAACCAATACTAGATGTATTTCAGCAACACATATACCCCAGCATATGTCAATCAATACTAGATGTATTTCAGTAACACATATACCCCAGCATATGTCAACCAATACTAGATGTATTTCAGCAACACATATACCCCAGCATATGTCAACCAATACTAGATGTATTTCAGCAACACATATACCCCAGCATATGTCAACCAATACTAGATGTATTTCAGTGACACATACCCTAGCATATGTCAAAAGATGTGCCCATCACAAATCAGCTGGTGTTGACCTAGGGAGTTTTGTTACAAATACTGCTTGCAAGAGACATATCCAAAGGATTGTTGAAGCAGATAGTTGATGGAAAGGATGTCATTCTTGTCTTTCATTTAATATTTCCTATTTAAACAGACCCATCAAATCAAGATTAGAAGGCTGCAGAGAATGATCCCTGATTTAATAAGCATCTCAGCCTTTAAGTGAGTTCATAATGGCTTTTAGAAAATTTGATAAATTGTCTATGCTGTGTACTCTATCATGAATTGGATATATATGATAATATTTACTCTAATTGAGCAGATATTGCCCTGCAAAACCAAAACGTCAAAGTGAGCAGAGTCATAACAGACCAGGCATTTCTTCAGCTGCTAATTACTGGCTGGAAAATTCCAATATTAAAAGCCTGCAGTTTCATTGCTCACCCCCAAAATTTTGTGGTCAAAGATTGTGCCATCATCCATTGGGAAGATTGATCACAGACTGCAAATGAATATTAATAAGTATGGCCATCTTAAATGCTTGATGGAAAAAAATTAAAGAAGTATGTAACAATTTCAATTCCAAGTGAGGTTGTGCCAGAACTACTTGCCCATACATAGTTGTACAAAGCACAAGTCAGGAACACATAGTCACTTGTCCGAGGAACAATAATTCTATTATAAGTTATCACAATGTTAGCTTATACATATTTAATTTGTATTATTTGTTGGCTTATTTATTGATTTTTTTTAAATATGTTATTCCCCACCAAGTTGTTCTCATGCCAACTAGAGTTGGTATTGCTGTCATCACAAAGAACTCCATTCCATGATCAACCTTCAACTCCATTCCATGATCAAACTTCAACTCCATTCCATGATCAACCTTCTTAACTACACTACAACCTTTAATTTTTACCACACATTGTTTTAACAGGTTGAAACTACACTCACACTAGAACAAAGATCAGTCCATTTTTCCCGCCTCAACCGCCCTCCTCCTAGTAGAAAAAAAAGTGACAATCTCTCATTTAGAGCAGTTTTTGACTCTCCTGGAGTATTGAAATTCAATGGGTGGCAACCTGATTATCCTTGGAGATTTTCTACTTTCACTTTGACTGTCCTGGAAACCCATACACATCAAAACCAACTAGATTCCATTCACGTTTTCAACCTCAGTCATTTAGCCAACCAACATGGTCACATTTTTGACTGGATTCTTCATAGACCTGATGATAATATTCTACAGTCCTCCCTGGTATCCCACAAACTTGCATCAGATCACCTCTGTATTATATGCCATCTTGATGAATCAGTCCCTAACCCTCCACCTTTATTCACTCCAATGAGAAACATCCATATGATAAATAGAACCCAATTAATGCATGACATCCAAGCAAACCTAACAACTGGGTTAATTACCTCCTATAGCAGAACAACTGCCTGAATTCATTGCTTGACAACATACCTCCATGGTATAGCAGTGTTAGGGACCAGCTTTGCACTGCTAAAAAATACCACTTTAAAGCTGAGAGGCTTTGGCTTTCCACCAGACTCATGATTCATTAGCAAATCCATGAAGCTGTTGAGAAGAATGTCACAAAAATAGCCATTGCAGCAAAATCAACTCACTCCAGTACTAAGATCATGGAAAGTATCAGCTGCAAATAGCTCTTTAAGATTACAAACAAGCTAGTGTCAAGGAACAAATGTATACACTTTCAACTACCTTCTTCCCAGTTGACCTTCCGGATCTCTTTGCAGATATCTTCCATGACAAAGTACAAAGGATTAGAAATAAGCTTCACAACACCATTTCAATTGACTCATCAACATCATACAGTCGCGATACACAATTTTAGTGGAAACCATTAGCAGCATTTGAACCTGTCTCTATGGATTTAGTACATACAATTGTGATGAAGAGTTCACCAAAGTCATGTGAACTTGATCCAATTCCAACATCCCTACTGCTTGAGTGCTTATTGCCTTCACTAAATGATGTTATTAATTTCTCTCTTGCATCAGAGAAATTACCATTATTTTTTCAAAACTGCCATTGTAAAGCCTCTGCTGAAGAAACCAACACTTGAACATAACGATTTAAAGAATTAATGCCCAGTTTCTAATCTCCCATTCATGTTGAAAATCTTAGAAAAAGTTGTTTTGTCCCATCTTGTATCTCATCTGAATTTAAACAGTCTTTTTAGCAATGTACAGTCTGCATATCGCCCTTGCCACAGTACTGAAATTTCTGTTCTGAAAGTAGTTAATGATCTTCTATCTGCTTTGGATAGCGGAATAGTGGAAAGATTATAGTCCTCACCCACCAGCATTATACACAATAGCCCATGATTTATTGCTTCACTGTCTCCAGCATGTATTTGGCATTCATAATATGATCTTATTGTGGTTCAAGTCCTACTTGGTCAACAGGACACTAATTGTGTCTGCAAATGGAATAAACACTCCAGTCCAGTTGATCTAGGTTATGGTGTTCCACATGGATCTGTTTTTGAACCTGTTCTCTTGAATCTTTACACTCAGCCACTCTCAAGTGTCATAGATATTCATCCAGTGTCTTACCAATTGTACACTGATGACACCCAAATATACAAATCTAGCCACCCAACTGAAGTTGATGCTACCATTCAAAGTGTAGAGAGGTGCAATTCCAATGTAAAATCGTGGATGACATGTAACAAGCTGTAGATGAATGATGATAAAACTGAAGCCATTCTGATTACAACACAAAGACTTTCTTATTCATATTCTTACCTCAAACAGTAAATATCAGCAACACCAACATTAAATTCACAGTCAGTATGAAATCTAGTTGTTACTCTCGACAATTCTCTCTCATTGCGCCAACATGTCATGAAAATATGCAAGGCTGCATATCTTGCACTGAGATGCATCAGCTCCATTCGCAGTTATCTTTCAATCGATACCACTAAATTATTTGTGTGTTCCTTAGTAATTTCTGGACTGGACTATTGTAACAGTATTCTTTCTGGTTTGTCTCAATATCTACTTCAGAAACTTCAAACAGTTCAAAACACAGCTACTGATATCATCTTTAGAGTACCACGATCATAGCACACCTTACCCCTGCTCTGTACCTTACACTGGCTATTCATTGGATTAAAAATCAAACACAAAATGTCTTCTCTGTACTACATGTCATTGATGGGCTCCAATCCAATATTCCTATCCAACTTCACCCATGTGTAACACCAGCAAGATATTTACAATCCTCATCTGACAATCATATGCTCCTTAGTACCCCTATGAAAATGAAGTGATGTGGACAACATTTTTCTTTATACCAGGACCTAGCAATGTGGAACAAATTGCCCAATGAACTTAGACACAGACACAGTGATCTCATTCAAGAGCGCTCCTAAAACTCATCTATTTTGACTGCAAGAACAGGCTTAAAGACCTAATAATGTATCCTTACCTTAAATATTTTCAGAATGTTTTCTTTTTTTTTGATTTCATGGTGTTTGTTTTTTGTAATCATATCATCATATATGTTTGTCTAAAGCACTTAGAGCTTCCAAAGATTAGGTGCTATACAAAGTCCTCATTATTGTTGTTGTTATTGTTGTCATCATCATCATCATCATTGTCATCATTGCTGTCGTCGTCATCATCATCATTATTACTATTAATTTTTATTATTTTTATTATTATTATTATATATATATATATATATATATATATATATATATATATATTTAATGTGTATGTATGTGTGTATTTTGTACTTGATCCTGCCTAAAATCAAGTTCACTGTGTACCTGACCAAGGAGATTTATTTTGTAAGCAACATAATACATAGCTAATATTGCCTATGAGTGTGGATTAAATACCAAAATCATTATCAATTGAGGAAAACATTGGGGGGGGTCTTTGTCATGGACATCAGATATCTACTTGGAAATTCCAAAACTTATATTATAGCTTTAAGGGAGCTGACAACATTATAGCTTTAAGAGAGTTGACAACATTATAGCTTTAATGGAGTTGACAACATGATAGCTTTAAGGGAGTTGACAACATTATAGCTTTAAGGGAGTTGACAACATTATAGCTTTAAGGAAGTTGACAACATTATAGCTTTAAGGAAGTTGACAACATTATAGCTTTAAGGGAGCTGACAACATTATAGCTTTAAGAGAGCTGACAATACATGTATTATAGCTTTAAGGGAGTTGACAACAATATAGCTTTAAGGGAGCTGACAACATTATAGCTTTAAGGGAGCTGACAACATTACAGCTTAATGGGAGCTGACAACATTATAGCTTTAAGAGAGTTGACAACATTATAGCTTTAAGGGAGCTGACAACATTATAGCTTTAAGGGAGTTGACAACATTATAGCTTTAAGGGAGCTGACAACATTATAGCTTTAAGATAGCTGACAATACATGTATTATAGCTTTAAGGGAGTTGACAACAATATAGCTTTAAGGGAGCTGACAACATTATAGCTTTAAGGGAGCTGACAACATTATAGCTTTAATGGAGTCGACAATATTACACCCTTTTAATATGAATTACAGACCTGCATTTTTTATTTTTAGGAGTGTATGCATACTATATTCAGGTTTCAGTCTTCATGGTTAGGTTCACATGTATGATACCTTATTGTTACTTTTGGTATTGTTTCTTTATCTCTAAAACCACCTGAGGTAATTTGTTTGATTAAAGATGGATATACTGTTAGTTACTCCAACATAAATCATATTGAAGTTATATATGTGGACATTGTTGTAGTTTTGCAAAGTTTGTGTATTAATGTACCAAATATAGTAACCCAGTGCTTTTGATGCAGGGAATATAATCATTGAAGGTTATTACATACAGTGAATAGCTCCACAACTAATAGGCTTTGTGATCTTTTGCATCTGAGCCCAGGTCCAGTCATTATTAATTCACACATAAGACAGAGATGAAAGATGTAAATGTGTACAAAAAGGAGTGGCTGAGTGGCAGGCAGTAACTTAATAAAAACATAAACACAGTTCACTGAGTTTTTCTTGTCATCCCTGTCAATGTTGAAACACTTTGCATAAACATTTTGGTGCTAGTGGCAGTTGTCAACAATATTATAATTCTTTGTCAAAAATCATGTCTGATTCTTACAAATGTTATAATTCTTTGTCAAAAATCATGTCTGATTCTTAAAAATGTTATAATTCTTTGTCAAAAATCATGTCTGATTCTTAGAAATGTTATAATTTTTTGTCAAAAATCATGTCTGATTCTTAGAAATGTTATAATTCTTTGTCAAAAATTATGTCTGATTCTTAGAAATGTTATAATTCTTTGTCAAAAATCATGTCTGATTCTTAGAAATGTTATAATTCTGTCTCAAAAATCATGCATCTTCTACATCAGCTGAAACTTTTGTACCACATTACTACTGCAGTATGCCTAATGCTGGTACTCTGATTATGAGGATTTGGTTTTTTTTGGTTTCTGTGTTTTAGGGAATATCAAGTCCAACACTTTTTGAATGTCATATTGTGCAAGGCATGTACAGTAAGTACCTTTTCCAATGATACACCATGATAGCAAATCTGATGATGGTAATTGAACTTGGTCAGAAGTCTAATATTTTAATCACTAAGTCACCATGACTGTTGTCAGAATTCCAGATCTCCAGGTTATCTTAAATCTGTTCACAGGTTAAAAAAAACCACACTCCCCCCAAAAAAAACCAGTTTCACAGTAGTTGTAATTTGAATCAGAGTAGGTTATTTTCAATAAATTACTTTGCAGTAGTAAATATAAAATTGGTCATATTGTTGTGACATTTAATTTTTCTTAAATTAACATTCAGCAAATGATGTTAGTATAATACTGTTACTAATTTCCATAATGTGTCTATTAGCTTATGTTGGGTCTAACTGCAAACAACATAGACTGATACAGTGGATCAGGGCCTATGCTGTTTGTTCTATTGATTAATCCTCACAAAGTGCATAGACCCTTATCTGTTAGCACATTATGCAA
This sequence comes from Potamilus streckersoni, assembly GCA_016746295.1. Lineage (NCBI taxonomy): Eukaryota > Metazoa > Mollusca > Bivalvia > Unionida > Unionidae > Potamilus > Potamilus streckersoni. Next base: position 2,426,986 of record JAEAOA010001852.1, read on the forward strand.
TGACAGATCTGGGTCTGTGCAGTTTGCAGTTGGATTAGACTTAAAAGTGAGTAAATGCAGTATTTGTTTGTTTCCTTAAATCATACTACAATCTCTTATTGCAGCATTGTATTTGAAACATTTTCTAAATTTGTGGGAAATAAATCCCATATTGAAACTTTTAAACAGTAAAATAACCATGCATATAAATAACTGTCTTTGATGATGTGAAATATACACACATCTACATTTATATAATATGAGAAAGTAGCTGTATTGATGTTATTTTTTGCTACTTCTGGAGAATTATTGCAACAAAAGTAAATACAGTAAAACCTGTCTTGAAAGACCATTGTTATGTGAGACCACCTGACTTGAGAGATCTTATTCTCAATGCACAGATTTATTGATTATATAGTCTTATAACCTTTCATGAGAGACCACCTGTCTTGAGAAACCATAATTTTTTGGCAGAAGAGGTGGTATTTCAAGACAGGTTCCACTGTAATTTATTCAGCAGGGGATTGCTTTGAATCTCATACTTTGTGCCAATGCAGAAATGACCCCAAACAATTGCTGTAAAAAAAATCACTAATTGCTCTTTGATCACTGACAAACTCTTTGGTGTCCACATCATGCTGATAATCTGTTCACTGGCAAACTCTTTGGTGTCCACATCATGCTGATAATCTGCTCACTGGCAAACTCTTTGGTGTCCACATCATGCTGATAATCTGATCACTGGCAAACTCTTTGGTGTCCACATCATGCTGATAATCTGATCACTGAAAACTCTTTGGTGTCCACATCTTGCTGATAATCTGATCACTGAAAAACTCTTTGGTATCCACATCATGCTGATACTCTGATCACTGGGAAACTCTTTGGTGTCCACATCATGCTGATAATCTGATCACTGGCAAACTCTGGTGTCCACATCATGCTGATACTCTGATCACTGGCAAACTCTTTGGTGTCCACATCATGCTGATAATCTGATTACTGACAAACTCTTTGGTGTCCACATCTTGCTGATAATCTGATCACTGGCAAACTCTTTGGTATCCTCATCATGCTGATAATCTGATTACTGACAAACTCTGGATTATGAAACTCTTTGAAATGTATTTTTAAAAAATATCAATGTTGGCTGCCTTGTGGAAAATCATGTCCATACAAATACTTTTAGGGACTGTTTCTTCCAACATATTGTCACATATAGCAATACCTAATTGTAAAATCTTCTATTGCAGGTAAGAATAGAAAAAGCTAACAATGTGACCATTTGTAAATATTGGAACAGTGTTAATTTGCCTTCATTTTTAAATTATAGTATGGCTGGAATTTGTTTAGAATAAGGAAGATTTTAAGAGTTTCATTCTTCCAGATCTGAAGTTGCATTGCATGGTTTGGAGTATTATCATTGAGTAGATTGTCATAATTGAGACAAAACTTACAAAGTTACAGAGTTCAGCTTAGATACAGGGAAGAAGTTTTAAAACATCTTTGGACTTGTTGGTATAATATACTATCAAGCATTTATTTTTGCCAGTTTACTGTGGATGATTTTAATTGCAAGGTAGGTCAGTGTCTTATTATTATTTTTATTATTATTATTATTATTATTATTATTATTATTATTATTATTATTATTATTATTATTATTATTATTATTATTATTATTATTATTATTATTATTATTATTATTATTATCATTATTATTATTATTATTATTATTATTATTATTATTATTATTATTATTATTATTATTATTATTATTATTATTATTATTATTATTGGTATTAGTATTAGTATTATTATTATTGTTATTAGGCATCTTCTTTCAGCCCATGTAGTTAAATCAGTATAGTGTATGCACCCAATGCACAAACACATTTGACATGTTCATCTTAGATAATCTGTCAATATAGAGCTATAAAACATTTTGACATGTTCAATTTAGATAATTTGTAGCTAAAGAGCTATACTACATTTTGACATGTTCATTAAGACAATCTGTAAATACAGAACTATATTACATTTGACATGTTCAATTTAGATACACTATAGATACTATACAGAGAGCTACACTAAATTTGACATGTTTAAATTAGATAATCTGTAGATATAGAGCTACACTACATTTTGACATGTTGATTAAGACAATCTGTAAATACAGAGCTATACTACATTTAACATGTTCAATTCAGATACACTGTAGATAATTTATAGAGCTACACTACATATGACATGTTCATCTTATATAATCTGTAGATATAGAGCTATACTACATTTTGACATATTCATTTTAGATATGTAGATAAAGAGTTATACTACATTTTGACATGTTCATTGTAGATAATCTGTAGATACAGAGCTATAATACATTTTGACATTTTCAATTTAGATACACTGTAGATAATTTAAAAAGCTATAATACTACATTTGACATGTTTCTCTTAGATAATCTGTAGATACAGAGCTATACTACATTTTGACATATTCATTTTAGAAAATCTGTAGATATAGAGCTATACTACATTTTGACATGTTCATCTTAGATAATCTGTAGATACAGAGCTATACTACATTTTGACATGTTCATCTTAGATAATCTGTATATACAGAGCTATACTACATTTTGACATGTTCATTTTAGATAATCTGTAAATACAGAGCTATACTACATTTTGACATATTCATTTTAGAAAATCTGTAGATATAGAGCTATACTACATTTTGACATGTTCATCTTAGATAATCTGTAGATACAGAGCTATACTACATTTTGACATGTTCATCTTAGATAATCTGTATATACAGAGCTATACTACATTTGACATGTTCATCTTAGATAATCTGTAGATACAGAGCTATACTACATTTGACATGTTCATCTTAGATAATCTGTAGATACAGAGCTATACTACATTTGACCTGTTCATCTTAGATAATCTGTAGATACAGAGCTATACTACATTTTACATGTTCATCTTAGATAATCTGTAGATACAGAGCTATACTACATTTTACATGTTCATCTTAGATAATCTGTAGATACAGAGCTATACTACATTTGACCTGTTCATCTTAGATAATCTGTAGATAAAGAGCTATACTACATTTTACATGTTCATCTTAGATATCTGTAGATAGAGAGCTATACTACATTTTACATGTTCATCTTAGATAATCTGTAGATACAGAGCTATACTACATTTGACATGTTCATCTTAGATAATCTGTAGATACAGAGCTATACTACATTTGACATGTTCATCTTAGATAATCTGTAGATATAGAGCTATACTACATTTGACATGTTCATCTTAGATAATCTGTAGATACAGAGCTATACTACATTTGACATGTTCATCTTAGATAATCTGTAAATACAGAGCTATACTACATTTTGACATGTTCATTTTAGATAATCTGTTGATATAGAGCTATACTACATTTTGACATGTTCATTTTAGATAATCTGCAGATACAGAGCTATACTACATTTTGACATATTCATTTTAGAAAATCTGTAGATATAGAGCTATACTACATTTTGACATATTCATTTTAGAAAATCTGTAGATATAGAGCTATACTACATTTTGACATATTCATCTTAGATAATCTGTAAATACAGAGCTATACTACATTTTGACATATTCATTTTAGAAAATCTGTAGATATAGAGCTATACTACATTTTGACATGTTCATCTTAGATAATCTGTAGATACAGAGATATACTACATTTGACCTGTTCATCTTAGATAATCTGTAGATACAGAGCTATACTACATTTGACATGTTCATCTTAGATAATCTGTAGATACAGAGCTATACTACATTTGACATGTTCATCTTAGATAATCTGTAGATACAGAGCTATACTACATTTGACATGTTCATCTTAGATAATCTGTAAATACAGAGCTATACTACATTTTGACATGTTCATTTTAGATAATCTGTAGATATAGAGCTATACTACATTTTGACATGTTCATTTTAGATAATCTGTAGATATAGAGCTATACTACATTTGACATGTTCATATTAAATAATCTGTAGATACAGAGCTATACTACATTTGACATGTTCATCTTAGATAATCTGTAAATACAGAGCTATACTACATTTTGACATGTTCATTTTAGATAATCTGTAGATATAGAGCTATTCTACATTTTGACATGTTCATTTTAGATAATCTGTAGATATAGAGCTATACTACATTTTGACGTGTTTATTTTAGATAATCTGTAGATACAGAGCTATACTACATTTGACATGTTCATCTTAGATAATCTGTAGATACAGAGCTATACTACATTTGACATGTTCATCTTAGATAATCTGTAAATACAGAGCTATACTACATTTTGACATGTTCATTTTAGATAATCTGTAGATATAGAGCTATACTACATTTTGACATGTTCATCTTAGATACACTGTAGATATTTTAGAGTTACATCACATTTTACATGTTCATTTTTTTAATACTCTATAGAGAGTGTGTGTGTGTGTGTGATTTGGATTTTTAATGTAGCTTTAAAAATTGTCAAACATAGCGCAATGATGTCTGCAGTGTGGCAGTTTATAGCGCTGTGTAGCAATGGGGCATCAAACATGTATCATTATGTCCCTCCACCAGTCACATTATCCTGATACCAGGCTGACCAGTCCTAACACTAACCTCTTAATGCTGAACACAAATTGAGGCAGATGTTTGTAACATTTTTATAAGTCTTTGGTATTACTCGGTCATGGTTCAAACCCACAATCCCAATATCTGAGGTAGATGCTCTAACTACTAGACCACTGAAGTGGTAGGATATTTCTTTAGATATTACAGAGCTACACTACATTTGACATGTTTATTTTGATGTGATGTTATTATGATTTTTTAACATAGTTTTAACAATTTTTCATTCATCGCTATTATGTCTGCAGTGTGGCAATTTATAGTGACGTTTAGCACTGGGGCATCATGCCGCATACGTGTAACATGATGTCTCACCCAGTCACATTATCCTGGCACCAGGCCTACCAATCCTAACACTATTCTCTTAATGCTGAGCATCAAGCGAGGCAGCTGTTAGTATCATTTTTGTAAGTCTTTAGTATGACTCGATCAGGCATCAAACCCACGACCTCCCACATCTTAGGTGAATGCTTTAACCATTATGCCATCGGAGTGGTTCTGTTCATTTTAGATACTTTGTAGATATTTTATAGAGCTACACAACATTTGACATGTTCATTTTAGATACTTTGAAGATATTTTATAGAGCTACACAATATTTGACATGTTCATTTTAGATACTTTGTTGATATTTTATAGAGCTACACTACATTTGACCTGTTCATTGTAGATACTTTGTTGATATTTTATAGAGCTACACCACATTTGACATGTTCATTTTAGATACTTTGAAGATATTTTATAGAGCTACACTACATTTGACATGTTCATTTTAGATACTTTGAAGATATTTTATAGAGCTACACAACATTTGACACCTTCATTTTAGATACTTTGTTGATATTTTATAGAGCTACACTACATTTGACATGTTCATTTTAGATACTTTGAAGATATTTTATAGAGCTACACTACATTTGACATGTTCATTTTAGATACTTTGAAGATATTTTATAGAGCTACACTACATTTGACATGTTCATTTTAGATACTTTGAAGATATTTTATAGAGCTACACTACATTTGACATGTTCATTTTAGATACTTTGAAGATATTTTATAGAGCTACACAACATTTGACACCTTCATTTTAGATACTTTGTTGATATTTTATAGAGCTACACTACATTTGACATGTTCATTTTAGATACTTTGAAGATATTTTATAGAGCTACACTACATTTGACATGTTCATTTTAGATACTTTGTTGATATTTTATAGAGCTACTCTACATTTGACATGTTCATTTTAGATACTCTAGATATTTTAAAACTAGTACTACATCTGACATGTACATTTTAGATACTCTAGATATTTTAAAACTAGTACTACATCTGACATGTACATTTTAGATACTTTGTTGATATTTTATAGAGCTACTCTACATTTGACATGTTCATTTTAGATACTCTAGATATTTTAAAACTAGTGCTACATCTGACATGTACATTTTAGATACTCTAGATATTTTAAAACTAGTACTACATCTGACATGTACATTTTAGATACTCTAGATATTTTAAAACTAGTACTACATCTGACATGTACATTTTAGATACTCTAGATATTTTAAAACTAGTACTACATCTGACATGTACATTTTAGATACTCTAGATATTTTAAAACTAGTACTACATCTGACATGTACATTTTAGATACTCTAGATATTTTAAAACTAGTACTACATCTGACATGTACATTTTAGATACTCTAGATATTTTAAAACTAGTACTACATCTGACATGTACATTTTAGATACTCTAGATATTTTAAAACTAGTACTACATTTGACATGTTTATTTTAGATACTCTAGATATTTTAAAACTAGTACTACATCTGACATGTACATTTTAGATACTCTAGATATTTTAAAACTAGTACAACATTTGACATGTTCATTTTAGATACTCTAGATATTTTAAAACTAGTGCTACATCTGACATGTACATTTTAGATACTCTAGATATTTTAAAACTAGTACTACATCTGACATGTACATTTTAGATACTCTAGATATTTTAAAACTAGTACTACATCTGACATGTACATTTTAGATACTCTAGATATTTTAAAACTAGTACTACATTTGACATGTTCATTTTAGATACTCTAGATATTTTAAAACTAGTACTACATTTGACATGTTCATTTTAGATACTCTAGATATTTTAAAACTAGTACTACATCTGACATGTACATTTTAGATACTCTGTAGATATTATAAAGCTACAAAACTAAGTAAAATAGCCAGTTTTAGATTTTCTTACATCTCATAAAGTTTTTTTAAAGAATGCATAAAATATGGAAGTAAGATAAATTCCTATATATTATATACACCAGTGAAGGAATAATCTTGACATTCAACAGAGAAAAGTTGGGTCAGGTTGCATTGATACATTTTAACATTATTTTGTGTCAATTCTCAAGTTAAAAAAAATAAATGCTGATACCAGTTGTATATTAAATGGCTGTAACCATGCAACCAGAATCTCTGCCACACTATTTTGGTCCAAATATGATTACATTTCTTTAAAAAAAAGTCAGAAAAATGATCTTTACATTGTTTTGTGTAAGTAGAAATAGTTACCTTGTATCAATGTAAATAGTTATTCAACAATTTCAAAGATTAGAACTTATGTGGCTAGTAGAACAGTTGTTGTCACAAACCTGAAATGTTTATTTCACAAAGTGATATTTTACTTTAAATTATCATGTCAGTAAGTTTTTTCAAGTTGGTCGTGGCATCTTGAGTTGCTGTATCAAGGTGAAATTAAAACACATTGTCATCTGATCGTTTACATGTTTTATTGTGTCTTTGGATTTATTTGTACAAAAAAATGCAGCAAAGCAATCTGAAAAGGAAGAATAAACATTTATGACCTTCTGTTCAAATATTGAAGAGTTGGTTCCTTATTAAGTTGCAGGTTGATGGAGTCCTGAGGTGTCAGTAATATTTTCTAAGATTTTGAGGCCAGTTGTGATAAGTGAATTTTTTTTTAGTTTTCAAATTGTAGGGTAAAGAACAAGAGAAAAAACTAAAATGATTAACTCCCATGATATTTGGTAATGTGGTGTTGTTACAACAAAAATGAAATGTCACCTGCATCTAATTTTGATCATTCATTTACCGTTTTTATTTTCTATGTACATTGTGCATCCAACAGTGAATGGCATAGACCCATATCTGCACTTACATAATGTGACAGCAGATCTGGGTTTTATATTTTGTCAGCATACCTGGTTGACAAGTCAAATAATGTGCCTGCAGATCTGGCAAATTAGTTTTGTTTCAACAGATCCAGGTTTATCAGTGTATGTGTCAAATTTTGAATAAGTATGGAACCTGAAAATTGAATTCATTGTGCATTAAAATTTTATTACAGTGAAGCCAGCAAGGTCTTTGTGAAGGGTTACTTTGACCTTTTCTTCATGTCAGTGTTTAACTTGAAAGGCCAGCATCTAAGGCTCATTGAGAATTGACCCGGACATCAACATCTGCAATGCTGTCCTGAAAAAATACATTTGAGCTATGGACCATAACTGTTTGAAAGGAACCTCATGTCAAATAGTCATTTTCAAAGGGAAGTTGATATGCGTCATATTTCTCAAGCTGTCAATATCTGACAAAAGAAATAATTTTCTTTGGAAAAATTAGGAACTTCTGATTACAATTGGTCAGTTTAAATTAAGGCATACACCTTGGAAGTAATGTAGATTTAATGTGACTACCTTATTCAAAATTCTTGAGTCTGAGTTTTCCTGCAAGAAGGACAAGCCTCGATCAGCTCCTGAAAAAGCTTGAGAATAGTGCTTTCCTTGTTAAACAAGTAATAAGGACCAGGTGGCTGTCTTGTAAGAAAAGACAGGCTTTACTTGCTAGGAAGCACAAGTTCTGAAAAAAAACAGAATTAAGGTACGCAATTTTAAATTTTCATGTAATTTTCTATTTTTATTTGTCTTGTTTATGTAAATGTGTTTGATATGACTAGGATTCATACCATGTATCATTTATTCAATTTCATGGAAATCTGTTGATATACTAGAGTTGTTATGCAATTTATTTCTTTAATGTTACAGTTGCATATTCATTGATAGAATTCATCGATTGCATGCAATCCAAATCAAATGTGTAAGATTTCATAGGGTTATATGAATTAATTTTCTTTGTCTGTTAGGGCGATACTGATTAGTGTGAGTTAATGATATTTGCATACATGTATTTATATCTGATTTTGTAATGCTTAAATAATCTTGTAGCTTATAGATTAGTGAATCTGATGCATTAGTAATCTATAGTGTGTATCTTATTGAGTGAACCTGACTAGGTTGGATGTCTAATGAGTCATTTGGTAGCATGTGCAAAGAGATATGGGAATGTTATATGCACTGCTCAGACGTTAATTTATGGTCAGTGGCTGGAAGTGAGAAGGATGATCTATCCAATTAGGTCAGACTTTGATGTATATTACAAGGGTTGTTTGTAACTAGAGATAACGATTGTACCTTACTTGAAATACAGTCTTAATTTGCAAGGACCATTAATCATTAAGGTCACATTATGTTAGAATTTATGCAGTGTTTAGATAGCTATTTTACGATTTCTGAGTAAGTAAAGTGAGAGAATTTTATATATGTATAAAAAGTGATATATACAGAGGCTTAGTGGTAATATTATCATTCAGGGAACAACTCCTAGGAACAGATGGGGACAGTCCAAAGACATAAGTCCAGAAAGAAATGATGCATTCAGTATAGAAGATTAGGGGAAACTCAATGTATACTCCTGGAAGTGGGGAGACATGTTACACACAGAGACAAGACAGGAAGTGACGCTAGGTGATTCAAATCATACGTGGACATTATGCTCTTTTTACCATTTGTTATGATGAAATAAAACCAAAATAGAACACAGCTATTAAATTCTATTATTGTAAATTTGTTCGAATTAAAGTTGCCACTATTAGTTTGTATATTGATTAAAAATTGTTTTTTCTTGTCATATTGTATTATTTATTCTCAATATTCTTGTTTAGTTCTCTGTCGATGTTCTATATATCCACTCACACTGGACAATATAATTGAGGGAGGTCATACTCTAGATAATGAAAGTCAAATCTAATTAACCACCTCTCTTTCTAAGAGAGACAACATTACAATTAGTCACACAAAGTGTCTGCAATTATTGGTAAATTAGCAACATCTGTCACATTATATGCCTACAGATCCATGTAAGTTACACCATATACAAGCAGATCTGAGTAAAAATTGTAAAATAATGTGTCAGCAGATAGATAATATGTAAGCAGATTTGATACACTGGTCACATTGTGCCAGTAGATGACAGATCTGTGTAAATCTGTAATACAATATGCCAGAGGATCTGAGTAAAGCAGTCACATAATGTTCTAGCAGATGCAGGTAAGTCAATCAAATAAAGTGCAGGTAGATATAGGTAAATCAGTCACATATTGTACTACCAGGTCTAGGTAGATCACTCATGTATTGTGCCAGCAGGTCTAGGTAAATCACTCATGTATTGTGCCAGCAGGTCTAGGTAGATCACTCATGTATTGTGCCAGCAGGTCTAGATAGATCACTCATGTATTGTGCCAGCAGGTCTAGGTAGATCACTCATGTATTGTGCCAGCAGGTCTAGATAGATCACTCATGTATTGTGCCAGCAGGTCTAGATAGATCACTCATGTATTGTGCCAGCAGGTCTAGATAGATCACTCATGTATTGTGGCAGCAGGTCTAGGTAGATCACTCATGTATTGTGTCAGCAGGTCTAGATAGATCACTCATGTATTGTGCCAGCAGGTCTAGGTAGATCACTCATGTATTGTGCCAGCAGGTCTAGGTAGATCAGTCATGTATTGTGGCAGCAGGTCTAGGTAGATCACTCATGTATTGTGCCAGCATGTCTAGATAGATCACTCATGTATTGTGTCAGCAGGTCAGAAGTCTGGTTGACTAGATTATTTCTCGATGAAATGCAGCAGCCATGGGGACCATTTTATACTTTGCACATATTGCAAGCACAATGTGGACATTATTCTTTGTGGAGTAATGCATTAAACATCTGTCAGCACAACAACACCACCCTACATCCAGTTAGATACAGAAGTGATGTTTTACTGCTGAGAAAAATTCAACAAGATATTTGGTGAATTTTGAGAAGCAGCAGTACTATCCAGTTTTAAAAAAGTATAGAGGCATATAGTAATGATACTTACATCACCTTCAAAACCTCCAATGAACTATTGAGAAAAGCAAAGTCAATAACTACAATATAATACTCAATTTTTTTTTGTCCTAATTTGAATTTCCAGGTTTTTTTTTATAGCCTCAAATAAGTAATTTGTTCTCAATGATACATTGTTGTTTTATAGGGTCACATGCACTGACCCCATTGAAGATCACAAAATACACTTTTTGAGTCTCAGAAACATCCCAGCTTTATGCAAGGGTGAAGAGACTAACAAGACCAAAAATCAAGTAATTTAGTCAGGGTACTGATTCTTCTAGACAAAAATACATGTAATTGATATTTGATCTGTTATTTGTATTTATTTTATACTTTAAACCAAATTGCATTCATTTTGGCATTTAAGTAACTCAAATATTATATATTTATAGGCATTTGTTGAGTTGATTGTTTTATTGACATGTGAAATATAATATTGGCTAACATGATAATCTGTATTTTACAATGCAAAAAAACAACATATTGAGCAGAAACAAAAGTTCATAATTGTTTCATCACTTCCATACTATGATATCTCAATTACAAACATATCATCAAGCATGGTACTTTGTGGAGTTCAAAATCACAATTAGGAAACCAATGTTTTATTGCTGCTGAGTGCTTGTGACCTATTAGGCTAATAGAAGTTTAGAATTACTTTTATGAAAGATAATTGCACATATTGAATGTAGTCAAGGTTATTTGCTTACCATTGCCAGCATAGGATATAGGACTTGATTATTTACAGAGAAATGGTGCCCTGAGATGGCATGGTAATCAAAAGGTTTATATGATAGATTTTAGAAAATATTTTCAGTGATCCAAGGGTTTTTGGTTCAGTAGCAGCTAAGGTCAGTCTGAACTAGACAGAGGCGTAACTATGATATTTTGCGCCCGGAAGATGAACTATAAAATTGGCACCCCAGTCCCCTCCCTGTTTAATCACATTTTTCTATTTTACTTATTATAATGTAACATTGTAAGCCTCATTTTGGCGCCCTGTATCTTGGCACCCGGGGACATATGTACCCCCTTGCCCCACCCTAGCTACGCCTCTGTAACTAGCTGCCTAAGTGTTTTCCTTGGAAAGGGGCTTTGCTCTGCTTTAATGAGCTGAAAGGGTCATTGAAATCCAAGCAGTATTTTGATGGTAATATAGATCTAGTGCCAAATTTGGATATTTAAGTATCTATCAACTTAAAGCAGCCATCATGGTTTTACTGAAAAGAAAATGAAGTTATAAAAATCTGTGTAAGTTCTGCTTACATGACAAAAGCTCATATTTTGTTCATTATGGAGTAAAATTTGTAGCAAAAAGCATACACAGATTCACTCCTTTAAAACCCCAAAAAGAAATAAATGTGTTCAAAACTACTACCTTGAGAAGCTTGTTATAGCTATCCCATTAAGATGGATGGTAATATTATCATGGGACTCCGGAGCAAAAGGTATTTTGTTATGTCTAGTTTGTCCAAGATGAAAATGATGCTGATCTGTTATTCATTTTGGCCACCTTGGTAGTCATATTGTCATGGATTTTTCACCAAAAGACTTCTTATGGTTTCTAGTTGGTACTGAATGAAAATGATGATGCTATGACATCCAGTATAGTTACCATGAAAATTGTCATTCCTCCAGAATGGATGGTCATATGATACTTAAATCTTCCTTGTACTAAAAGTAGACCATAACATCTCAGTGCTCAGCTGCCTCTATATTGCTTTCAAACAAAGCATAGAGTCATTTAGTGACACATAGTAATTTACAAAATATAGGCAAAAATAAAGTAGTTTTTATTTGCACTTCCCCCACTATGTAATGTTTTGATATGTTCAGATATAATATATGAGTGTGTACAGTAATAATTTTGTACATTTTATTTCTTTGTCATCCTTTTGTACTGTTTTCAGATCAATATAGAGTAAAAGGCTTATATATACACATTAAAGGAATATATATGTGTATACACACAGATATATATATATATATATATATATATATATATATATATATATATATATATATATATATATATATAATATAGATGCAATAAACTGATGATGAACATTATGAAACTAGTAACTAACTTAGTTACTAGTTTCATACTGTTCGTGGTCAGTTTATTGCATCTATTTTAATTAATCCCTGACATGTGATCCCTTGGTAGATCCAGTACCCTTGAAAGGGTTGCCATATGATTTGTATTCTTTATATATATATATATATATATATATATATATATATATATATATATATATATATATATATATATATATATATATATATATATATATATGTATGTGTGTGTGTGTGTGTGTGTGTGTGTGTCTCAAAAGACTGTTTTGAAACAAAATAATATTCTTTTTATCTACTGTACTTTGTTTCCTTTTCAGTTAGTTTTTATGTGTAAAATGTGTATCACTTTAAGGGTGGCTGTTGTCATTAGGGACAGCAGTGTTTCTATTGCTGTTTCCATCAATACATGCACAAAATTATAGCTCCTGACAAAATGTAATTGTGTGTATCTTTTAAGGAAATTTATTATCCACATAGTATAAATATAATCACCCAGTGCTGCTCTTTTCAACACCATGACTCTAACAAACATAATGCATTCTTACAGTATATGTTCTAAACTGTCATTCAAATTATGATTTATTTGTTAAACTGAGATTTTAACAAACACATAAATTTTCTTTCCTCTTTTCTTAACATTGCTACAGTTTGACATATCAGGAGCAGAAAAAGTTAATAAAATCACTAATCCATAATACTAAAAACATCCCTCAAAAAACAACCCCAACCCCTCAAACAAACAGTGATGCATTGTTTATGAATACATATATATATATATATATATATATATATATATATATATATATATATATATATATATATATATATATATATATATAGTACATAGTATATATATATATAGTACATAGTATATATATAGTACATAATATATATATATATAGTACATATATATATATATATATAATACATAGTATATATATATATATATATATATATATATATAGTACATAGTATATATATATAGAACAGAGTATATATATATAGAACATAGTATATATATATAGTACATATATATATATAGTACATAGTGTATGTATATATATATATATATATATATATATATATATATATATATATATATATATATATATATATATATATATATATACTATGTAATATATATATATACTATGTACTATATATATATACTATGTACTATATATATATATATATACTATGTACTATATATATATATAGTACATAGTATATTTATATATAGTCCATAGTATATATATATATATATATATATATATATATATATATATATATATATATATATATATATATATATATATATACTTTATTGACATTATTTAATGAGGGGTGGCTAGGAGATTCCTTGGAATTTTCATCTCAGAATATTCAGGGTATATCTATCAGTGATGAAATGCAAGCAATTTGTTTATTATACTGTTCTACAAAAATTTATCAAAATTAATTGTATGCTTTATACAGTTTGCATGCTTAAGCACCACTGTAACTAAACATTGGAACACCATATTCAGATTAACAAATTTGGCTCCTGGTACATGGTGCTCAGTAAGAACAATCTGGGCCATAGGGAGTGATCACAAGCCCTGGGATTAGAAATACCCAGCCTCTACTACTTCTTGTTGAAACAAAATTTTTTATTTATAAAATTAAAAAGAGTTATTCTGATAGAGCCCTGGTTACCCACCTACCCCCCACACTTGTTGGCCTTGAGAACAGACAGTAATAAGAACAATAGCACAGAAAAGAACACTGAACACTATTACGCTGGTGTGCCCTGTCGGAATGGCTATTATTAAAAACTGATATCACTGCATGTGACATTTCACTGAGGTAAAACATACAAGCGCCATTGACACAAGTTTTCACCAACAGATATCTAGTAATTCTAAAGTGAAAATGACACAAATTGTTTGTCTAACAAGGCCACCATGATGGTTGTCATTATTTTTGCCCTTATTAGTTTGTTTCTTATAACAGGTCATAACATTATAAATAAATCTGTGCATGGAGATTTTGATCTCTTAAGACAAGTGGTCAGTCTTAGTAGTGGTCTCTCAAGACATGTTTCATCATATTAAGTTTATGCAATAAATAAGTTATTGAACTGAAAAACTATTTATGTGAACTCTCATTTTCGATTGCCACTCACCAAGCTTCCGAACAAAAATTTTTCATTAGAATTTAAATAACCCACACATTTTCCAGTTATATGCAAAGCTAATTAGCTATGGGAGATAAATACTGACACCCTCAATACCTCTGTACCGTAACACCTCAACCCAAAATGTAACAACACAACAAAAGTAATATTGCATTTGCTTTTTCAGTAGAATAATGAATTTAAAATTTGGCAAATTGTTTGAAGGATAAGCAAAGGTTTATTCGGATACATCTGTATGACATACAATCTGTGTATTATTCAAAAAAGATGAAACAGCTTTTAGAACTTACAAAAGCTCCATCTGCTTTCAGTAGATTTACATTGTTATTATACATATATTTATCAGAAAGAGTGTCACATCTTGTTATCAACAATCTAAACTGTATTTTCTCAATAACATATGTGTCCTTATCTCACAGCTGATAGGGAAATGAGTGGTCACTTTTTGTGATTATTTCACATGTGGTCCCTATTGATCTGAAAATGTGATTTTGAAATAGTTTGTCAAATAACTGTCTCTTAGATAGGATGTTATTGAATGGAGTTAGATGTGCAATTCTTGTTTTTAAAATGTAACAAATGACTTGTGAAATTACAAGTACAATGTATTTGTATTTAGATTTAATTCCAAATGTTTTAATGTCCATATTTTTATCATTTTATTGTTATTGGATTGAAGTGTGAATTTGAATTCACATTCTTGTTTGAAAAGATGGTTTATTTGGTGCTTACTCCACTTGCTGCTTTGACTTACTTTTTTTGATGATTGTAATAATATCCTTTAATGCTGCCATTTTTGTTTACTTTATGAATTCTATAAGTAACAGGCTACAGTATGGTATCACTGCACTCCCACCCCCACCCCCCAAAATACATGGAGAATTTCCATGAAACTTTATGCATACATTCGTCCCATGGTCTAATGCAAAGTTAATGATAAAGTCATCCAATATTTCTTACAAAGTGGCCATCTTGAAAATCTAGTTATTACTGCTACCTCTGAATGAATAGTCATCAAAATTTTATTTGTACTTAAAGACTTCTTGTGACATCCAGTTTCTCAGAAATAAATTGATGCTGATCTGACTTCCATTATAGCCATCACATCAGCCATCTTGAAGATCTTGTTAATGCTTTTTCTCCTGACAAATCAACATGGAGTTTTCAGTACAAGACTTCTTATGACGTATAGTTGGATCTAAAAAGAAATGGTATTAACCTGATGTCCAATATAATTTCCATGGCAATGATCTTTAAAACTTTACAGTTTCTTTTCTTGGATGGTCCTGACAGATATGGTCCTGTTATGTGCTCCTGACAGAGTGCTTTCACCAAAAGACATACTATGGCCTCTTGTTGTTCCAGATTAAAACCATTGTCAATCTTAAATTAAATATTTTCTCCATGGCTTCTGTCTTAAAAATGTTGATATCTTTACTCCTAAATGAAAGATCACATTGTGGAGTTTTAACCAGGAGATTTTTTGCAGTGTCAGAATAAAAATAATACTGATCAGGCATCCAGTAGAGAAACTTCTTGAAAACTTTATTTTGAAAGTGATAATGCATTATCTACTGTTACTACACTGTTGTCTCATTTTCTGGTTTTAGTCTGCAGTCCAAGGTGAAAATTCACTTGTCCAGTTAGTAATTAGTAATTGCATGTCTGAAGCAAAAGAATGCAGTCTCAGCCTGATTCCGTAACCACTTTTGTTCATTTAGAATATTATACTTTTCTATGGACTTGGTGCCATAAAATATGTGTCTTGGAGTACTCAAGATGTCTACTAATGTATAATTTTCCATGATAGCAATCAGTTATATACATATGGCAATTGACCATTTATTCCCAGTTCATGCATTTAATTTCTATTATTGGTGTCCCCATTTCTTATTTTCTTGTATCTTGTGTGCAAGTTAGATAAGAGATGCTACTATAAATATATGGATACAGGTGTTAGGGTAGGTATTGCATTTTACACTTTTGTTCTGTTTTTTTTGGAGTGGATGGGGGTGGTTGTAGTTTTCTTTAGCCTTTCATCATTGCTATAAAAAGTTGGCAAATACAGCCATAAACAGATTGATCCTGTGTGGGACTTAGATAAAAGCCAGCACTTTTGCAGAAGGAGGAAAAAGATGTAACTTATTCTTTCCGGTTCAACAACTTTACCAACTTGCCTGCTCAGAAGTGATCTGAGGCACATCCTAGTACAAGAAAGATGCCATCAAGGTGATCCAGGAGGGATCTATGGCATATATGATACAAGAAATTGCCAGAGCCTAATTCCAGGATGGATTATGGACATTTCCCAGTTTAAGGAAGTTGCCAACATTCTCAGCATGTCCTGCCTTTCTGACATAAGAGAAGTGTGGTCATCTCCTTGCTTGAAAGGATGATCAAATTCATTGATTACATCAAGTTTTTTTAGACCCCTTTTGACATTATTCATTGCTTGATTGATCTTTGATAAGTAACTGACTACTAGATCAAGCCAGGTGTCACTAAACAGGCAGCAGGCACCCAGCAAAATGACTAATACTGGTTAATGGATACTGTAAAAATGCGCTGGTCATTATGCATTTCCACTAATATTTGACCAGGTAATTCCTATACAGTATCCATAGACTTCCAGGATGCTTGCCAATGTATTTCAGTCTTTCAAACCTACATGAAACACCCATGGTTCTGTCAGGACAAAGACATCCTTTTCAGTTTTGGGCACTTCCCATTTGGTCTAGCATCCTCACCCAGAGTCTTTAGAGTAATGAGAGTTATAGCATCTTACTTAATACTGATGAGGATTCACAATATCAGTATTTTGACAACGGTGAGTAAGGTATCAGACTGGGACTGTGTTGTGTTGTAGACTTCTATTTACTAATTGGTAGAGATCACAACAGCAGATAAGTATCAAAGAGCTACACATTGCTGCTCCTTAATCAAAGAATATGGTATTTTCACCAAAAGACGTTTTTAAACTTTTTAGTTGGACCTAGGTGAAATGGTGCCAATCTTACATCCATTATGGCTGCCAAGGCAACAGTCTTTAAAATCTTTTTTTTGCTTAGCAATATCAAAGATGGTTACAATGTTCAGCTGTTTAAAAAAAAACAACAGCCCTGTCTTGGATTCCAGAAAATTTGTTTTGGGTTTTGGTCAGTAGAGCATTCAGTCCCTTCAAGGGACTCTTGTTTTGAGAGTTTCTTTAATGATTGAATTCAAGAAATGCTATAGAATTTAAATTATAATGATGATGGATCAGATCTGTGAATATAAAATGTTTTCGCCTACCAGAAACAGGAATTATCTCTTAATATCATATTTCATGGGATTAGTTCACTGTTTATGTACACAGGCATTGAAACAGTTTGTTGTGTCTCCTTTTTTGGTCATATATCCCAGAAGAACTATTCATTCCAGTTACATAGTATAGCAGTTCAGTTTTATTAGAATTTGAAAATAATATCTAAGCAACGAGTCATGCAAAGTGCCAAGGATGTTCCAAATACATGTAAGTGAATGTTAATTGTTAGATTGACTGATACAAAAACTTGTCTGATAGCCTGTAGTCATGTGTCCAGTACCTGCCACCTGTCTATCAGTGCACAATTATTATTGCTACTTCCAAACTGTTATGAAAATTTGCACAGTTTCACTCAGTGGTCTAGTTTGTCTTAAATAAAAATGGTGCTCCTGACTTCCAACAGTGCTGACCATCCTAATCATGTTCTCACTATTAACTGGAATTGTCACATTAATCTGGAGATTTGCTAAATTGCCTCTTGGATGGTTCTAAATGAAAATTGACTCATGCAATGGCTCTAAATGAAATGGTGCAGAGCTTTTATCCATCTGGCCATCTTAAAAATATCATTGCTACTCTTTATGAATGAATGGTACAGTTGACATGAGGTTTCCACCAAAAGACTTAAAAGAAGGGAGGCATGTTAAATTAGGTAGAGCAATGAACTGATAATTCAAGGGTTGTGTGTTCAATACCCACCTAGGTCAGCTCAGGGTGGCTTCCTTAGTGTGGGAAAGACACACAATTCCTGTTTATTGCCATAGTACAGTCAAATAATGTGCCATTATAAACCAACCAAACAACCTAAATAAAAATGGTGCCAATTTGGCATCCAGCATAAATATCATATGGTCAAATTTAAAATTGTGCTATGGCTTCTTCTTCAGAACACATGGTGCCAATCAGAATTCACAAAAAGGCTTCAATAAAGGCCTTGAAAATCTTATTATTAATCCTCCAGAAAATGGATGGTTGTATAAATATGGGGTTGTCATGGAAAGAAACTTACAACATGCAAGTTCATCCAATACTTAAGGGTGTTGATCTGACCTAACCAAGATTGCAACTGTAGCAATCTTCAGGATCTTGTTCTCACTTCTCCAGCTGTACAGATAGTCATTTCAGTAAAAACACTTCATCCTAAATCAAAATAGTTTTGACATTACTTCCAATATGACCACTAGAATGGCCATCTTGAAAATCTTGGCTCTGTTTCAGAATTATTGCTATCTAACATCCAAAATGGCTACCTTTGTGGCAATCTTGAAAAATCTTTTTGTTAATACTTCAAAACTCATGTTCATATTGACATTAGGTTTTCACATTATACTGCAGATCCTGAATGAAAGTAATGAAAATGTAATGATTTTAGGTTAAAATGGTTCAATGTAAAAGACCATGAGATGCAGACAAAGGAAAGGTTGCTGTAAAATACTTTAAATATTTACTGTGCACCACAAATAGTGCAAAATAGTGCAAAATGTTGTAAGGTGCATGCTTATATGGAAAGAAAATACATTTCCAATGTTGGATTACACATCTTAAAGTTCAAGATCACAACAACGTATTAAAGATAGTTTGTACTCTATACAATTTTATTTCAACAAAGTCAGAAATGTCAAGGAAGGAAAAAGGTCAGCAGCATGGTCACTGAGACATATTGGTCAAAACAGTCTAGTGACATGCATATCTATTAGTGTTGGTATAAGGGATGGCATGCAATGTCCCATACATGGTGATCTTGTTGATGTATTTTACCAAAGCCATACATTTTCTACATGTGTGTCCTTAATTGATGCATAATTTAGGATTTTTTGTAGATGTGTAGTATTCATAAAGATTGAAAAATTAGATTCAATCTTTATACAAGTTTTGGAAACCATTAAAATGGTTTTTGTCTTTATTTGAATTTCTGAACATAAATTGATAGAAGATGTATTTTCAGGAAATGGCATTGTTATTTGTATTGGCTTTTATCTATATTATGAATATTTAATTTGTATTGTGTGATACATTTAGTAGTAATTCAACTTAGTCCTAGGGCCTACCTGGATAAACATCATATTAGATAGCTAATATTTTCTGTGATTTTAGTCTATATTTTATGATAATTATTATTTGGAAGTAAACATATTTACAGATGCAAAGCTGAATGTCTAGGATTATTTAGAAATTAGGTATGTTTTAAAAGCAAATTGTTTATGAAACTTGATTGGTCAGTGTACTTTGTTTTAGTTTCTTCCCTGCCAAAAAATATTGACACCTAATGTGGCCACATAGTGTGCCAATGGGTTTAACTGACCCTGTTTGGATTATATCATTATGATACATCAAAACTGTTGGTACATTAACACATTTGAGACTACTGGCACTTCAGTGCATTCAGCATTCGAATTAATTTGGAATATCACTGGGATTGATTCAAATAGTCTATTGTTATGGAGTTGGCAAAAAACTTTTAGGATTATTTAGGATTTAATTCACAATGCTGTAAGTTATTTTTAAATTTTCACTTTTTATTCTATGAATGTAAATTATTTGTTGAATTGTACAAATCTTGGTAGTTTTCACTTTATTCTGTTAATTAGTTAAGACTAGAGTCATCACATAAATATGGGGCATTCATTTGTGACATTGTTTTTATTTAAATTCACTTTGTTTTTTAATTTGTTTTAGTTCCTATTATTTTAATTTCACATATTTGAGAAATCTTAAGTGAAACCAGCAAGCTTTCACTATGTCATCTAAAGTAGAGAACTTTATTTCAAACCCTACCCAGGAAGAGTTAGAGCTTTTGGAAAAGGAAATATAGGAATTTCCAAAATAAAACCATGCAAATGCAAAGAGGAAAAGAGAGAAAAACACAAATGCAAAGAGAAAGAGAAGAGAGGCAAATAGTTTGATATTTTGTGGCACATCACCATGCAAAGGTTATTTAGTGCTGATGCAATTGAAGTAAATTGCCTTTTGTAGGAACACACCACAGGAACCAGTCTGGGCTAATTCATACATAGGATTTGAACCTGAATCCTTTCCATTAGGAATACAGCATGCCAACCACTGAACTACTGTGGATTCAGAAGAAAGAAGGGACACTGACAAGATGGATAGTTTTCTGTATATATATTCATTCAGACTTGTGTTATCCAAGTAGATAAAAAGTAAAGGTGAAGTTTGAGGGAATGTGAACATTTGGTTCTTTGCACATGGAAAACATCAGCTGGTGACCATATTAATAATTAAGTGGTCAGTGTATGAAGAATTAATTAACATTGACATAGTAAACTTTTTACTCAAAAAATATTTGTTTCTTTACCATGCTAAAAGCAGAAATGTGAATTATTCATTCTGCACCTGTGTTTGGAAGGCAGAGTCACAGCATAGTATTGGATTTGAAATATTGGATTTGGAATATTATCAATATTTTGGATGAGAAAAATCAGCTGCTTGTATGAATATTTTAAAACATCAATACTTAAGAGAATTGAAAGTTGTTTTTATTATTATTACATGTTTCCATATCTGGATGGATCAGAATCATAAATATATCAAAGATGTTTAGTTATCAAATATATATAGTGAATTTGAAATTCTAGATGGTATGGCTGGCCATATTTTCCCATCTGGAATTGGTAATTCACATGCATAAAAAGACTTGTATTGTTCTTGATATTATTTGATAGAGGAACCAATATGATTTTCCATTAAATTTTCTAAATGAGCTGAATAATATTCAGGGTTTAATAAAAAATGTATTGCAGGAAATATGCTGAATTCTTAAACATCAGCCAAAAGAAACGCCCAACAGAATGCATGAAAATTGTAATTTCTTGATTGTTTACTACTTCCCATATATTTTATGAATTCTCCCATTTGTTTCAAATAGGGGAATAATTGAACATAAATTTTCATTTGTAAACCATAAAAATATATGAGCTTTGTACCTATTACACTATTGTGAAAGGCTTGTAATGTATGTGTATGTGAATGCATGCATGCGCACACACATGCATGTTTGTGAGATTTGGATTTTTAACATAGATTTAACAATTTTTCAATCATTTCACTATGATGTCTGCAGTGTGGCAATTTATAGTGATGTTAAGCACTAAACCATCATGCCCAAGACATGTAGCATCATGTCCCACATGGTCACATTATCCTGACAACAGGCTGACCTGTCCTAACACTAACCTCTTAATGCTAAGTGCCAAGTGTTTGTACCATTTGTATAAGTCTTTGGTATGACTTAACCTGGGCTTGAACTTGTGACCTCCTGCATCTGAGGTAGACCTCTAACTACTAGGCCACCAGAGCAGTGGCATTGTAGCAAACTTGTAGTCTCAGGAAAGATATGAAACTTTAGCCTAAATTTGTTCTGTTTTAGGCTGAATGTAAATATTTGTGTGGTTGATTTGCATTTAATCAGAACAAAAAAGGAAACCACTGTGTATAGCACTGAAAACAAGCTATATTAGCATTGACCAGTTGTGGTTTTAATGCAATTTTTCAGCACATGATTGGCTACATACCGTAGCAAGTATAACTGGTGGAGGAAGAACCTAGGAAGCTGGTGGAGAAAGAACACAGGAAAACCTGGTAAGAACCAATAGCATGCTTAATATCACAAACCTACATTTATAGAGCCTGAGGCTTTGGAAAAGGTGGACAGATGTGAGGTGGCAGTGGATAGTAAACACTAGCACCTTTAAACACTCAACCACCTGAGGGCTTAAGTATTAATTTACAATCAAAAGCATACCTGTAGGTTTTGTTACCTATGAAGTACATATAGATATTGAATGACAGGTGTACAGAATATAATCATCATGTGTATTTACCAAAAGAAGATAATACACAAACTACATGTATGTGCAATATACAAAAAAACTTCAACCCAGTTGGTTTCAAGGCTGCATATGATCCTGTTACATATTTTTTCTGAGTGTTCCCACAGCTTGTAAGTTGTTGTTGTAGGGTTTAATGCCATTTTCCGAATAAGATACTGGTGTCCAGTATAAATGGTGGCAGAAGAACCTGTGAAAACCCCAGAAAGAACCACCAACCCACAAGAAGCTACTGGCAAGCTTTCTCATGTACCCACATTTGCAGTCTAAGACTTGAACCCTCGCAGACAAAGACCACTCAGCAGCTAATAAGTGAACATCAACATGTTACATTTGCCTTGGGTTGAGACATCTTATTCTTTTAGTCTAAATGAGACCTTTATTATGATTCCTTTTCAGTTGTGAAAATAATAGAAAGTTGACACCTTTATTGGCCATGTGTAAGGTTAACAAACATTTTTGCTGAATTTGTTAAATGCACTTTAAGATGTTATTTGTCACACTTAATTTTGTTTCATTTTGTTTCATTTCTATATGTCTGTCTTAAGGCAGAACATATTATGTTATGGTGCTCATTTATCCAGCCATCTCTTCATCTGTCTGTTGCTATTATTATTTCCACACAATAACATTTAAGTTGTCTACCATTTAATGTTACCAAATTTGGAGGATTGCTTGCAAGGAAGAACCTATTAATTTCAGGCTCGAAAGTCAAAGTCACTGTGACTAAAAGAATAAAAATGTTTTCTGGAGAATAACTTGAGTCCTTCACCATCAGCAGTAACCAGACATTATGAATAGTTTGTACTTGAGTTAAAAAAGATCCTATCATGTTCAAGGTCAAAAGAAAAAAAATCAAATTGACTGTGACTAAAAGAATAGAAATTGTTTCTGTGAAGTAACTTAAGTTCTTCATCACCTGCTGTTATCAAACTTTGTGGATGTCTTGTATAAAGAAGAATCCAATTGATCTTAGTGTCAAAATGTCAATTGTCATGGTCAATGTGGCCAATGAATATAAATACATATAGTCTCTACATAATACCTTTAGTTTTACATGACATATCTCAATCTTGGTTGCTTGCTTCCACTTTGGACAAGGAAGAAGGTTATTAATTTGGGAATCAAAGGTCAAAGGTCAATGTCACTAATTGAAAAAAAAATGGTTTCTGCTCACAAAAAACATACACAGAAGAACATTAAGCATGAGACAGTCCTATAATGTGCTGTTGCTGGTCTTCTTTTTTTCTTGTATGTAAAGGGCATAATTTTTCAGTTGATTTCTGTCAGTAATGTGTATAAATGTAAAGTTTTGGACTTTTGTATAGAATAAATTAATTTTTCAATAGAAACACATTGCAAAACTGTCTTTTCTTCAGAGGATTTAAATAAATAAGTGTAACATTTATGGTGTTCCTATGATTACTGGTATATGGTAATTGTAGTCTACAGTAATGGCTATCTCTGTAAACTAACACCTGGTGTTACTTTGCCTGCCAATTTGTTGAATGATTAAGCAGGGCAAATATTTACAAGAGTCTGCAGGAGACCTCCAATTTACTTTACTTTTGTATTTTTTTTCTCCATCTACAGCTTGTGTCAGTAATAAATTTGGTATCTAGTGTGAGTTATGTGGGATAAAATTGACTTATTGAATAATAATAATAATAATAATAATAATAATAATAATAATAATAATAATAATAATAATAATAATAACAGTAATAACAGTAATAATAATAATCATGTATTATAATTTTGGAACAGGAATAATTAACATTGTTTTTCTTGTCCAAATACAAATGCAAGTACAAAATATAACTTTGTTTTGGTGTCCCAGCACTTACAAAAAAAAAATCCATTGAGGTGTGCTTAGCAAGAATGTGACACATTGCATCAGCTCTTGTTCAGTTACCAAGTCTGAAATACTGTACACTGCTAAAAATTACATTTATATTGTTAACATGCATATTTTCTGACTTCTCTAGCCAAAGTTTTATTTGTATTTTATTGACAGAGTCTGTAAAATTTTAGCTGACTGGTATTTGTCAGTTAATCAGATAAGGAGAAATATGCAATTGACTTGTCAGTTATTCCAGTACAGGATGTTTGCTATTTTCTTATAGTAGGTGCATCTGTGACATATAACCAGCTCTTTCAGTTATTTCTGTGTTAGAGCTAAATACCCAGTCTGAGAGAAAGAGATTGATTGATATTCTTTTATTCCTCCATTTTCTGAAGATTTTAAGACAAAGTATAGAAATGAAATGTAATACATTGAATCACAAAAAATGTGGATTCGTTACTTATAAAGTCTTCTGAATTACTTGTAATAACAAATTAATACAAAGATTAATATAGTTGCTAAACTATATAGATTACAATATGTTTCTGTTTTTAAAATTATAACTACAGAGAAAGTATATGCTTCAACATTTGAAAGTAGAACTACACAAAAGAACATTAAAAATAGTATCCCAATCGTTCTGTAGTCCAGTACAAATATTTCATTCTTTATATTATGTTTACGTTTCCTATCGAATCGAGTATATAGCATCCTTTGTCTTAATGAAATACTTGGTAGAGAGTTTGATCACATTAATCCATGCCTGATATTCCAAACATTCTGAGATCTCATTTAAACCACCAAGTAGCATAATCAGTATATCATCATCGATCTGATCACATAAATCACGGCAAATCACTGGAGGCATATACGAAAATAGACTTTCCATCAAGTGGTTTCTGTCGATAAGGTTAAGGGACAATTCATCGAAATGTGCAAAATGTGGTCATGACTTATTTTGCCACATAGGGGACACAGTCCAGGTCTTGCTTGCATTCCTCCAATATGAATTAATGTCTCATATTCCATTTTATGCTTAGTCAGTGTAAGCGACTTTCAAAAGATGGTGCATTTTTAGTCCTGGATTAATTTTTAGAAATCTATACAATCCCTATGATTGATTTCTGAAACACATTTCATGTTTTCTCTCCTCAAATACCCGTGTTCTTGTCCCAATTAAGTTTTTCAATGATATTTTGTCTGGAAATTTTCCAGTATAAATGAAGTCATTGAGATAATCTTCTAATTCATACTTTTTGAGTACAGTACTTATATCATATATAAAAAAATTATAGCTATGTTGGGGGTCAAAGATCAAATTTCCAACAGTCCAGAGGAAAACCTTTTTAGCAATCATGTTTGCCTACGTTCTACACTTGTGACCAAGGAATACGAGTTTTTGTTTATCTATGCGAGCTTTCATTGAAATCATACCAAAGCATGATATCATAAATCCAATAGGCAATCTTTGAGTAAAACCTTGTACACCTCGCGAAAAAATATCGTATTTTTTCCAATGCTTCAATGCCTTGATATGACATATTAAACCAGAGTTCTGAGCCATACAGAGCAATATAACTCTTTCCCATACTTTCACAGAAACTACAGGATTAATTCCATTTGCATTTAAACCAATTGAGTTTAGTGAGTTGGTTACACATTTAGCTTTATCGCTTGAATAGTCTATACGATCGTTTATTTTCATTGATTGTGAAAAAGTAAATCCAAACTGATAAAGATGTGGAAAGTTTATTTTGTCTAAATACTTTTGAATTCTGGTCATCAATATGTTTTCACGCAATTTTCCCAGACAAGATGTCAATATTATACCACGGTAATTCACTGGATCCATTTTATCTTTACCATTTTGTTTGTATATCAGTATAATCATCCCACATCTATATACATTAGGCAAATACTCAAACTGAATCATGTAATTAAAAAGGTTAGTTAAATGTCTGATTAAATATTTTCCACCATACTTTAAATGCTCATTTGAGATGCAATCAATGCTTGGTGATTTTTTTTTTTTCTTTTTAGAGACTTAATATGCTGCAACACCTCTTGCTCTGTAATAGGATTAGACTGTTTGCAAATAAGTATCTACAGATTTAATTAGATGTAATTGTCCTTATGCCTATGATCATTTCATGATAATTATCATGTACTAAGAAGGATGTGTGGCAATATAAATTAACTACATCAAAGATATGGTCAGCTGTTGACTGCATTTGTGAAATACTTTCAACTTTGTATGATGTTAGTTCAGGTGCCAACTCACACTTGTAAAACAAAATTCAAACAGGGACATAATATTAAATGGTATTTGTATATTTTTCATCTGTTTATGTGCTTATTAAATGCTCTCAGTGTGTCCTTATAATTGGATTTTATTGATATGATATGTATTTTTGGCTGTGAGTTTAAGTGAGTTTATGATTAGGCACATATTTCAGTTTGTGTCATCCAACTTCTGTTCAGCATCCATTACCAATAGTTATTTTCAACACAAAAAAAAAATGTCAGACTAATTTCAACCAAACTTCATGAAAAGCATATAAAGGCCTTTAAGGTTTTGTATAAACAATGCAGATCTGCCACCCAGTATGGCTGCTGATACTAAAATTGGAAAGAGACATTAAATTTGTACAAATAATGCCAATCTTTGAGCAAAAATATTGCCACCTCTACCAAAAATAGAAGAAAAAAATTCATTTTCCATCAGCAAATGCAATTTTCAATTTCTCACAAAACTCGTAACCAATATCAACCAAACTTGGGGCAGAATATCCTGGCATAAGGACCTTTCAAATTTATACAAAATAAGATTCCTCTCTACATTTATATAAAAATGGAGCATTTTCTTAATTGAGGAGAGATTTCAGGAATTAAAAGTAAGGCTTGAAATATGATGTGTGACCTTTTTATGTTTATTTTTCTATGCAATTTTGTAGATATGAATCCTGCAAATATGTATTCAATAATAGACCCAGTAATAAGTTTATTTGGAACAGAAAATCTTTTAAATGCAGGTTATATAGAAATTTAAACAATAGGGACTGTGACTAAACTTGCCACACCATGGAGAAAGATTCACACAAGCAATTATATCTAGGAATAGATAAAAATCTTTGATTCTTTAAATATATCTGTTAACTTAAAAAAACAAGAAATATACTATTTGATGTGTGATTTTGCATTTAAGAACCAGCAGTTCATGCATATGTAAAATGGTCATTAAAATGTAATCAATGCAGTAAAAATACAGACTTAGTATGGATACACAAGATATTTGCTCAAATTTGGCTGATCTAATGACATTTTCCAGTTCTCTAAAGAGTTTAAAAAGCTAAAGTATTCTTGTTTGGCAATTTGATGAAAGATGTGTAAAATTTTGCCACATTTTTAAGAAATTATTATTTGTTACTGTCCTTCACTTCTGCCATGTGTTTTGCTATTCTGTGCAGTAATGTGATGAAGATATTATGAAGGTCAGTCATAAAAGTCCTGGTCAGAAACATAAAATATATTATTTATTTGCACTGAAAAAAATAAGGAAGTGATATGTCACTATGTCACATATGTATTAGGTAAAGTTTTAGTGGTGTATTTTCACATGGCAACATTTTTCTTCTATGTGCATGTACAATAGTGTAAAAAATTTATTATTATTATTATTATTATTATTATTATTATTATTATTATTATTATTGTTATTATTATTATTTTAGTAGTAGTAGTAGTGTTATTATTATTATTATTATTATTATTATTATTATTATTATTATTATTATTATTATTATTATTATTATAGCCGTCAGTAGCTATATCTGATTTAAAAAGATGCAATTTCTTACAAAGTGGTTTTTAGCACTAAACTATTTGATTATCTCTTTGATTTAATTGTGCCCAGTATTTAGCAGAATAAAATCCCACTTAAGCATTGTGCTTGACTGCATTCTCAACATTTTAATTGTTGCTAAATGTGAAGCAAGTTTTTTAATGGATTTTATCTGGCCAGCATCATTTTTAGGAAGAGCTGTATATTGTCAAAGGAGATTGTAATTCTTACAAAAGATTTTTTTGTGATGCAAGCCCTTTATCAGGTTGGTGCCCATCTAGATTTCTGTGGGTCTGTCAGTCTTGATTCTGTTTGACAGATGGCAGATCTAATTGTTTCAGAATTTGCATAACAACATGGTCTGGCATTCATTGATGGTAGCTAGTAGGAAGAAATAGAATTCAACTAAGAGGTTTTGAGGAAAGCCAGAAACCCATTCTGAAATTAAATCATGCTTGTTTTAAGGGTCTTGTCCCAAGCAATATTTCACAACAATCCATTACACAGAGCAGGTGCTTGACTGGTTTACTCTCTCTTGTTCTGGTCTTGCTTTTATACACTGTCTAAAATATGGGTAAAAACTCAGTTCAGATATTGAATTGCTGCTTATTTGTGACATACAATAGCATAACTACATTGAATATAGATTTTAAAACAAGATAGTATTTTTTACTTTAATCCTGAAATAATGACCTTGATCTGTATGAATTAATGCAAATTGTACAGAGCAACAAACTTTGGGGCTCAACTACATAAGCATTGTGAGATATGGTAGTTAGTTTTCAAGTACAGCTAGTTGCCTAAAGAAAAGAATAGACCTATTTCAAATAAGCAAGTCATGTGACACGTCACAGAACCTTTGTTTCAGCATATTTTCATTGTACAATATATGGTGTAGTGCTCATACATGTATGTCTGCAATCATTGTCAAATGAAGAAATTTTACATCAAATAATGACTGAGTTGTAGGGCAAATTTAGGAGGAAAGGTGTTTTAATGACACCACTTTTTGTATCAGTGTGATTCAGATGAGATAGGTAAAGATCCTGCTAAATTTTGGATTAAAATAATACACCAAGTTGAAATGAAGATAATGATGATATGTTAAATGAGAAGCTGCAAGCACAATACTGGATCATTCATTTTGCTTCAGTACCTACTAAAGCTGATTTCTGTTGTTTTTTTTCTCATAATTTTACCAAGACTGCATTTTAACTTATCATATGACAGTTCTAGGATCATGCTGAACTGCAAGTTTATTTGAAGATGAAGAGATACATCTTATATTGAGATAGGTTAGATATTCCCAATCTATTTTTGTCTTAAATCTCAAAGGTACAGTGTGAAGCAGACATTTTTTATTATTATTATTATTGTTATTGTTATTATTATTATTATTATTATTATTATTATTATTATTATTATTATTATTATTATTGTTATTATTGTTATTATTATTATTATTATTATTATTATTATTATTATTATTATTATTATTATTATTATTATTGTTGTTGTTGTTGTTGTTGTTATTATTATTATTATTATTAACATCTCATGACTGTCAAACTCTGAAAGCTAAAACCTGTAAAGCAGGTGCCCTTAAAAATCAGAATTTGCAAAATTCACATAATATGTGCACTCCCAATTTGAAATATGCTGAAAATAAACCAAAATTAGAATAAATATGATGTATGCTTTAAAAATCCTGTATTGTATTATGACATAATTTGCTTTGTACTTGTGAATTCAGGGTTCTCCAACTATTTTGGGTCAAGTAGTCTAAGTCGAAGGCTTTAATAGATCACTCCTCTGAGTCTTGGCTAAAGCCGATGTGAGAAAGCTTGTTCCTCCCAAGATATTACCAGGCATTTATACACCAAGCATGTGCTGCAAAATGGTGCTAAACCCTTTAAAACCTCAAACAGAACCAACCTTGGCACAGTATCATGTGTCTGAGCAATTTAAAAAATAAAAATTAACATTAGAGTCAATAAATGAATTAGCTCTTAGTGCCCACTGAATCCTTGGATAGTAAAGAATCTTTCAAACTGACAGAACATAGCACCTTTTCAACATTAAAAGAAAGATGTAGATAGCTGCTAAGATTCATCTATATAATTACAATCAGATTTTTTATGTTATTATTTAGCTATAAAATTACCTTTCACTGAACATATTTATTTAGCTTTCTACAGAAGTGGATATATTTAGCAAATGTTTTTAGCATAATTTTCAGTCTTGCACAAACACATATCTTAAAGTTGCCCACTATTTGTAAGTGTCACATGTTGTTCATTAGATAATTCCCAGTGAACAAGAAAAATTCAATATAAGTTTGCGTTACTAGTTAATCAACCTTGTAATGCTTTCTACCTGTATAACAAATTTGGTCAAAGTGACTAATTTTGGTAATCTGCAGGGTGTCAGACTGAGGTATTCAGGGTGTCAGACTGAGGTATTCTGCAGGGTGTCAGACTGAGGTATTCTGCAGGGTGTCAGACTGAGGTATTCTGCAGGGTGTCAGACTGAGGAAAGTTATTGACTAGAACTTAGAAATGGTTTTACCCAAGTTCTCCATTCTTAAGTTACCAACTTTGTGGATGGCTTCAGTCTGGGATAAGGCCTTAGAACACAATTAATTTCACTATATTGTCTCTACATTTGTTTCTCAATACTGAACTTTCCACTGTGACAATCAAAAAAAATCATATGTTTAATCTAAAATACCTTCAAAGATGACTTTCATGTTTTTACTGATAGGTCTTAGAACACAATTAATTTCACTATATTGTCTCTACATTTGTTTCTCAATACTGAACTTTCCACTGTGTGACAATCAATACTAATCATATGTTAATCTAAAATACCTTCAAAGATGACTTTACGGTTTAGTTCTTGTCAAGGGTTGACCTGCATTTTTTTGAGAGGCTGAATTGTAAACAAAACACCAGACAACGGAACACAGATTTCACTTCCGGATCATCACCATGACCTTATTACTCAATGTGCACTGTCGCCAAAATACACACAGACAACCACACCATAAGCTCACATTTTAAAGAATAAACAATTGCCTTTAAATCCTTACCAAGAATGCCAAAATCTAACTCTAGTATCACCACCAATTTCAGACAAGAAAAAGTGATCTAAAAATAGACTGGGACTACATTCGTGGGTACTGAACTGGATTTTATTAATTGTGTACTGATTCCTGAAAGGGGCCAATATTTTTGTCAAACTTTATATTTGCATTTTATTTTGCATGCCACTACTGTTTCAACTTCATACATAAAGTCTTTTGAAATTTCCTTGCAAGCAAGACATGTGACAGCTGTCAGAAAATGTGTAGTGCTGGTGTTCTATAAGGTGCAATTTGATGTCCAATTGTTCTTAAGAAACCAAAACTAAATTTGCTATATCTTCCATAATTATAGGAATTTTTCAATGCAGTAAAAACCTAATTGTAATACTTGATAAGGCCTGTCAGAAAATATTCTTGAAATTAAAAAATATTGATATATTAAATTTTAAAGGAAATTTAAATAAATATTTAAATTTTAAAAACTTTTTATTTTTAAAAAAATTAAATTTTCATACAAGTTATAACATTCAGTTTGACAAATTTATGGCAGCAAAGTTGATTAATGAATGGTGATAAAAACAAATGGTATAATTTAGTCTGTAAAACTGATAATACTATTCCCAGGGGTACAGAAGCAAGACAGCTCACAGTGATTTGGACAGCAAATTCCAATATACCTATCCAGCTGCATATAGGTGTACATACTTCAGAAATAATGACAGGTGCCATGTTCCACATTTATTGTTTCAGGTACTTGGGCAGTTGTTTGTATAACTAATAGCCCACTCAAATTTAAAGTTTTCCACTACCATGTTTTATAGCAAATATGCATTCCATTTTAATGCCAATAACTACAAAAGTCAACAATGCAATATGAAAATACAGTTTCACCTTTTTAAAAAATGATTCGAATCTCTCTCATGAAGATCTAAGCCATGTCTTTGAGATGCTGTATATCAGTATACTGATATGAACTCATCTTTGTCACTTATAGCAGCACACTGCACATGTCCTTATGAGACCTTGCTATCACCATTGGACTACTGGAGAGCTTCCAAATTGATCCAACTCTAATACTTTGTTCCAGATACCAGACTAGACCTGAAAATATATAACATGTTTCACTTAATTCTAAAAAAAAGGAAGATGTAGGCAAATGAAGTTAAAATGTGTTAGATATGGTGATTTCAAAATAACATTCAGATTGCAAATATGGGTAAAAAAGGTAAACTTGACAGAGTGACACTCAAAGATGTGAAGCACTGGGCATGTATTAAAGTGATATATGTATCCTAAAAATAGATGAAGTTTCTACAAGCATATTTAGCCATTTACAGGTTAAATACCTAATCAGACAGAGTATGTATCATAAAGTTTAAGGCAATGTTGGAACGGTGAGGTTTGATCATTGGTGAAAACATTGATACATACCAGTATAGTGGAAAGTCAAATGACATTGTACCAAATTAAAATTCATTACTATATGCAATCCTATTCATGAAGGAAAACAAATTTTAGATATTGTGAGTGAATATAGCAAAATGTGGCCACACAGATCAACTATAGGTACCAATAGATCCTATATCATCAACTAAATGTGAAATTTTCATCCCGAAAACTTGTAAACAAGGATGGATATTTGCATGTGTGGGACATATGCAATGTACTTGTTAAAATCACATGTGCAAACATGATTCAAATAATCTGTTTGAACATTTTTAGTCTATTTTTAAGAGTCTTGGCTACCAAGTTATTAAGTTCAATGATTCAATGATTCAATGGAATCAGATATCAGCTGATGCTGCAATACTGCCCTCTGTCAAAGTACTAAATTGAAATGTGTTACCATACAGAGGCATATTCATGATGAAAATAACATCTTGGGATATTTTAAGTGCACACAGTCCAAACTGAGCCTTAGAGATTCACTATAGGTACTATGTCAGCCTAACAATGTCAACTTTTGATTCCAAACATTACAAAATATATGCATATTTGTTCATGTCGGCTATGTAACCATGTTAGGATCAGTTGTAGAAAGTTAAATTCAAATAATCTGTTTGAATATTACTTATGTAATCTTTAAAGTGTCAGATAACAAATATTATTAGTCATTAATAATGCATAAAGCAAAATGGATCATGAGAATTCCCATAATATCATCTGGGCTACAATGTCGCACTACATCAATCAACATCTTAAAGAAACTGAACAATAAAATGGAATGCATTCTGTGTTCAACTTTCATCATTTTGCTGTTTTCTTACATGCAATGGTAAATATACCTGGGTAAAGTATATTTTACCCCTCTGACCTGTATTTCATTCTCTGACAGCTTAATATGATTTTGTAGAGAACTTGAACAGGTTCTAGTATAAAGTCTTCATCTCTGTCCTCTCACTAAATACCATATAACTATGTTTATAAACAATTACTGATAGCTATACAAGTAGATATGTGTTACTTGGGAAGTCACCCCATCATAAACACATAAATTAACTGTTTGGACCCCAAATAAATAGTTTCAATGACCTAAGTGAGGGTCTCATTTTGACTAATAAAGATATTTTCTCTGATCAAATTTGACAGATATCCATCATTTGAGCTTGTATAAGGTGTAGGAGTCTATTCTATCATTTAATATCATTCCCAAAAAATATTATATATGTGTATACTTTGTGGAAAAAGTGTTATTTTTTAATTGTTTTTTAAATTTCATTTAAATTTTTAAAATTAAAATTATTTGTTTATTTTTAATTTCATTTTTATATTTTTAAAATCAATATACATAACATTAAAATTTCATGTGTATGTCTTTAATAATAAAATTTTTATATCAGTTTCAAGTTTTTACTGACAGGCCTTAGAACACAATTAATTTCACTATATTGTCTCTACATTTGTTTCTCAGTACTGAACTTTCCACTGTGTGACAATCAATACTAATCATATGTTAATCTAAAATACCTTCAAAGATGACTTTACGGTTTAGTTCTTGTCAAGGGTTGACCTGCATTTTTTTGAGAGGCTGAATTGTAAACAAAACATCAGACAATGGAACACAGATTTCACTTCCGGATCATCACCATGACCTTATTACTCAATGTGCACTGTCGCCAAAATACACACAGACAACCACACCATAAACTCACATTTTAAAGAATAAACAATTAACTTTAAATCCTTACCAAGAATGTCAAAATCTAACTCTAGTATCACCACCAATTTCAGACAAGAAAAAGTGATCTAAAAATAGACTGGGACTACATTCATGGGTACTGAATCGGATTTTATTAATTGTGTACTGATTCCATAAGCTATTAATTTTCGGGTTAAAAGGTCATAGGTGTAGCTTACTGTGACTCAAACGAAAAATGTTCATAAAACTGTATTGTAGAAGTCCCACCCAAGCTTGATTTTGGTTGAAAATTAAATTAGTGAAAGTTATATGTAGAGCTCTTAGCCCCGAGTCAGCAAAGCTGATTATTAGATGATTAAATATTCAAAAAGGATAAAGTTTAATGAATAATAATTTAAAAACAAATAGTAAAGAATTCAAATTTCCTAAGTACACTTCTTCAGCTTGACCCTTTAATATCCTATTGCACCATTCAATTTATAGTGTGAGAGATTTTCACCAGTCCTTATGTTCTACTCATCTGTGTATTTCTCTCTCCTATTTCCTAGTTCCTTCTCTTCCTCCCTGACTCTCTCCAAGTTCCTTCTCCTCTTCCTCCTCAATTCCTCTACTTTACAATCCTTTTGCTCCTCTGTTTCCTCCTCCAGACTACTTTTCCTCCTCCACTTTCTATCCACCTTCTTTATGCCTACTACACTTTGTTGAGTTTGACTGTTCTGCCAGTCACACTTCCGTCTCCCCTCTTAAAGACTCAGGACTAACCAAACTTGAACTGGAAGTTATGTCTACGGAAAAAAGCTTCCTTTTCAAAGCTTTTCTTCTCTTAGAATCTGGTTCTAAATTTTACCACCAAAATTACAAGTGGTTCCTCAGAGTAACCCTATTTATAAATCTGTCTAGGTGTCTACTGACAATTTTGCTGTAAGTTTAAACTATAATTCTGATTAAGTTTTAATCACACCCTCTAACTTTATTCCAATACAACGTTAGTGGACATTGTCATCTTGCTGGATCTCCATGTGGGGACAGATGAGAACATGCCCCATTCTTTGTGCCCCATACTTTGATCTCTGAACCAATATTTAATGCCTGGGTGTGAATACTACCAGCCTTTGTCTAGCTGGCATTAACTATAGCCTGGCTGGCAGAGATGGTATCCTTGCATAAGGAATTGACACTAACCTTCTGCAATGTTTGCACATCAAATGCTGTAATACCCTGGTTTCTATGCTTCCTGATAGCTTACTGAGCGAACCTAACACCTATGTTATTACCATGATCCTTAATTTTATCAACCAATCAAATGGAGTTATATCTTTGTGTTTGGAGATTGAGCAGTGTGGATGATGAGTGTGAATGTGTACTGAACAATTTGATTCACTTTAAAATTTTTAAAGCTGCATTTCCATTGGCTATTTATAAGGTCACCAGAACATGACCTTAAAATGGTGGTCATCAGAGCTAAAAAGTACAGTGTAGATCAGATTGGATTATGGTATGACATCTCAACAAAATTATTATTTAATTTGTTTCTCATCAAATCATGGAGTATATTAATTTCTATAGGCATTTCAACCATTTTGCTATAAAAATACCAGAGATTCAAATGATAAGGAATATCTGATTGAAGTGACAGACTGACACTACTGCAGCACTAAATTGCTGTTAGTATTGGCAAGACATGAGCTTTTGTTATAGCAATTTTAGTTAAAGAAGGTGTCAGTGCAGAATTAAATTATTATATCTGTATTTTTGTACCTACCAATAAAGCCTATGCACCTATATACATAATATGTGATTTCAGACTAAATTGCATTCAGATCAAAATGTATATATATAGCATATCTATTAGTGGGATTGAACTCATTAATTTCTGTGTCTAGGGATTTGGTGCAAGAACTTGAATCATTAGGCATGCACAATTTACTTAAGTTGGATGTAGATGTACTTCACATGGGTGTGTTAATGAGGGAATTATGATTTCCCTAACCTGTTGAGCCACCTTTGATCACCAGAACATAAAAAGTTGGTCACTTTCTCCTCCTCTTAGAAGTATTAGGTGATATAATTTTGATAAAGCAAAATCCCACAACACTTTTACAATTATACAGCAATGTATTTTTCTCCAATAGATTATGTCAGGCAGATCTGGCTTTGTCCATTTACATCACATCATGTGACTTTAAAAATTGCTTATCCAGCCTGCACTATGGAAGAAGTTGGCTGGATTATCAGATTTATTTATTCTGCACACCCCACCCCACCTCACCCCTTGCATATTTTTTATTGTAAAGATTCTTTCTTTCTTAACCCAAAAATTAATTAAATATAGTGGAACATTCAAGCTCTTTGAAGAGCAGTTAATTATTATTCATATAATTTTGTATGCTTGTGTAATTTTATTTATTAAAATTATTTTGACATGTAAAAGGTACTATCTGCATCGTGTCTCATAATTATTAAATATCTTGAACACAAATTAGTTTGTTCCAGTAGTCAAATTAAAAATATGTTTTAAATAACCTTAAACTGAGATATTTTGGAATATCTTAAGTATAGGTAGTATCACATGATTATAAGAAAACTCAAGGACCATCAAAAAGATGTTCATTATATCTGATATTCTTTACAAGCATCACAAGTAGATTTCAGGATATAGTTTGTGTAATAATGTGAAGCCCAGCTATATTAGTCAATAATAATAATAATAATAATAATAATAATAATAATAATAATAATAATAATAATAATAATAATGATAATGATGATAATAATAATAATAATAATAATAATAGTGATAATAATAATAATAATAATAATAATAATAATGATAATAATAATAATAATAATAATAATAATAATAATAACAATATTAAAGAGGATAACTCTGTTACATAATAGAACTATTCTAATAAGCAAAGAATTATATAGTTCATCTGCTGTAACTTGACTAAACTTGAAATTAATTTTCTACAAAGTTTGATTCTCCAGAAAATTATGATTCAACTCAATGTTAATCTTGAACATTACTCCTTTGAATTGTAGTCTGATAAAAAAAATGTCCATGTACCTCACTATTTCACAAACAAGTACATATGTTGAATTTTCTCATAGGTGTGCCTTAGGGGATTTCAATGCATACGGTGAGGGATTGGATACTTCTGGAGTGTAGCCTGTATTAATCCGAAAATTTTTTTTTGCCTTTTCTACTTAATTTCAATTGGTATATGACAATTATTTTTCTCCTTTTTTATGCATGGCCAGTCATTATTGTACCTTTATTGCCACATCTGATAGAACCAGGTTACATTCTACACATTAATTGAAAGTTTCAGAAAGTTCCCTGAGGGGATGAATGGTGGCTTACTTTTGCATATTACTATGGTAAAATACAAACTAGGTGGAAGTAACAGCAATAACTTCAATGATATGGCACGGAAGTAGGT
The DNA here is from genome assembly GCA_016746295.1 of Potamilus streckersoni. Lineage (NCBI taxonomy): Eukaryota > Metazoa > Mollusca > Bivalvia > Unionida > Unionidae > Potamilus > Potamilus streckersoni. The sequence goes on from JAEAOA010001852.1 coordinate 2,465,684, forward strand.
GACATGTTTCATATCATTGTTAGAACTGTCTGCTCGTCTTTCTTTATTGCAGAACAGGCAATTTTAAGAATCGATAGTTTGTTAAGCTTGAAGTATACCCAGTTATTGTCAGCAAAGCTTGCAATATTTCAAAAGTAAGTCATTTGTGAATTATAACATTGAAATATTTATAATTTTTCAGAATATCTTGATTTCGATCTTACAGTTTGCTCAATTGTGGTCTGAAATCTGTCACTCCATATCATATGGATTCTAGTAAAACTTTTTGTATTTGTGTGCTGCAAATTTTTTAAATTTACTCCAAAATAAAGAATAATTTTTCATAGTGAAAATCAGATTCATTTTTCATAGCAAACAAGGACTTTTGCAACTGTTAGAAATTCTGTAATGTTAGTGGTCAGCATGGTTCAATTTGGGACCAGATATGTTCCAAAAATTATATTTCTTAATCAGAAGAATTTTTTTTCAAAGCAGTAAGAAATTTTCTCTAAGACAATAATCTATCTTAAATTAAAAAAATTCATAATTCCAATATTTTAATTTTCAAAAACCAACAAATTTTTGTAAAAACTTGTCAAATTTACAAGTTCAGTTTTTAAGAAAAAATTTAAATATAAAACTGCTAAATTTAAAACAAAGTTGACCAAAGAATAACATTTAAGAATAGTGGTAAGCCTAAGCCTGTTCAATTTGAATCGTAATTGCTTAATGATCAGGGAAGCACAATAACCCATTGTGATTTTCAAGGCAAAATCCAATACAGTAAAACCTATCATGAGAGACCACCTCTTCAGCCAGCAAAAAATGGTCACTGGGAAACTGCTATTATATATAGCACAGTTTTTTACACAATGAAAAAGAAATTCAATGTAATAAAAAAAGTAGTACTGTAAGTTTACTTTGAAACTAAAAAACATGAAATTAATCAAACCTTTCTTTAACTATATTGGGTAGTCACTTTAAACAGAAGCAAGTAAAATTAATCTACATTGTACTAAGCCCTGCCTGCCTGCTATTGAAAACTGATTCTCTTCTCATTCAAAATGGTTAAAATGTATTTCAACTGTTTAAAAAGTTAAACAAGTAGCCAGTCTGAATAATGCTGAGATGGTCAATAAAATTGGGTAGAATAAATGTCATAGGAAACTTACATATAGAAGTACGTTTTTTGCATTTTGTTTGAGGTCAAATATGGACACAACCATAAAGTTTTGTGACTATACACAAAAGTGTATATGATCTCTACCATCTATACTCACTTATAAATAAAGTCTAACTACAAACTGCAAGGACCCAGATCTCCTGATACATCATTTGCCTGCTGATCTGGGTCAGTGCTGTTTGTTAGGAGTAGTCAGTAGAACAAACAGCATAGATCCTGATCTGCAGGTGTATTATACTACAACAGATCAGGGCCTTTATTGTTTGCAGTTTGACTCAATATTTAAGAGAGTATATACGGTATGTTATGTTTATGTAAAGATGTAATTTCTTGGTTAAAGTTACATATACTTGTATTTTTGTTCTTGTCTGAAGGGTTATAAAAGTTACACAAGGTGCTGTAGCCATGGTTTTGTGATATTTATTTAATAATCCAAATTTATTAGCATTCCATCTGGACTTTTTGGAAATGTAACTGCTGGAAAAATTGTTTGTCTATTACTTGACAAAGAAAGTTGAATAATTGAAGAGTAAAAGGGAGATAGATATGTGTACAAGATCTTTGAGGCTAACAATACCCATAAATGCCAGAACTTGCTACCTTGTCAAGTAATAGATGATGGAAAAGATTTCTAGCTATTCCATCAAACAATCCAAATTTATTTAAGATGATAGCTGGAGTTATGGGAGATGGACAATATATATACTGAAATATTTTGTAGTTATCAAAGGTGGGAGGCCAAGGTATGAGCAGTTTGCTAGGAGCAATTGCCAGTAGAATAAGCTACACTGACCCTACTCTGCCAAGTCATTATACAAGGGTTTATTGTTTGCATTTTGACTTGTATGTAAGAAAATACATGAATACTCCAGGCCACCATGTATATCCTATCATGTGTTGAAAATTTGGATTGAAACCTACAACAACAACAACAGCAACAAACTTAAATAGATTAATATGCATTTTAAAGAATATGTATTCAAACTTAATAGGATTAAAAAATTATTTGTCAAAATAATACATGTTAACGGCTGCCATTTTCATGTCAATTCTCCAATTTGTGTATTGTTAGTTACCTCCAATTCCAGTAATGGAACTGTCTCCCCAGTAAGTATGATATTAGAGTACCTTGATATATCGAGGTGAATTTTTCAAAGTCTGTAGAGAGTCTTAAGGCATATATTTCTCATTAACTGTATAATCAGTAACGAATTACAGTAAAATACAAAAAAATGCATTTTTTTTATTAAAATCATAATTCTTATCAATTTAGAACAAATAACAGATTTTAAAATGTTTGTAATATAGGGCTCCATATGATGTGATGTTCAGGGTCCAAAAAATAACATCATGATGTAAACAGGAATGCGATTCCAAATTTTTTCAAAAATCTTCCCATAAAACTAATGTGCATTGAAATCTCATTGTCATCAGTTTTAACTAACCTCTTGATCACATAATCTGCTAAGGATAAAAACAAATCTACATTTCTAAGAGAATGTATTTAGAATGTCAAAAAGAGAGGTCACCTTAAATAAAAAAAATGGGAGCTATGCTGTCATCATGTTATAATCGGATTTATATTATAATGTATTGAGTTAAAACTGGCTTTTTTCCTGTATTTGTTAATATTATTGTATCAGGTTAATTCAGAGTCATCTTTTTGAAGTTTCTGGAGAATATTTTAAGAGTGTCAATCAATAATTATTAAGTAAAAGGGATCATGAGAATATTATATCAGTTTCTGACACAATCAATATCTCAGCCAAACATAACTACAAAATGGAATGCATTGTATTTTACATTTATTGCACTTAATTTTCCAATATATATATATATATATATATATATATATATATATATATATATATATATATATATATACACATATATATATATATATATATATATATATATATATATATATATATATATATATATATATATATATATATATATATATATATATATATATATAGTTATTATGGCTTATTGTCAAATCTTATGCCCATATTTCTTTTCACACTTAATTCTCTGAGTTTTAAATTGCCTGGAAGAAAGAGTGAACTATGCTGTATACCTTTCATCCTTATCCTTACATTACATTCCATGATCATTGATGATATTTAATGTTAGGTGTGGATGATAGATGCAGAGCTCATCTGTTAGTGTTGTGATATTGATATTGAATATTTGATGAAATTTTAAGTCTTGAATGTTATAAGAATGTTTATTGAAAATGGGTGGATCAACTTTTGTTCACAACGCAATATAAAATCTATGTTTTCATTAACTTTTCAATGGGGGCCCTGGATGGCGGAGTGATCTAAAGCACTCACCATTATGGATAACATCCATCTCACCTCTGTCTGCATGGGTTTGAGTCTCGGATTTAACCAATGTGGGTATGTTAGAAAGCTTGCCAGTAGTTTCTTGTGAGTTGGTGCCTCTTTTAGGGATTCTTCCTCCACCATTTATAATAGCTGCATGTATATATATATATATATATATATATATATATATATATATATATATATATATATATATATATATATATATATATATATATATATATATATATATGAAAGGCTAATGACATACAGAAACTTTACTACTTTTTGTTTTTTAGATTTGAAAATTTTTGGAATAATTTTGTGCTTGGAACCATCATCGCACTGTAAAGCATGAAATGTAATGATGTACCAAAATTAGTGGATCAATTAATCAATCAATGATCATTTTCATTTTTCATTCTTTAATGCTCTGATGTTAAACTTTTGGTTTTGCTTCCAAACTCAATGACTTACAGACTTACATCAGCATTAGCACATGTGTAGCACAGTGCATCATAGTTTGAAAATTTGATCAAAAATTAATTACGACAAAATTTTGCATCACTTGAATGAAATGCTATTTCCCATAGCAAAACCTGATGTTGTTTGTAATCAGACTGCTCAAAGCAATCCACAGTTTCCATAAAAAAAATAAGTTTGTAATTGCATTTCGTAAGAGCTGACTTTTCTGAAGTGAAATTTCTCTCATAAGCAAGGATTTCTCCAGTATTATTTAGGACACATGTTACTACTTGTATGGAAAAATGGGAACCAGCCTGGAAATGGGTGATAATAAAATAGTGTGTATATGGGCTTGGGTGGCCAGGATTGGTTGATAATGAAAGTTGTTTTGTAAGGGTAAGACTCTTTTGAGAGCTTTTCCAAGTAGTAGCTTAAAAAAATTGAGACTTTGTTTACTTGATAAAATTTTAGTTCTTTAACACTCTTGAGTTTGGAATGCTTATTACTGAAATTAGCACCTGACTCATCGATGCGGAGGAAAGATGCAATTGATTTTTTAAAACAAGGTTTTTCTCTCATTTAAATGCTTGTTTCTTTAATTTGCAGTTAGAAGTGTACAGTGTTGACTAGGAACATAATAAGACATGATGACACAACAAAATTCCAAGCTTTTTGTCCATGCATTTTATATTAAAAAAAACGAGCGTAAATCAAATTTGGTCATCAATCCTTCCATCCTTCTGTAATTCATTCTATCTGTCTGTTCCACTTTCTTCCATTCAATAAATCCCTAATTTAAAATTGTATTTATATCAAATTGTTTATGCAGCTTATTATTAGCATGACCTTGGCTAAGTTTTATTGTCAGTGTTTTACTTCATTTTGTTTGTACAATTATGGACCCTGATTATAAAACACCCCATTTATGTTTTGATGCCATAACTCCCCTAAATATTGCTTGATACTGATTACCAGTAGACCTGGAATCTATATTCATTTATGTATAATAACTCCCATAATTGCATTTCATGCCAGTGATATGTATTTTGATGTTGATTATATCTTTGATTATCAGCATTCTACATCATTGTTTAACATTTTATAACCCATTGATTATGACATTCACCCACTGTCATTCCTGCTAAACCATTTTCTTAACTATTACTTCATTTCAACCAAATATTTCTATGCTGCTTGACACTAATGAGAGTAGTCATCTGTCTAAATCATCATTATGCAAAGTTGTATCTCTTTAATATTATACCTATCCACTATCACTTGTCATTTATTACTGCATTTGAACCAAATTTTATAAGCAGATTGATACTAATGAGATATTGACTGAATTGACATCATACTACATTATCATTTAGCAGAGTTATACCCCTTGAATGGCAGAACCATCCACTGTCATTTTTTCTCTATTACTCTCAACCAGCTTTGGTATGCAGCTCTATTGGAACTACCTCTGACTGAGAGAATAAGGCTTTTCTGAGGTGAAAATTCTCTCATTAAGTCATGATTCTCCAAAGAATCCTAAGCATTTCTTTGTTGCATGTTTGATCATGAATATTTTTCAGTCTATAATTTCCTACATGTGGAAACATTTATGTCCTCTTTCTCATACATTATATGATGTACATGTATTTTAATTATCTTTTACTTGACACACTAAAGCAGATGCTGATGCTTGGAGCCAATATCTCTATATGGTTATCATCACATGAGCACATTCCATTTCAGTCTACCATTAATTAGCAGTATTTCAGCTGTATTCAATCACTGTTGGGTTATTTTTAACAACACTTCCCTATTGACACATCCAAAACACCTGTCATTAGAGACATTAAATTGTCAGTCACAGGTGAAATAGACACAACAGCCATTTTGAATATGAGGTAAAACACAACAAATTTTACTGGTAGGCACAAAACATATCTATGATGGCTTGTGGAATGAAAGTAGAAAATATATTATGTTGCATGCAAAGTGCAGATAACATGAATCATTGACTGAAAATCTTCCCAGCTTCTTTGCAGAGAATTATCTCAAGATTGGAGTTTTGCATATGACAGCTGTACAGGACTGATTCATTATCAGGAAAGAGCAGATGTGACCAGAAATTGAATGAAGCACTTTTGTCCTTGGCAACTAGATATGCCATAGAGTACAGATATGTCCAAAGATTTGCATGCATATTTACTCGCTTGTAAGTCAAGTCAAACTGCAGACAACAAAGATCCTGATCTGCCATAGCATAATGTGCCTGCAGATCGAAATCTACCTTGTTTGTTATAGTGATTAATCCTAACAAACTGCACAGACCCCAATCTGCCAGTAAATTTTGTGAAATCAAATCTGGGTCTGTGTAGTTTGCTGTTAGATTCTACCCATAAGCAAGCACATACAGTACTTGGAGAAATTTTAGCAATTCTTAGTTTTAAAAATATGAAGAAGAAACCCCACATACAGTATTTTCATATTTTTCTATCAAGACTAAATTTTACTCTAATACCAAAGACTTGAAAATATAATTATCTTTTATTAGAAAGTAATTAAAAGCATTATATAAAAGAACAATAGAATTGAGGCATGAAAAGGGGTTATTTTGAATGGTTGCTTAAAAGTGTTCTCTTCTGGTAACTGTTTATATTTTCATTATGTTTCCTTTTTGTCTTATCTCACACATACTGGAAGCAGTAGGCTTCTTCTGTAAAATACTGTTTAGAGTGGTATCCTGTATTACAATAAAAATGTGTTGTGGCTGTCTGTGTAATTAGAGAGATAGCAAGTGTCCACAGCAATAACATAATGGTCTGCTACTGTCATCCTACTAGTTCCTGTCAGCAACCAGTTCTCATTGAAATTCTTAAAAAAACATAAATTTATAAGTATGCCCTAACTATGTGTCCTCTCAGCCATTGGATGCTCTCATGCTAAGTTTAAAGAGCAGCAATGAACATCAAATTACAAAGAAAGTTTATTAAAAAGCAGACATGATGCATAGTTAATCCATCTTATTTTAAATAATTTGTAAAAGGAAGCACCTGCATGATTCATACAGACATAGCAGGAGATCAGCAAGAGGAAATAATCACAGATCATTGTTAGTTACATATCATGGATGGCAAAAAAAAAAATAAATGCAATTAAGAATTTAAGTTATGTCTATTTCATGAATAATGTCAAAAAAATTTGGACACAGTTGTTTATACAATTTGCGATGTTTTTACTAGATCACCATCTTAAAGTTTTTAGTACCTTCAAGATACATGTATCAGGTTAAAACATTTAGGAAATATTCTTACTGAAATTAAACAAATCACTCAAAGAAATAATTATAGTGCCATAAAATATGGATAATGAGAACTTGTTTGACAGGTGAGGACCTTTTGCTTTAAATAGGCTTATTTTAGAAATGGGATATGTGGCAAGCTATTCATGACAAATGAACTATGTGGCAAGCCATTAATTACAATTGGGCTATGTGGTAGGCTATGTAGCAAGCTATTCATGACAACTGGGCTATGTGGTAGGCAATGTAGCAAGCTATTCATGACAACTGGGCTATATGGCAAGCTATTCATGACAAATGAGTGATGTGGCAAGCCATTAATTACAAATGGGCTATGTGGTAGGCAATGTAGCAAGCATTTCATGACAACTGGGCTATTTGGCAAGCTATTCATGACAAATGAGCAATGTGGCAAGCTATTCATGACAAATGGGCTATGTGGCAAGCTATTCATGACAAATGAGCTATGTGGCAAGCTATTCAAGACAAATGAGCTATGTGGCAAGCTATTCATGACAAATGAGTTTTGTGGCAAGCTATTCATGACAAATGGGTTATGTCGCAAGCTATTCATGACAACTAGGCTATGTGGCAAGCTATTCATGACAAATGGGTTATGTGGTAGGCTATGTAGCAAGCATTTCATGACAACTGGGCTATGTGGCAAGCTATTCATGACAACTGGGCTATGTGGTAGTTTATGTAGCAAGCTATTCATGACAACTGGGCTATGTGGTAGTTTATGTAGCAAGCTATTCATGACAACTGGGCTATGTGGCAATTAAGCTATTCATGACAATTGGGCTATGTGGCAACCTGTTCATGACAGAACAATTCAGGTTGTAGCATTTTTAAGAGAAAGAAAGTAAATTATTGATAATGATGAAGTAATGGAAATACACTGGAAACTTGTTTGGAAAGTGAAATAATGAGTGTATCATTGACAAGAACTGGTAGGACACCAGTTTGACCTTCCACTAAAATATCATCAGCCAAAAGTAGGGAATCAAACTACCATTATTATTATTATTATTATTATTATTATTATTATTATTATTATTATTATTATTATTATTATTATTATTATTATTATTATTTTTATTATTATTATTATTATTATTATTATTTTTATTATTAACAAATCATTTAAAGTAAATTGAATGTTTACATCAGTTTTATTTTTGAATTTAAAATTTAAAAAAAAAATAAAATATACAAAAATGATTTGTTTAGATAACTTCATTGTAGTATACTATTGACATTTGACTATTAATGCCATCTGCACTTTTCCTCTCTTTACCATTTCTATAACTGTACATACAAAGGACAATTATAAACAGTAGGAAGTGCAGTGCTGAGAATACACACACCTGTTCACACATCTGTATATACACAAGGTATAGTGTTACATTCAAGGGTGTGGTGATGTCAATTTCTTCATGTGAAATTAGCAACTGTTTGGTCATGGAAGATACTAATTGATAGGCAGCTTGTAAATTTCAGGGCTTACTTTGATCTGGTAACACTGGTGACTTATTGAACTAGTAGGACAGGTAAATATGAAATTCCTGGATATTTGATTGGGATAATGTGTTTAATTACAAATTTTGATGATATGTAGTAACCATTTTACATTTAAAATTAGGAACTGATATTTTCTGGAAAACATCAGCAAAATGTATCTTAATAGAAATCCAACAGATCAACACAATATAATGATGTACATGAAATATGAACTATATGTACTACTCATTCTTTTTTTATGCTGTTAGAGTTTTACAATAATAGGTGAAGTTTTTAATGTACTTAGTTGTTTCCATTAGTGTTTCATTTATGGGCTGAAAAGTTTTAAAAGAAAAACATTTATTATGTTGTTCATCTGATACATATTTAAAAATACTTTGAATGAAGACATACTTATGCCTTATTACTCTCTGTGCAATTGTGTGTGTGTTTGTGTGTGTGTGTTTGTGTGTGTGTGTGTGTGTGTGTGTGTGTGTGTGTGTGTGTGTGTGTGTGTGTGTGAGAGAGAGAGAGAGAGAGAGAGAGAGAGAGAGAGAGAGAGAGAACACACAAAAACATGCCTGAAAATTAGATAGACCAACATTTAACATTCATAAGCATGTTCCTACTGCATAAAGAAATGGAGGGGGGGCTATATTACATTATGTTCATCATCTCTACTCTTAGATCAGACTTTCAAGAGCTCAGTATATATGTCATACACTTATAACAATAGCTAAAATTCTTATTTCATTTGTCTAGTAAGTAAAATGCCAGTTGTAGTTATTTCATGCACAATGTGTTATTGTCATTTTATTATTTTCATCAAAATCAGTTAACTCTAATGCATGCAAATGATGCTTAAATTTTCAAATTTGGTAGTAAAAATGTGGGAACTTTGTGCAATAATTTTGATTTGTTCCATTTCAAAACTTCCATACCTTTGGCCATCCACCCAGTTAATGCTTTAGGGTGATCCTGGTCAGGCCAGAAGGACCCAGTGTATTACACCCCTCAGGGTTGAATGAATTTTATGATTATTGATTGGTAAGGTTAAGGGTGATCATACTTAAAACAGATTGTAGTAATTTTGCAGACAGACTAGGTGTGTATGGAACAATGATTTCTTGACACCAATGTTTCTTTTCTGTAATTTTTATTTTATTTTATGGATCTGCCTTTGTTAAATAGATGCTTAAGGTGTAGGAAGGGTGATATTCAGACATGATGGGTCATTAGTCGCCCACATCTGCCTGCATCTGTCCTCAAGAACCCCATCTGGTGAAACATCTGTTTTTCCTTAACCTGACTGCTTCCAATTCCCTCTTTCTTTCCACATCTGGCTTGAACAGATGTTATCAGGGTAGGCTGGTTTACAGTTGATACTTGGAATATAAAATCTTTACACATTTGGAAAACAAAAAAAATGGAAGCATTTTATCAATATGTCTAGGGAATACACAGGCTTCAGGAGTGTCAATTTCACTTTACTTCTTTACACTGGATACTTGGAATTGATGCTGATTGCATTGAGATGTAAGGATTAGATGTGAAATAATAAATATTATCTTGAATGTAATAATATTAAGGGTCTTTTGTTATCAAAATGGTTTTCAAAACACCCATCTACAAGGGCTGGAGAAAAGATTCTCTTAGATCTGAACAACATCTGAGACTTTTTAAATACAGAATTCTTTCATTTGTTTAGATCTTAAATGGTGATTGCTTGTGGTAAATGGAGATAACGATGACATAAATTCTGTTTCATTTATTTTTGCATTACCAAAGTTACGATTGACAAGACAGTATTTGATCTGCATGATCATTTCAATTTTGATTTAGATTTTTTGGTGTCATTGTGGCAAATGCAATTCTAGTTATCTTTTTTTGTAACAAAATCAATTTTTACTTGATATGGAGGTGGAAATTCTCTGCATTCTGAAACCATGACAAATTTTAAATACTTTGTCTTAGAAAAGAAAAATGAAGCCAGGAGAGCTTATGGCATTTTGCCCTGCTTCCATTGTATGTTGTGTGTCCTTCAGTCAACACCAGTTGCTTAACACTTTGGAGGCCATGCTTTTAATCTAAGGTTGACATCTAGGTTTATATCACCTAAAACTTGAAGTTATTAGAAATTGATTGAGATCCATATAACTAATGAGGTGTTGGTAGAACCTAAGTGAGATGTATATAACTAACGAGGTGTTTATAAAACTCAGTGAGATTTATGTAATTAATGAGGTGTTGGTAGAAATTGAGTGAGATCTATGTAACTAAATTAGGTATTGGTAGAAACAAAATGAGATCTATATAACTAATGAGGTGTTTGTAGAAACTGAGTGAGATCTATATAACTAATGAGGTGTTGGTAGCAATTGAGTGAGATCTATATAACTAATGAAGTATTGGTAGATACCTGAGTGATATATATATATATATATATATATATATATATATATATATATATATATATATATATATATATATATATATATATATATATATAACTAATGAGGTGTTTATAAAACTGACTGAGATTTATGTAATTAATGAGGTGTTGGTAGAAATTGAGTAAGATCTATGTAAATAATTAGGCATTGGTAGAAACAAAATGAGATCTAATAACTAATGAGGTATTTGTAGAAACTGAGTGAGATCTATATAACTAATGAGGTATTGGTAAAAATTGAGTGAGATCTATGTAATTAATGAGGTGTTGGTAGAAATTGAGTGAGAGCTATGTAATTAATGAAGTGTTGGTAGAAATTGAGTGATATTTATGTAATTAATGAGGTATTGGTAGAACATGAGTGAGATCTATGTAACTAATGAGGTGTTTGCAGACACTGAGTGAGATCTATGTAACTAATGAGGTGTTGATTGAGGTGTTGGTAGAAATTGAGTGAGATCTATTTATCTTAGTCTAAATGAGGTGATATTTAAGCTATTTAAGAGTCTGGTGGAGATTTTTCTGAGTTTGTTTTGAACAAGCATGGAATATGTGCATATACCATCAAGATCAAGGATAAGTTTGATAATGACTGATATACACTCATACTAATTAGGGGATCTTACATCTGATTTGGTAAGCTTGTTATACATTGAAGATCTAATTCTGATCCAGGTTTGTTAGAACTTGGAATATGGACATGTATCGTAAATATCTATGACAGGTTCATTAATGAGATTTATATATATTATTGATGTGATCTTGCTGCAGATTGGCTAGTCTTATACTCTTATTACCACCTTGCAGATTGGCTGTATCTTACCACACCCAAGACATGGTGTACCAATTTTAAACAAATCTTAAGGTAAATAGGCTAATATGTTTAAAATGGTAATTATTAAAAGATATCTACATATTTTGAATTTATATCTGATTCACCATGCTTGTATCTTCTATAGACTGTATTTTTATTGGATATTGATAAAACTTGGTAAACAGGTTAAAATCATTAAAGGTCACTCTTGAGCGTTACTAAGAGCAAGATCTTTACATATTAATGACATGATCTTGCATTTGATTGGTTGAGTTTGTCAACACTAGCAACTGCTTTTGTTGTTAGATTCTGATTGCTCATTAGTCTTATATTATCATGATGTTGGATGAGTTTCATTATGAACTAGATATGTAAATACTGGTAACAAAATGAATTTTATAAATATCGTGGTAACACAGCATTTTTAAATTTATATATGTGACTTTGTGCTGGGTTATATACATACTATGCTAATGGATGTCAGTACTTGAGTGCAACTGTTTGGACTAATTATTAATGAGGCTTCTTCATTTGATAACTATATCGGGCAAAATGTGACAGTAGCGAAGATTCACATTGTTTACTGAAATGACCAAGTGTTGAAATGTTGCAGGAATGATTTGTCCATACTGAAATATTTGAAACAAGGTTAAACTTTTCAGAGATAAGTATATTAAGGGGGGGGGGAATGTCTAATTTTCCAAATCCAGGAGGGTTTATGACTTACTCAGCCGAAACAGGCTATCAAGAGTTTGCACAAAAGGGTTAAACTCAGGATGTGGGCAACACAGACATAAAGGTTGACCAAGAGACATGTAGTTGAGAGTCTGTGAGCGACAAATAACCATGGGTGAATTAGACAGTTCTGTTAAAAGGAAAAGAGACCAACTGTCAACACTAGACGGAAAAAAACTTCTTTGACTAAATATAAGAGATTGAATGATCAGTATAAGAGAATGGATGATTTAGATAGTCTATTAAAGAGGTGTGACTCAAAAGTAAGCCAGAGGAAACCTGAGTGTGTTCAAGTCAGCTCAAAATGACAAGCTGTGTTGATTCAGGAGATTGAACAAAAACCAGTTTTCAGGTTATGAAAGACATGCTGGACAATTTCACTCACTTGATTTTGTGATGAAATTTGCCATATTAATGTAAGAAGAGATGCTAATTGCATTAAAACCTTTAAGCTAATTAATCTATTTTATTTTCTATTCTTCTCTTTTCCTGCAATTGGGCCTGTACAATTTAATTTTGTATTATTCAGTTGATTAAATTGTTGTACTCTGCATATAGAGCTTGTGTTGTTCTGTTCGATATCTCTGCTCAGAGCCGTTCTGTTCGATATCTCTGCTCAGAGCCATTTATTGTATCCATTAATATTTTTAAAAACATTCTCTCGATCCAGCCTATAACACCATGTTGATCTGGCCTATAACACCATGTTGATCCGGCCTATAACACCATGGCTTATCATCCTCTAGACTTCAATTACCACCTAGAGACACAACAATACTTTTATAAGAAATGTTGTGTCTAATAGATCAGAGCTTGTTACTACTCTAGAAAAAAAAATATATGGGATCAGATGTTTAACAAGCTTTGTAATAGAGATGTGTCATATACCAGTTTGCTGTGGTATTTTTCTGGTGATATATGCCATAGCACTTTTTCACTGTACTGTTACTGTGGTAGCTTCCATTAGTATGGAATGTACGGAAATTCCAGGGTAAGCCTGTTTCGAATTTATTAATATTTTTATCATATTTACATTTTTCATGGAAAAATAATTCCAAACATTATTAATGTTTTATATAATAGTTATATTTGTCTCAAAGTAATTTCAAATTTACAAATATTATTATATTTATGAACCATGAATCATATGTATGACATATCACATATGGCCAAATGGAATCTTGTTAAATCCAACTTTTGGAAAAATGTTGGATTTAAGAAAAGAAGAAAAAATGTCTTTTTGTTATTTAAAATGCTATGTATGTGTATTCCTTAATCTTTTTAATACCAAAAATCATCCTGAGATTTTCAGAAGAGTATTTATTTCATTTGAATTTTATGTAATTTTGTCTAGTCCAGTAAATATTTTCTTTTTTGCTAAGTCAGCGTGTTTTATATTTGCTGGCCCTCTCTGATAAATATCTTGCTTAGGTGTTGGCACCCCACTTAAAGTTTCCTTTTCTGTTATATCAAGAGTGACGCTAGTAGATAGTAAGCTTCTGTGACAAGACTTTCTGTTCTTATCAACAAGTTCACTAATATGAGCAAGAACTTTGCAGGGTGTCAACATAGGCTATGTCATCTCACTTTAGTTACAATGTTTAGATTACATCCCGTACCACAATTAACACACATCTAGCTGAGTTACAATGTTAGATTACATCCTGTACCACAATTAATTAACACACATCTAGCTGAGTTACAATGTTTAGATTACATCCTGGACCACAATTAATTAACACACATCTAGCTGAGTTACAATGTTTAGATTACATCCTGAACCACAATTAATTAACACACATCTAGCTGAATTACTACATCCTGAACCAAAATTAATTAACACACATCTAGCTGAGTTACAATGTTTAGATTACATCCTGTACCACAATTAATTAACACACATCTAGCTGAGTTACAATATTTATATTACATCCTGTACCACAATTAATTAACACACATCTAGCTGAGTTACAATGTTTAGATTATATCATGTACCACAATTAATTAACACACATCTAGCTGAGTTACAATGTTTAGATTACATCCTGTACCACAATTAATTAACACACATCTAGCTGAGTTACAATGTTTAGATTATATCCTGTACCACAATTAATTAACACACATCTAGCTGAGTTACAATGTTTAGATTATATCCTGTACCACAATTAATTAACACACATCTAGCTGAGATACAATGTTTAGATTACATCCTGAACCACAATTAATTAACACACATCTAGCTGAGTTACAATGTTTAGATTACATCCTGTACCACAATTAATTAACACACATATAGCTGATTTATCCACTATGAGGTACTGTAATTTCATCAACTGAAGGTGATATTAGGTACTGACCCATTTAATCTTTTTAGGACCCATGTTTCAAAACATGGAATAGATTGATATGGTGTTATTAATAATAACAGTGATATAGTGCAATGTGTGGGAACTAGTTTGCATTAGATTATCTTTGTACAATATACATAGCCAGATGAATAAAATGATCAGCTTATAAGATATGAGAATGGTTGAGCATTATCAGGCTGTATTGGGTCTCTTGTTTCTTTTCTGTGTTCCCTGTAGACATCATTTTCACACATAAATTGATATTATCAAGAACATATTCCAACTCTTGCTCCATGTAAACCTTTTTTTTATTATAACAATGTAGATACTGAATTTTTGTCCAATAACATCTTAAGTGTCATTAAAACCAACCAAACTAACCAATATTTACTACTTATATTGGATGTTCTTATATGGTCTCCCACATGTACAAAACTGCACCAGCTGAACAATTTTAACTGTATTGTTTGTTTAGTTATGAATATTGTTTTTAAGTAGGCAGAGCCAGATTTAGGGCAAATGAGGTCCTGTGCTAGTTAAGTTATGAGGCCCTTTACAAAAAAAAAATTAATTATAATTTTTTTTTCCAAGAATATGTCCTCCTTGGCCAACAAGGGCTGGGCCCTGTGCTTAAGCACACCTAAGCACAATGGTAAATCCATACTGAACATAAGTATAGTCTCCCATATAATTGTATCCTAGCCTATTTGTATTTTCTATTAGGCTATTTGAGGATTGGCTCTCTCCTATATCTGTGTCCCATATGGTTCCAATTCCATTTCTATTATTTCATTCTTTCTCCCAGTCTGTTTCAGTTATTGGATCTTTCTTTCTTTTGTCAGTATAGTTTGACATGAATAATTGAAATTCCTTGATGATCCACATGGATTTTTCTAGAGCAACACCTGTGACTTTCACTGCCTTCCACCTGCTGCTGTTCTTACACAACTAGTCATGTGACTTGAGACACAAAGTAAGAACCTGGCAGCAGACGACAGTAACAGAAGAGAGCACTCTTTTGATAAAAGATAATGGTTAGTTTTATATTCCCATCATGCTTGGAGTATATAAATTTTTCATGATATCAATTTCAGTATTTTGTGTGATTTACAATTCAGTATTCAAAGTTTATATTATATTTGTGTTGTTTACAGCTTAAAGTCAGCCTGTTTCTATTATTTGCCATATTCTGACAACATTGCATGATTGAGTTGACAGACTCAATTTGTGGATGGGATTTTTTGACTTGAATAGATTTTTTTTCTGCTTACTAAGCCCTAAACTATTAGAGTAATTGACATATTTATTGATTTGACATGGGGTGGGGGTAAATTATTCTGACTTTAATTTTCAGTTTGAACTTGTGGGAATTCAGACCCCAAAAAATTCTTGTCATCACGGCCACCGAAATCAGTACCACCAGGGCTATTTACAACAAACACTAATAAGTAACAAAATTAACACCAACACTTGTGTCACTGTCACATTCACTTATTTTATCCTCATTAAATCTAATATTAGCTATATAATGACTGGCATCAATATGGACTGTACAGCTTTAACTGTACCCATTTGGGGATTATATAATTGAAAGCTAACATTTTCAATCAGAGATATAAATGTCAACAGAAACAAAAATTTAATGAAATCGTTTTTCTTATCCATGTTGATTATTATCATAACTTAGAAAATATGTTTAACATCCTATTTTTGCTCATCTTTCCCTATCTGGATGTATTGTTCTATTAAAATTCCTTTTGTTTCTTTGATGATGAACCAGCAGCCACAAAATGCATTTTGTATCCACTGATAACATTTTTCAATGTTAGTCCATACATTCTTTGTACCTGTTTTCATTTTTTAAAATGTACTTAATTTACAGCCTTTTCTATGACATCTTCATCATCAGTCCCTTAACTCAAGAGGTCCTTGGGGCAGTATGACAGTATCTTTCTTTTCTATTAGGCCATCTTCTCCCCCCAGTGTTAAGTTTTCTACCTACACAATATCTTTTATAGGTATCAATATATGTATCATTAATGCACCTGTCTGTTGCTGATCAAAGCAACTTATTTGAGAAATAGGTAAAATTCATACATTGTGTCACATACCCTTTATAAATATTTTACCTTGGACATAACTGGCAAGTTCTCTGGGATATATTTAGATGAATGTTGCAAGAGAAGGGGAAAAGTTTTAGTAGAAGTATTTTTCTTGGGTATAAATCAGGAATAAAATCCAAAATGATGCAGACATAGCTCATGACCAGTAAACTTGTCTTTAGTAGAAGTGATACAGGTCATGTTGGCATTCAGAACCAATTATTTCAAAAACAAAGTGTCATTTTCTGGAATTTGATAACACATACCTTTAAGGTGTGATTATTCAGTTTATTTGAATCCTCATAGATTCATATTCCTTTGGAAGGTCATTATTTACACAACCCAAGAAGTACATATAGCAAAATCCACAGGTACTCGATGCAACCCATTCTGACATTGGACACTCTCTGTAATACTATATAAGAGATAGTATTACAGAGAGGGTCCAATGTCAGAACAATCGTCGCGTGCATCGAGTACCTGTGGCAAAATCAGCATTGAATAAAGTGGATCAAATACAACCAGACTGAATGTCATGCATGTCACATGTTGAAAACATATTTGAATACCCTGTTATTTGTTATTGAAATACTCTGTAATGTATGCCGTGGTGTTCTTAATACATAATTTCCTGTGGTATTTACAGAGCTGGAAATATACCTTGTGTGACACTATTACATGATCTTAAAGCTGAAGTTAAAATATTGTTTTTTGAAATATTGTTATTTTAGACTTTGGAGTTGTTGGACTTAATCCAGCGGTAGTTGGCACTCATGCACTGCATGGTCCAACCAAACTGCAACCGATGGCAGGGGTTGGTTATTGAATGGAGAAAGTTAATAAAACATTTGTAGAGAAGATAATTTACTAAGACAAGAGATCTTAATGCATATGTTGGTACTAAGAATCAGTCTTAGGACTGAACTGTTGCCAAACACAGCACTATACCCTGTCTTCATTTTTCAAGGTACATAATATATACATTTTTGCAGTCAGAAAGTTTTGAAAGTTTGAATACCTGTTTACAGTCAACCCTGTTTTACAAGGCCACTTTGATGAAAGACCACCTGTCTTGAGAGACCAGATACTCAACTGATAAACTAATCTCTTATACAGAGAAAATGACTTTCAATAAGAGATGACCTGTCTTGTTGGATGAAGGGGTGGTCTCACAACCCATATTCTACTGTAGCATATTTTGAAAGATTTAGATTGGAAAATAGAGAAAAGATGTATTAGGTTTACAAGTAGGTTAACTATTTGTTTAAGAATATTGTTAGGAAAGGATGAAGTACTAGTTATCTATCATGAGGCATAGTTGTCAAAACACTGGCAGCCTGTAAACAAGCCTGTGTACTATCTCAGCATAGATAGATATTCCACATCTGTTGTCAGTCTGGGTCCAGCTTCCTCCTGCTGCAACCATCATTATGGCAGGACCAGGGGAGGGAGGCAGGCAAAGATAAAATAGGAGACAGGTTGCACATGTGTAGTTATTAGAAAAGAAAACATCACTGGCGCCACTTGGTGATTAAGTTGGTGTGTATGTCTGCTTGATGAAAGATAGAATACACTAAACAAAAAATACAACCATGTGTGGCATTTTTCTTAAGACTGATACAGCAGCTGTTTTATCACCTAGTGTTACAACAGTCTGTACACTGAAATTAGATTCTAATTAGGAACTGAAAAGTGGTATTGGGGGTGGGGTGATTTTTTTATAAAAGGGTTGAATAGTTAATATAGTAATTAGTATATTTGCACATTCACTTGATTTTTGCATGACTTTTTAGAAATCAGCTTGAATCCCACAATCATATGTCAAAGAATAGTATATTAATTTGAGATGATATAACAGATTTTATTTCAAAATATTCTTTAAAACTGAAATCTATATTAGTCTTTGTACATTGGTTTTGAAATATTCTTAGCCTCATATGATTCCAGATTAGCATTATTACAAACCCCTAGCAAGGACCCCTCTTGGTCAGGGGGCCCATATTCTTGGCAAAAAAAAATTAAGATGAATTTTTCATTGTAAGAGTCTTCATAGCTTAACTAGCACAGGGCCTTATTTGACCTAAATCTGGCACTGATCCTACTATACAAGTATTATAATATGGAGTAGGACAGGGGAGGTTATGTAGAGGTTAAATATACCAAGGGCATGATGACAAGGGGTTTTAGATGTTTCTTATGTAGCTTTTGTATAAGGGAATGTTGATAATGGCCACTCAAGAGATATGTGCTGTTTTCTAATAGAATTCCCTGACAATCAAAATGTTTTTTTTTTTAAATCAGTGGCTGTTAGCATAAAGTTGCACAACAATTGATGATTTACTGTGAACTAGCAATGTATCATGTAGTCAAAGTGTCACTCATTGTAGGACAAATGTAGTGAATTTCAAACATTGACATGAACTGATTTTTGGTCTGATGTTGAATGAGATATGATTTTGTTTTCTAAGACTATTATTTTCATTTATGTAAATCTGCAGGTATATATCAGTCAAAAGCATCATTTTATAAACTGGAGAGTCATATATTTATTAGTAACTGGGTACACTCACCAACCCTACAAAGTTTGGCATGTTTGTGTGTAGAAGTGTGAACTGGATATGTTCATCTGACTGTGTGTAGGTGTGTGGACTGGACATCCATTGTTTTTATAGTATCACCATAACCCTTTGAGATATGTTCACGATACTTCATTTGCTATTGTATCTTCACTCAGCACAGTCCTGTAACAGTTGGAATCTGCCAGTGCAGTATTTTAAGATGCATCCAAATCACAAATTCGGTCTATTAGTCACACTTCTGTCCAGTTAATTTCACCAAAACCTTTTGACATTGTTGTTTATTTTTTGACTTTGTATGATAACAAGAGATTTTGTTTCATATAAGATTTTGATTTGTAAGATTTTAGTTACCTGTTTATTTTTATATGCTTGCCATAAGACAGTGTACAGTATTAGGTTATGATGTTGGTCCTTCAGTCTGTTACTAGGTTATTTTGTGCACAATGACTTGAATTTTCATCCTTCAACCATTGCCAAACTTTGTGGATGGTTTGCATTATGTATAAAGAAAAGAGCATGTTGAATTTAGGCTCAGAAATTCAAAGGTCTTAATCACCTGTTTAAGAAGAAAAATAGTTTCTGCAAAATAGATTGAACTGTTCATTGTCTATGGTTACCAAAAATGTTGTGGATGCCTTGTATATGGGAAAAAAATCTTATCAGTTTTGGAGTTCAATGTCAAGATCACTGATTAAAAGAATAAATTTAGTTTTACACAATAATGTTAATCTTGTAACATATATCTCAACCGAACTTTGTGGATGGCTTGCACTTATGGTAAGTAAAAAAACCAGATTGGTTTTGGTGTTAAAAGGTGAAAGATCAAGGTGACTGAAGGAACAAAAATAAAGGTCTCAACACAAAAATGTCAGTTATCTATATAAAGGACAGTTAAACACAGGTAAGGTGTATAATTACAATGCTCTTGTGTGAAATGGTTTTTATACTTTTTATCTTATTCTTCTAATGAACCTGAGAACAAGCTTTGCAAACATAGGGATACCAGACTTTGAAATCACAAAACCAGACTGCTCTCTACATTTAGTTAGTTGCACCTTTGCAAACATAGGGATACCAGACTTTGAAATCACAAAACCAGACTGCTCTCTACATTTAGTTAGTTGCACTTACATAATTGCTACTCTTCAAATTCCACTATTGTACAGTGTCCAGGGTCCACATGGTGCCATCATGCTATTGAATGTATCATGCACTAGCTGAACAAGTAAGCTAACTAAAGAAAATGATGCATATGTATCCCACACGTTTCAGTGAATATTAATGATCAGTGAATATTAATGATCAGTGAATATTAAATATTAATGATCAGTGAATATTAATGATCAGTGAATATTAATGGTCAGTGAATATTAATGATCAGTGAATATCAATGATCAGTGAATATTAATGATCAGTGAATATTAATGATCAGTGAATATTAATGATCAGTGAATATCAATGATCAGTGAATATTAATGATCAGTGAATATTAATGATCAGTGAATATTAATGGTCAGTGAATATTAATGATCAGTGGATATTAATGATCAGTGAATATTAATGATCAGTGGATATTAATGATCAGTGAATATTAATGATCAGTGGATATTAATGATCAGTGAATATTAATGATCAGTGAATATTAATGATCAGTGAATATTAATGGTCAGTGAATATTAATGATCAGTGAATATTAATGATCAGTGAATATTAATGATCAGTGACTATTAATGATTAGTGAATATCAATGATCAGTGAATATTAATTAATCCGTGAATATTAATGGTCAGTGAATATTAATGATCAGTGGATATTAATGATCAGTGAATATTAATGATCAGTGGATATTAATGATCAGTGGATATTAATGATCAGTGAATATTAATGATCAGCGAATATTAATGATCAGTGAATATTAATGATCAATGATCAGTGAACATTAATGATCAGTGAATATTAATGATCAGTGGATATTAATGATCAGTGAATATTAATGATCAGTGAATATTAATGATCAGTGAAAATTAATGATCAGTGAATAATAATGGTCAGTGAATATTAATGATCAGTGGATATTAATGATCAGTGAATATTAATGATCAGCGAATATTAATGATCAGCGAATATTAATGATCAGTGAATATTAATGATCAATGATCAGTGAACATTAATGATCAGTGAATATTAATGATCAGTGAATATTAATGATCAGTGAATATTAATGAAAGCAAATCTCATCCTTCCATGGCACAAGTTGTGTACTAAATTAAATATAGTGAAACAACAGTGTCTGCATATTGATAATTTGATACTAAGCAATATTTAAAAAACCCCACTGAAAACAAAGTGTCTACATATTGATAAATACTAAGCAGAGAACCTTGCATTTGTTATTAAATGCATGGTTCTCTGGCACATTTCATCAGCACAAAAAAGGTTTGATCATTCAAAATAGAGAACACTTTGTAAAATTTTTTATAGTGTAATGGCAACTCTGAATACCAGATTGGTGCAATCTAAATTTAGATGGTTCCTGGGTGTCCAGCTTCTTAGAAGTGCAGGAATAGTTATTGATGTACTCATCAGTCTGTCTCATTGCATACATTACAGTTAATCAATAATAATTAAATACAAAATCTTAACTGAAGAAGTATATATGTTAGCTATTTCCACATAAAATAGATTGCAATATGCCCCCAAAAAAATCCCAAAATATTAGAAAAGTTAAAGGACATTTGCTGATCACTATCTATGTATTTGATACATGTCATGGTCTTTAGATAGTGTTTGCATACATTTCAAACCAACATAATTTTCATGTTTATATTTCATATGAATTTGACTGCTGTATTTGTGTAATTCTTTTGCATTTAACATGAATGATAACAAACAGGAATGGAGTCACTTTCATTTGGTTGTTGTTGTTGGGCTTAATGCCATTTTTCAGCACACAATAGGCTATTCATGGTGGCCAGTATTAATGGTGGAGGAAGAAACCAAAATCACAGGAAAGAACCACTGACCCATGAGAAGCTACTGACCAGCTTTCTCACATATCCACACTCTCTGAATCCTAGACTGGAACCCATACAGACAGCAGTGAGATGGCAGTGATCTGTGACAGACATCAATTTAGACCACTCCCACTTTCATTTGGTAGTGGACATTGTGATTCCCTGGTCAATTAATTGCATGATAATTATATGGGCATGTGAGCAGAATGGTAGATTTCATTTATATTTGTTTTTATAGAGCTTTGCTCATAGTTTCAATAATCTTAAGCTGTGAGACTGCCAATAATAAATAGCAGTTGTTTAACTAATTAGGTAGGTGCATTGTTTGACTTATAAATTCAGCTGAGAAACCATTTTTGACCATCACAATGTTTGGCACTTGGTTGTGTATGCTGGTTGATTGAGCAAACATCTGTTAGCATTGTTTTCCTTGGACTGAGCAATGATTTTACAATATAATGCGTTAAAGACTGATACAAAGAAGACATTAAATGACCATATTGTTGGTGATTTATTAAGTACATTAGCAAATATCATGATTTTAAAAGTGCTTGACCATACATTTTATTTAGCACATGTAAATGCATCAGTACCAATAGTATAGTATAGTATATAGACTGCTACTCTGGTTTCTAATGGGATAGCTATGGTACATGAAAATATTACAGAAGCCAGACCTGGAATAATCATTGGCCTGAGTTAGCTGGTATGTTTCAGTGTCAGACCTTATCATCTAGTATCATCCCTGACAGAGCAGCCCCAATCACTAAGCTGGTCCATTAAGAACTACAGAGCCCATCATGGACACAGGTGGCTGTTGTTCAGTGAAGAGAAAAACTGACTGTATTGACAGTATACTTCTGCATGCCAGGTCTTTGCATGGATTGTTGCTGGCCTACTGAAATCCCATTTCGTATCAAGTAGGTCACTTTCCCTTTAGCAGAGGTTTTATATAGATTGTTGTTCTAGTTGATTGTTATTATAAGAGCATGGTGTGTTCCCAATAAATTTTGGTAACAAACAATTGTATTAAATTCCATGTTAAGATCCAAGAAAATTTACAATATATAATAAGTTTGATGGTTCTTTTTCAAAATGAGTGTTAATTTTTTACCCCACCTCTCATGCCCATTGAAATTAATAGGGGATAATAAAACATATTAGGGTGCAAAATTTGTAAAACATTTCACAGTACATTCTTTCCAGACACATATCAGACATAAATTTAAGTTTATTTAAGGTTTGCTTGGCTAACAGTTAGAGCCAGACAAGAGTGAAATGTTAAACATAAGGTCATAGAGGTAAAATAAATTCATGAACCAGGGAAAATTTTAAGAAGTTATGATCCATTTGAAATAGGTGTTATAAAATGATATGTTTATTAATAAAGCAGGCCAGAGATGATTATTCTGACTTCTATGGGAGTGTTACAAATTTTTGCAGTTAAAGTAGTGATCCTTATTGACTAACCTAAACAAGTCTCTGTGTGTTCCCAGATGGAATTCAGGATTCTTCCTCTCATGAAATTAATCAGCCTAAGTTTTAAAGAGAGCCAGAACTTTTGTTCCAGGAAATAAGATTTCTTGTTAGATGGTTATAAGGGGGGAATGTTAGAAAATGAGGGACTTGAAAAGGAGAGAGATTCAGTGCATAGTAAAAGCAAATCTTGAATAAAGCTCTGGGAAAGAAAATAGCTCCACACCTATATTGCACAATGGAGAAGAGAACAGTCAGCAACCATAATAATAATAATAATAATAATAATAATAATAATAATAATAATAATAATAATAATAATAACAATAGCAAATTTGTGATTTAGATATAGTAATGAAGCATGTAATAAATAGATTGCATTCAAAAATAGCTTTTTGTTTTGTCATAAATTTGGTTCATGTATATACTTATTTGTAATGTTTTTGTTTGATTTGAATATTAATTTCTGAAACAAATGTGGAACAGCCTATTTGTGTCATCATGATAAGTAATGGTATACATGATTACTTATTTATTCAATGTCCATCTCTGCAAAGGAGTTTTCAATTGTTTGGAAATAGTGTACTGTATATACTTGCTTATAAATTCACTCCAATTGCAAACAACATAGACCCAATTGCACGATTCACCAGCAGATCAGGGTCTGTAATGCTTGTTCTATGGATTACTCCTAACAAGGAATATAGACCCTGTTCTGCATAATGTGCCAGGTAATACTTATTACAAGCAGTGTAGACCCAGGTTGTTCTGCATAATAAGCCAGGTAATACTGATTACAAGCCGTGTAGACCCAGGTTGTTCTGCATAATGAACCAGGTAATACTTATTACAAGCAGTGTAGACCCAGGCTGTTCTGCATAATGTGCCAGGTAATACTTATAACAAGCAGTGTAGACCCAGGCTGTTCTGCATAATGTGCCAGGTAATACTGATTACAAACAGTGTAGATCCAGGTTCTGCATAATGAGCCAGGTAATACTGATTACAAACAGTGTAGATCCAGGTTCTGCATAATGAGCCAGGTAATACTGATTACAAACAGTGTAGATCCAGGTTCTGCATAATGTGCCAGGTAATACTTATAACAAGCAGTGTAGACCCAGGCTGTTCTGCATAATGTGCCAGGTAATACTGATTACAAACAGTGTAGATCCAGGTTCTGCATAATGAGCCAGGTAATACTGATTAAAAGCAGTGCAGACCCAAGCTGCTCTGCATAATGAGCCAGGTAATACTGATTACAAGCAGTGTAGACCCAATCTGTTCTGCATAATGAGCCAGGTAATACTGATTACAAACAGTGTAGACCTAGGCTGTTCTGCATAATAAGCCACTTAATACTGATTTCAAGCAGTGTAGACCCAGGCTGTTCTGCATAATAAGCCAGGTAATACTGATTACAAGCAGTGTAGACACAGGCTGTTCTGCATAATAAGCCAGGTAATACTGATTACAAGCAGTGTAGACCCAAGCTGTTCTGCATAATGTGCCAGGTAATACTGATTACAATCAGTGTAGACA
Source organism: Potamilus streckersoni (assembly GCA_016746295.1). Lineage (NCBI taxonomy): Eukaryota > Metazoa > Mollusca > Bivalvia > Unionida > Unionidae > Potamilus > Potamilus streckersoni. The sequence goes on from JAEAOA010001852.1 coordinate 2,491,504, forward strand.
CAGGCTGTTCTGCATAATGAGTCAGGTAATACTGATTAAAAGCAGTGTAGACCCAAGCTGTTCTGCATAATGTGCCAGGTAATACTTATTATAAGCAGTGTAGACCCAGGCTGTTCTGCATAATGAGCCAGGTAATACTGATTACAAGTAGTGTAGACCCAGGCTGTTCTGCATAATGAGTAAGGTAATACTGATTACAAGCAGTATAGATCCAGGCTGTTCTGCATAATGAGCCAGGTAATACTGATTTCAAGCAGTGTAGACACAGGCTGTTCTGCATAATGAGCCAAGTAATACTGATTACAAGCAGTGTAGACACAGGCTGTTCTGCATAATAAGCCAGGTAATACTGATTACAAGCAGTGTAGACCCAGGTTGTTCTGCATAATGAACCAGGTAATACTTATTATAAGCAGTGTAGACCCAGGCTGTTCTGCATAATGAGCCAGGTAATACTGATTACAAGCAATGTAGACACAGGCTGTTCTGCATAATGAGCCAGGTACAGTAATACTGATTTCAAGCAGTGTAGACACAGGCTGTTCTGCATAATGAGCCAGGTAATATTGATTACAAGCAGTGTAGACCCAGGCTGTTCTGCATAGTGAGCCAGGTAATACTGATTGTAGTGTAGACCCAGATTTACTGTTGCATTATCTGATAGGAGATCTGGGTTTGTACAATTTGTAGGTGGACTTGACTTATGGGAGGTGTTACACCACATTTCTTTAGTCCATATTTGGTTTACATCATCAAAACATTTTGTTATTGTGATCTAATCTTATATTAGGCATAACATTTAGTATATGTTGCCTACAACTGTTAGTGTCTGACCCACTTTTTAACTTTCATCTTGAAGGAAAAGCTTGCTTTATCATTATGAGCAATGTTAATATTTTGACTTCAGATTGTTAAAGGTTACAGTACTGATTCATTCATTACTCCATTCAATTGAAACTTTCATCTAATATTAAAGTGGTAAAATGTTTCTGTGACAAAAAGCAACAATCCGCAGGATTGCCTGTTTAAGCAGAAAGCATGTTTCATTGTTGTAACAGTGTTAAAGGTTTATGTACAATCAGTTGAGGTCACATGTATCTTCATATTTAGTTGTTGTTTTCAGAATTTAAGTAACTATTACAGTGGGTTCAAAGGTCATATGACTACATGGAGATGTGAGGAATTCCTATCACAACTACTTAACACATTATGGTCCATGGACTTAGTTTTCTGAAAGTGTATTTATAAAATAAAATACAGAGAAATACAATGCCACACATGAAATTGTGTTCAGTTGGAACACTTCTTATGTTGAATATTCCATTTGATGTCTCATTAAATGTAGTTATAAATATGCCTGTTCTTTTCACTGTCTTTCTCCCCATTCCCCACCAACCACACCACTTCACAGTCCCCAGTGGATCTTTCTCTCCACCTCACTTAATATCATAACATGGACTGGCTTTTGTCTTACCACAACAGCTGAATCTGGCTAATGAGGAAATGACCCCTTCAAACAGATATGGTCATTGAAATAAATGGATTTTTCAGCACTCTTCTTTGACTTCATAATGAAGGTCTGCAGACACTGATGTGATCAACAGGGATACATGCATTATCTTTACAGCCAGTTGCTCATTTCATCAACTCTGTCTGCTAAATTCAGTCCAGCTGCATTGGATATTCTAGAAACTGACACAAGTCAGTGACTAAGGATACTTTGTTGTAAGATGAAAGATTTAGACAACTTCACTCCTTAGTGGTAAAGTCAGATCATGAAAAGTGTGGGACCGTGGGAGTGGGTCACTATGATGGAGTTTGTAAGGGAGGTCTGAGTACACCAGTGAGCTAACTCTGTTGTTATCAAAAAATTCAATTGTTGAATACCATTTTAGTAAGTAAGATTATGACATGCAGCTACACTATAGTTATCAGTAAACACTTGTCATGTATTTGTATGGGTATGAATTTATTCTTCCTTTTTCAAGAAATGGTTTCTTTATATTTTGGTACTAAGTAATTCATTAATTGAGTAAGGATTGAGTTTTTGTCAGCAAAGATCACTTTTAGTTGGGTCTTTAAATTTGCTGTAGGTAGAGCAGGTCCAGCTTGATGACACAAAGTAATTCATTTATTATAATGTTATAACATTTGATAAATGATATTGCCATACATACATACATACATACATACATACATACATACATACATACATACATACATACATACATACATACATACATACATACATACATACATACATACATACATACATACATACATACATACACACACACACACACACACACACACACACACACACACACACACACACACACACACACACACACACACACACACACACACACACACACACACACACATACATACATACATACATACATACATACATACATACATACATACATACATACATACTGCTCCGGTGGCCTAGTGGTTAGAGCATCTGCCTCGGATGCAGTAGGTTGTAGGTACAATCCCCGGTTGAGTCATACCAAAGACTTACAAAAATGGTACTAACTGCTGCATCACTTAGCACTCAGCATTAAGAGGTTAGTGTTAGGACTGGTCGGCCTGGTGTCAGGATAATGTAACTGGGTGGGACATCATGCTACATGTCTGCCGCATGATGCCTCAGTGCTAGACATCACTATAAACTGCCACACTGCAGATATCATAGCTACATGACCCAAAAATTGTTCAAGCTATGTTCAAAATCATAATCACATCACATCACATACATTCATACATACATACATACATACATACATACATACATACATACATACATACATACATACATACATACATACATACATACATACATACATACATACATACATACATACATACATACATACATACATACATACATACATACATACATACATACATACATACATACATACATACATACATACATACATACATACATACAATATCTTGATTTTAGGTACTTCATTTATTACTCATCAGCAAAGTAAAATCTGAACAGCGTTTTTGTTATGAGTACAATTTTAAAGGTAAAAATTGCAAGAAATGCATTGTAAATGATTTCTTCATACCAGTTGTTGACTACTCTGGTGGTCTAGTGGTTGGAGTGTCCACCTCAAATGTGGGACGTTTTGGGTTAAATGTTACATGTTTGTAGCATTATACCCAAGTGCTAAACATCACTATTATAAACTTCCACACTGGAGACATTGTAGCAATATGACTGAAAAATCTGGATCACACACACTCACTCAATACCTGTCAATACAATATGAAAAACAATATAAAAATGTGATATTGCAGACCTAAGAGATGAAGTATGACAAACTTTTACATGCTCCATACAATTCATAATTAAATAAAGATTTGTTGCATATTTTTAAATTTTTAATCTCTTGGAACCCTTTTGATCACAAGTTCTCTTGACCTTTCTCAACCTTTTGATGTGAATCAAGGTCACACATTTTATAGCAATGCTTTGATTGGTAATATTGTGTTTTACTACATATTTATATTTATATATTTTACTACATATTTATATTTACACATTTTACTACATATTTATATTTACATATTTTACTACATATTTATATTTACACATTGGGGTCAGGGGCCCCGAGTGGCCGAGTGGTCTAAAGCGCTGTCCGTTACGGATCACTGCCATCTCACCTCTGTCTGCGTGGGTTCGAGTCTAGGATTCGGTGAATGTGGATATGTGAGAAGGCTTGCCAGTAGCTTCTCGTGGGTCGGTGGTTCTTTCCGGTGATTTCCTGGTTTCTTCCTCCACCATTAATACTGGCCGCCATGAATAGCCTATCGTGTGCTGAAAAATGGCGTTAAGCCCAACAACAACAACAACAACAACACATTGGGGTCAAGGTAGATATGACCATTCATCTACTCAAGACCTGATATTTAAGTTTTATCGTTTTGTTATCTTTATGTTTTTTTCGTCAATGCTTGATGTCAGATACATGCATATATGCATAGTTTTTTTATCATATTTAATCAAAATGATGAAAAATTATGAAAATAATAATAACTTGTATCACCTTAATCATTTAGAGTGGAAATCATTTGAGTGGGGCATAAATGGTTGAAAACATCAAAAGTGAAGATTCTAGTTTTGGTAGAACCTGTTTTGAAAGACCACTGTTATGTGAGACTACATTCTCAATTCACAAATTGATTCATTATATAGTATTGTGATCTGTTATGAGAGACCACCTGTCTTGAGAGACCATAATTCCTTGGCAAAAGAGGTGATCTTTCAAGACAGGCATAAAGGTAATAGTTATTTTTAATAATGTCAACAATGATCTGCTTCAGCTTCAGGTCAGCTGTTAAAATTCACTATTTTGAATTCTTGAAACCATATTTCTAAATTTCATCTAACCTCATGTTCCTTTTCATCAGATCAAAATTTATTTTAATAACACTGTAGCATTATCTGTAGAAATAATGGTAGAACTAATTTACTTCTGAGTCAGTGTTTGTATTTACCTTTTAGTTTGATCCATGCCATTAGCCGCCATTGATTTGCACAGATCATGCTGAAAACTAGACTAGTCAGATATTGTCCTTGATCCATCATCTACCATCTGTTGTCCACTGTATGTCCATCGGTTTGGTATCACTAATCCTCCTAAACTACTTGGAGGGTTGCCATGAAACTGTACAGACATATTCATCCCATGGTATGGTTGTCCCATGATAGCCATCTTGAAAATCTTATGACTATGGCCATATATCAGCATAAAATATTTCACTGAAAGAATTGATGAAAATGGTGCTGTTCTGACATCCTTTATGGCCACAAAGCAGCCATCTTGAAAGTCTTCTTGTCACTACAGCTCCTGAAACAAATGGGTTTTTTACTAAAAGATATGGTTTCTAGTTCTTATGATTTGTAGTTGTATCAAATTGATCAAGTTTTGATAAGCTGTCCTATTTGAAAAGTTTGTTATTGCTTCTCCTACTATATTGATAGTTATACTAACATGGGGTTATCATTAAAGGACTTTCTATAATGTCTGGCTGGTTCTAAATATAAATGGAGCTGATCTGAAGTCCAGTCTTCTCACCATGGCTGCCATCTTGTAAATCTTCTCATTACAGATCCTCTTGAACAGAAGATATTGAAATGAGGATTTCACCAAGAGACTTCTTATAACATCTGTATGGTCTTAAATTAACATTGTATGGATCCAGCATCTTGCAGTGGTCATAGAGAAAATCTTGTTATTGCTACTCCTGATAGTCACATCAACATGAGGTTTTCACTAAAATGCTATTTATGTTTATTTGGTCCTCCATGAAAATGGTGGTATCCAGTATGGACACCACAATAGCCAACTTCTGAATGCATTGTCATATAAACATGGGGGGTTTTTTTTACCACAAGACTTCTTGTGAATATCTGCTTGATCCTAAAAGAAGAAGTGCAGATCTGGGGACTAATAATTTGCTGCCATTTTCCAGCTTGAACAGCTTGTTGTTTCTGCTTCTTCTTTTGGAATGGTGATTTCATCATGGGGTTTTGACTGAAAGAAATTTTAATGTTTTGTTGAACTTAAAGCAAAATGGTACTGTATTATGTCTGGTATATGACTATCCTGAAGACCTTGTTTTATCTTTTTACAGGAAAACTTATTTTGAAATGTAGTTTCCATCAGAAGATTCTTTTTAATGTTTACATAGTTCTAAATGAAAATGACTCATCACCATGGTGTCTATCTTGATTCTCTTGAAAATATTGTTATCTCTACTCTCAAATGAATGTTTATCATGGGTTTTTACCGTGGACTTCTTATGATACGAAATTGGTTGTCAGACATCCAGTGGCTAACATGACAGCTGCCATGAAAATCATTGTGTCACTACTTCCCTTGAATGAAGGATTGTGGGATTTTGAGCAGAAGACTTATAATGATGTCTCCTGTGTCCTATATGAAAAAGGTGTCAGTCGGACATTGTGTATGTCCGTGTCAGACAGGCCTCTCTACTTTGTTGGGGTGGGTTGCTTAGTTTTGGTTATCATTATCTAGAGGTGATCGCCAACGGTGTTATTTGCCTGGAATGAGTAAATGTTTATATAAAATGTGAAACTTAGGTGGAATAGATAAAGATTTGAGCAAATATATGTAACAGAATAACATGAGCCCCCATTACAAATAAAGACAAGATTTAATCACAATTCATAACAACAAAATTCATAAACAATTGTGATGATGCATTATGTTTGAATGATACACTTCTTTCTTTTTTAATTAACTTCAATGAATTTCAAATACAAATATGATTATATCAATAGCTGATCTGTTAAGCAATAGAATTAAATCATCATCGAATAAAGTGAAAGATTGAAAACACTGCCTTGTGCAGTGTTAATAACCTGTTGTCTTGATCCAGTCCAAATTTTATAGCAACAGTCCCTTTTGACTTCCTTGTGCTGGTAAGTCTGGGTAATGTTCACTTTACCCCTTCCAAATTCTCAGTGTCTCATCTCTTTCGCCCTTTCAACTTTGTGTAGTCAATTTCGTTTTGTAAATACACGTTACATTACATCACATGGAGCTATCTCACGTTACAAAATAAAAAAATAAGCAACCTAAATCTTCCTTCACATTATACTAAGGGAAATAATCAATACCCCACCTCATTGTCATGTCAGATTGTTGCAAGTACCTTGTGTTTCTAAGCTCTTACTTCCAGAATTGTATCTTCCAATTTCCAGACAATTGTTTTCCCTGGATAATATTATGAATGTATTTACTTCTTAAATTTGACTTGAAGTCTTCTTACATTTGTTTCTCTTGCAGAACAAAGCATTGACTGCTTTCTAATTTGCTATTAGTAAATTTAAACCAAGAGATTTCATATGGAACCATGCAACTTTTACAGCGTGACCAATCTAAATGAAATATTTTCTGCCTGAACTAGTCTCAAACAATGCATTACATCTGACAACATAGATTATCAAATACTGTTTCCTGCAATATTTCAAACCTGACAGCTCCGCTACAGAACAAAAATTAACCCTGTCTGTCTAGTTTAAACAACTGTAGCCCTTTTATAAATAATCATTAAACTCATGACAGAGATGGTGCCAATCCATGCATTATGGTGATTTTAACATGTGCAGGCCTCCATAGAACTAATTAGTCATACACGTGTCCAATTAAATGTATTTTTCAGAGATGACAGAAAAATTTGCCCCATTACAGCCTGACACAGCAGCTAATTTGAAAATCTTATCATCACTAAAGAATATTAGTTTCATCACTCAGCTGTTACAAAAAAGAAATGGTCTAATTTTGAATTTGAGATTTTATTTTGCCCAGTAGTGTGCCAGTCTTTCAAGGGACTCTTGCTGTTATGTAACACTTGATTATTTGCTGTAAATATTTCAAACAAATTTACATCAGCAAATTTGTATTAAAATTAGTTGTCAGCTGAATTGCCTGTGTCCATATGAAAAAATGCTGCCAATGCAAATAGACAATATCAATATTAGCAGCAAACGTTTCAATAGAACACTGGTGCAGAATATCACAATTAAATTTGCATCCTTTCTGCTGGTATGTTGGAGCAGATTGGTGTAAATTGGATTGAGAGGGTTACAAGAGCCCACTTAAGAGGATAAATTGGTTTTCTTGCAGTGGACACCTGGTGCCAGCATATGAGTTAATACAATACAAAATTACCATATCTCACCCCGCATTGATAAATCTTTTCACTTATCCAGTAGATCTGATCCAAATCATTTAGGAACCTTATATGTTACCCTTCTTGTAATTATTTGTTTGTAATGTCAAATATTTATAAATATACAGTACTTTGATGATCCTGCCTTGACAGCAAAAAAATGGAAGTTAGGATAAAAAAGTCTTCACTTGTAATATATAAGACTGATAGAAATATTTTTTGGGATATGGTTTAAATGGAGAGATGAACCATACTTCTGTTGAGTAAGGTACAAGTAGCTGATTATGCTTTTGCAGCATTATTCAAAATACCTTAGTTCATCTCTGAGGTGATGAGGTTTGTAATGAAATTTAACAAGAGCCACCTTGAAGGGACTGATGCCTTTTTTGCTAAAAGAAATTTCAGAATCCAAGATCAAATAATTTTTTTCCCCCATGGTAACTGATGAGTGTTGGAGGTCATGGGTTTGATCAGTCATATCAAAGACTTAGCAAAATGGTACTAACAGCTGCCTCGTTTGACACTCAGCATTAAGAGGTTAGTGTTAGGACTGGTTGGCCTGGTGTCAGGATAATGTGACAGGGTGGGACACAATACTACATGTCTGTGGCATGATATATCAGTGCTAGACATCACTATAAACTGCCACACTGCAGACATCATAGTGATATGACTGAATTTTTTTTAAAGCTATGTTAAAAATTATAATCGTATCACATCAAATCACCATATCTGATATTCTTGTGCAATAACAAGATTTTCAAGATGGCTACTATGGCAGCTATGTTGGATGTAAAAATTAGACCATTTTCATTTAGGACCAGCTAGACATAAGAAGTCTTTTAATGAAAACTTTATGTTGATATGACCCTTTATTCAGGAGGAGTATTGGTTGAGGGTCTTTTAATGAAAACCCTATGTTGATATGACCCTTTATTGAGGAGTAGTGGTTGAGGGTCTTTTAATGAAAATCCTATGTTGATATAACCCTTTATTGAGGAGGAGTAGTGGTTGAGGGTCTTTTAATGAAGACCCTATGTTGATATGACCCTTTATTGAGGAGGAGTATTGGTTGAGGGTCTTTTAATGAAAACCCTATGTTGATATGACCCTTTGTTGAGGAGGAGTATTGGTTGAGGGTCTTTCAATGAAACCCTATGTTGATATGACCCTTTATTCAGGAGGAGTAGTGGTTGAGGGTTTGTCTTCCTGGGAATTTTGAAAGATGTCTGAGTTTGTTTTTCTCACTAGATTGTACTCATGTGCCTAAGATTGTGTGTATGTCCCATTAAACCTATTGATAAATACATGTACAAAAATACATTCTTTTAGTAGATATATTTTATCAGCTGTGATCTATGTAGATAAACACTGGTTAAAGCTATATACAATCTTGAAATGACAGTTTTTGCATCTTATGATTCATACCCACCCACCAGGGTTGAGGCTAAATTCACACAAATTTGACTTAACTCCCTAATTACAATATTAGTATGTTTGAAAAATGGCTAGTTCACTGACCAAAGTGTCAACAAATGTCAACAGGAATGGGTGGATAGATTCAAATATAATCTCAGAGTCAAGCTCTGGGGCATGTCAAAACATGGAAACTATCAAGATCCTCCACCCTGTAACAATATATGCACAAACAAACATGGAAATGCAATTTTATCTACCTTCTGACATTGGCCAATGGGCCATCTCAGTGCTTGTGGATTTAGTTTCAGGACCATAACTTAGAAACTGCTTGAATTCCAACTCTGTGACCCTTACTGATCACCAACAGATAAATGCAGATATGCAACTACTTTTGTCCCCTGAATCGGTTAGCAGATCCAGGGCTTGCCTGTGGAATTTTACCCTAGTTGCTGGTGTGTATTTTACCCTAGTTGCTGGTGTGTATTTTACCCTAGTTGTTGGTGTGTATTTTACCCTAGTTGCTGGTGTGTATTTTACCCTAGTTGCTGGTGTGTATTTTACCCTAGTTGCTGGTGTGTATTTTACCCTAGTTGTTGGTGTGTATTTTACCCTAGTTGCTGGTGTGTATTTTACCCTAGTTGCTGGTGTGCATTTTACCCTAGTTGCTGTTGTGTATTTTACCCTAGTTGCTGGTGTGTATTTTACCATAGTTGTTAGTGTGTATTTTACCCTAGTTGTTGGTGTGTATTTTACCCTAGTTACTGGTGTGTATTTTAGCCTAGTTGCTGGTGTGTATTTTACCCTAGTTGCTGGTGTGTATTTTACCCTAGTTGCTGGTGTGTATTTTACCCTATTTGCTGGTGTGTATTTTACCCTATTTGCTGGTGTGTATTTTACCCTAGTTGCTGGTGTATGCTTGGGAAAAACACTTGGCTCTCATTATCTCAGCATGATATTGACAATAATGTGTGACACTGAAAACCAACCAGCCAACCATCATTACTCTAGGTGCACATATTTCAGTGACAGTGGAACAAAGTGGGACAGTGAGAAGATATGTTTTACAGTTGCTCTTCTTATGTAAGCAACCCATGACAGTAGTTTCAGGATAATAGGATGTATTTTGATACTAGATAATGGATGTGTGACAGTCTAGAGTAAATTAGGATGCAGTGTAATATAATGTTTATATAATGTAATCAAGCATGATACTAGTTCCAATATTATGCAATATAATGTAATCAACCATGATACTAGTTTCAATACCATTCAGTATAAATGTAATCAAGCATGATACTAGTTCCAATATTATGCAATATAACGTAATCAACCATGATACCAGTTTCAATATGATACAGTATAATGTAATCAACCATGATACCAGTTTCAATATGATACAGTATAATGTAATCAACCATGATACTAGTTTCAATATGATACAGTATAATGTAATCAACCTTTATCGAATAGATGGATATTCTTTCCAAACAGGATATCTTGGGTTTTTTTCTCGAAAAACTTGTATTTGTAATGATATAATAAGCTATTTAATTCTTAAAATATCAGAGCAAGAATACTTGTTTCAAGCAATTAAAGGCCAAACATGCATCCCACCTATTTTTTTATCTTTCAATGAAATGATCTTGGCCTAATTGGTGTAAGTGATGCTAATGAAAACCTGGGTGATGATATGGTACTATTATGGTCAGATTTTGAAGCAGTAGCTATGCTGCTGGGCATCACAGGGTACTGTCAGCAACAAATTTTTCATGAGCACAAGTTTTCCAGATTTATGAAGATATATCTTTTTAGGTTTTCACAGAAAATATTATTCTCACAGATGACTATGAATAACATGTACATGTAGTATATATACACAGATGTTAATCATTATGTTTTGGAAATTTTCTGTTGTAAAGCTGTTTGCAATTTAGATTTGCAAACATATCAGGATTTAATATATTACCTCATTTAATTACATAGGATTTCCAGAACTCAAGTTTTAATTGCTTGGCATATCTCTAACAGGTGTGAAGAAAACTGGTCCCTTGTATATCACCATGGTTGTTTTTATGCATACAATTCATGAAGCATTTTGATATGTTGTCTCTGATCTCATGGCCAGAAAAACTAATCCATTTCAATTATTTATAATATGGTAAACATTGTAAACAGTTAGCTCTACTGGTGAAAATGTTGACAATCTGATGTACAGTATTTATGCCATGATGGTCAGCCTGAGAATCTTGATATTACTACTTGTCCTTGATATTATATTACTACTTGTCCTTGATATTACTACTTGTCCTAGGGTTTTCACCATAGCACTTCATATGATTTGGTGTTGACTCTAAGTAGAAATAGTGCTGATCTTACATCCAATTTATTTATTGGCCACTACAGCATCAGTTATGAAAATCTTGTTATTATTCAAGAATATGAGATATGGTTTCATCACATAGCAGAAGAAATTATCATATTGAAGATTCCTGGAAATTCTTTTGAGCCAGTAAAGCATCAAACCCCTTGGGAACTCTTGTTTATGATCCTTGTAAGCAGCTGTATTCAAGTTTCATAATCAGTTACCCTTTCTCCAGATCATGAAATTAACTTTTCTACTGTCTGATAGAGATTAAAATAACAAGCAAAAATTGTGGGTTATTATGTTTTTTCTCTCTGGTATTTTAAATTGGTATGGTGTAAACATTGTGTATATACTGTGTCAGTCTTTTAACACATTTCTGTTTCATTTAATTACACAGCAGAATCTCTCTTGGAAGACCAACCCTTCTGCCCATAAAATATGGTCTATCAAGACAGATGGTCTCTCATACAAGGTCCTGCCACTATATAATCAATAAATCTGTGCATGGAGAATATGGTCTTTCAAGACAGTTGGTCTCACAGAGCAATGGTCTTTCAAGACAGGTTTTAATGTATATGACATCATAACATATTTTCATATAAGACAAAAGTTTTCTTTCTTATTAATTGAATTTTTCCATGTCAGAGTGTGAAATTTGCCTTTTGAATTTGTTCTTCAGCATTGTCTCTTGTGTCTTAATTAGGCATTACATGATTAAGGATGCTTCCAGTTTTAGTTTTCATTAAATTGGCTTTCAGATTAGATGGATTTATAATCTGATTTGCTTCCCTCTTCTGGTTAAAGTGACCAATTATTGATATTGAATAGTTTCTCAGACTCATGAGCATTTTACTCTCATCTCAATTGACTAGAGTGGTGGCACAGATTTCATCAACAAAGGCTGAGCACAATGTTATACCCCCATGGGGAAAAGCTGCCAAGTGGATTAGAAGACTGGCTGGCAGTCATGAGTTTGATTTTGGTCATGTTCGTGTTAGTGCCAATGAGCAAATAAATTAAAACTAAAAAAAGAGGTTGTTGAATTTCAGGCATTCTTACTATAATCTTGTTCAGTATTTAACTCAGCAGTTATGGACCCCAGCTAGGAAGGAAGAACATAATTTGACTTGGTTGTAATGTGGACACCCCATTAACAAAGAACTTGTAAAGGCATGGATTTTCAGCTCACCCTTATCACCTACCAACATATATTGATTGACAGCTGTTGATGGTCACTGCACAAGATATGATTGTCTTAAATGAATTTAGAAGACTGATAAGCATGTAGGCAGTATCTATACAAATATATATCTTAATGTCTGGGTGGGTGTGGGGTTTTAAAATAAGAGCTAGAGGTAAACCTGAAACATGAATCAAGCTCCACTACTTAAGCCATCGAAGCTGATCTTCCTAGGGATAATTAGTTTCCTGGCTAATTGATTGATCTTTTTTTTTAAAAAAAAATCAATCCCAAATTACATATACATGTACTGATTTTATTGTATTGGTTCTGTGAAAATGTCAGTCATTGTTTGCTATTCTGATTCATACAATTAAGTGGTTACCTTAAACATTTTCAACAGAACAGCCAAATGAGCTTAAATTTGTGAAAGACATTGTATAGTGCTTGTACCTTTTACCTCAGTGATGTGTCACATACATTATAATATGTTACTAAAAATAGACAGCAATTCAATTTCATACCATGGCCACCAGCATAATGACAACCAGAAACCTTTTCACTGTTACTGTTCTTACTGAAAAGCATGTATTAGACTTAATTTAACAGTTAGTACAGTAACTTCACATAGCTTATCATGTGTTGAAAAATGGCATTAAACTCCCAAAAAAACTATCATTTTCATTAATATTGTTAATGGTGTCCTGATACGTCTGCTACTGTTTCTATGATAGTGATGTGAATATTGTTATTATTATTATTATTATTATTATTATTATTATTATTATTATTATTATTGTTGTTGTTGTTGTTGTAAGAAATCACTATAGTCCATGGGTAGAAGTCATAAAGTGTTAATGTTGATGTCAACTTTCTATCAAAACAGTGAGAATGACAAGTATGGCAAATGGTATAAGAAAAAGTTTCAAGAATCTACATTTTGCTGACCACTTATTCACAATTTTTTTAAAGCCACTGTGGGCAATGACATCATGGTCTATATTTAGTTGATTTCATTACAAATGCCATTATGTTTTGATGGTACCTTAATGCAGAATTGGCTATATGGTGTGTGGTAGTGGAATTTGGTTATCATTATCCAGAGGGTGATCGCCTTCAGTGTTATTGACCAGATTGAGTAAATATTAATATAAAATATGGAATTTATTGGTAGAAGGTGGAATATATAGAGGTCTGAGTAGATATATAAAACAGAATGACATGAGCCCCCATACATAAAAAACAACAACAATTTAATTCTATTTCATAAACACCTGTGATAATGCATTACATTAGGAAGATACAATTCTTTTTTAAATCATATGCCAAATTTCAAACACAAATATGCTTATATAAATAGCCAATCTGTTTAAATGATAAAATTAGTTCATCATAGAATTGATTACACAATTAAAGAAATTGCCTTGTACAAGTTTATAACCTGATCATTTGCAGTTCATTCAAAATTCACAGTGACTGTTTTTTAACTTCACTGTGACTGTTCTTCTGGGTCCTTTCCACTTTTCTCTTCTCCAAACTCTCTAGTGTCTCGCCTTTTTTGGCCCTTGAACTTTGTGTGGGTAGGTGAATATATAAGTACATGATACGTAGATACTTTAATAGGTAGGTACGAGAATATATCCCTTGGAGCTTTTTCACCTCCAAAAAATAAACAAAGAAGCAACTTAAATCTTCTGTCAAATATCCTACTGGGATTAGATCATACTCCCTTCTTGTTATGTCAGATATAGTTCTTTTGGAATTTAAACAGATACCAAAGGCTGTCTGGTCAAGCTAAACATGGCAGACCAAAACCAAACCTAGTTTCATAAGATTAATGTACTTCCTAATGGCTATTTCAACACTGACTCATATCAACATCACACCGAGACATCAGTTCTGGTCTCGTCACAATTACACAAATGAATCAATGACATCACACCGAGACATCAGTTCTGGTCTCGTCACAATTACACAAATGAATCAATGAAATTCATTACATGGCTTAACTACGTTATTTCTAATGAATACACACATTCTCTAGCATATATGAAATCTCACTTCATGATTTAACAACAATAATTTCAGTCAATATGCAATCATGTCTTTATCATACATGAAATCATCTAAGGTCAGAGAATTCACATGGATTCTCATAACTCATATCAGCTGAAGTAAGGCATAAACTATAATAATACATACTATAATAATCAAGACAACACATTCAAACAATTTGTCAAACTTATATGAAGAATATCATTGTACAGGTTAATATAGATGAACTCACACAGTTGTATTAATATCAAGAAAATTGATCTACAAATCTAAAGAAATAAATTAATGCAAATATAAGCAAATAAATCAAACAATTCATTATATTGATATCAATGAATCACATGAGATCAATGTAAATGCCTTGTGATTTCAAGCTTTACTGCCAAAATTGTGTCCGTTGATTTTCCAGACATCTGTATCCTTGGAGAACTTTTTACAAGTGAATTTCTTCCAAATTTGACCTGGCGTCTCTTACATTTGTTTTCTCTTGCAGAAAAAGTTTAGAATTACTAAAATTTTGCAATGGGACATTTTAAAACCCAGAACTTTTAATGTGGGAATCACTGACTCTTATCCAGCATAACCAGCATAAATATCTCTCCTGCCTTAACCTAGGTGCAAAGATTGTAGTCCACCTGATAAACTCAGATTATCAAATATTGATTCTTGAAAATTTCAATTCTGACAGTTCTGATTCAAAATAGAAAATTAAATCTTATCCTTCAAGGCTGTCTGATGTTTAAATAAACAAATGTTTAATTAAGAATTGTTTCTCTGCTGATACAGCCATTACCAATACATGCATTATAGTGATTTAAATACACACCAGTCCGCATAAATCTAATTAATCTTTCACCTGCCCAAATTAATGCGCTCTTCATAGATTGACTGAAATTTGCATCCTTTCAGGATGCCAAGATGTATTATGCAAAATGGTGTACCTGTTTTTTTGTTCAATTCAGCTAGGTCAGGAACTGGTGTCAAAGACTTTATGGTAGCATTACAATAATGAGTGAACATCCAGATTTCAATTCCTAAATTTAAGCAAAAATATATGTTACCTTTATTATATATAAATCCCTAGATACATGATTAAGCAAACATACTGGTATGTGTGCTCAAATTTCTTGTAAAATTAGATGAACTAATATTAAAAACAATTCTGCCTCCTTTTGCTGTTGATGTCAACACTTTTATGGAATAATTAATAAAGATGCAGATTTAAATTTAATCAGCAGGAGTTGTTTATCCATTATACCAGACTATAAATTTCACTGGCCAATTGCACCTGTGGCCTAAGTGGTTAGAACATCCACCTTTGATGCAGAAGGTTTATAATGTTCTCTAGCACTGGAGCATCATGCTTTAGACATGTAGTATCATGCCCTACCTAGTCACATTATCCTAATACCAGTCCTAACTATTGCAAGTCTATGCTTTTAAAATAAGCAACAGAAAAGAGTGAAGAGAACAAGTTTTGTAAAATTTAACAAATAATTTATTTCCCTAGAATACAAATAAAAAATGAGTAAAAAAGAACTAATGGTATTGTGAATTAAATCCAAAAATTATCCCAAAATTAAAGACACAAGTCCTGGTAATAAAAACTCCTGGATAAAACTCAGTTCATGTCCAGAAGAAATATAAAATTGATGATGTGCCTGTTATAGCCTATGAAGTGCTGATGTATCAACAGTCTCTTGTTGAATCACAGAACAATTATTCCAGGTTTGAATTTAGTATAAATTCGAATGTCTTTATTCAAGAATTTTGTCAAAGCACTTTTGTATTTCAAGAGAAAATAATCACTTGAATTCAATATTTTTAAGAAAATAAAATTAACCAAACAAAAAACATAAAGTGCTAGATTATAAATCATGACTGGTAAAATCCTGACAGTCACAAGATAATATAGTTATCTGCTTGACCTCAGGTCACAATTAACATTTTCTAAAAACAACCATTAAATAATGGAAAATAACCTTCTAGAATGATCTAATGAGCCTTATATATTTACAACACAATAGCATACAAAATTTACTTAGGAATCTCCAAAACCCTGACCTTGATCAATATATTTACTCCTTCTTTATTTACCTGAATATAAATCATGATAATAAGTTCATATATATAGAGAATAATGAAGCTATTATTAGGTTGTTTTTTTTATATAAATTTAATACTTGTAAGAAGTCAATCAGGTCAAACAGAAATGAACTCAACTTTGGACAAGGTCAAGTCCAGCAAGCATTGTCAACTTACAATAACATGCAATGAAATAAAAAAAATTAAAACTAACATACAAACAATTAAATTAAGTATACATAACAACACTGATCTCTTAATGCTGGGTCAGCTGCTTGTACCTTTATTTTAAGTCTTTGGTATGATGAGTTTGAACCCACAACCCCCTGCATCTGAGTTTGATGCTCTAACCATTGTCTGAGAGAGAGAGAGAGAGAGAGAGAGAGAGAGAGAGAGAGAGAGAGAGAGAGAGAGACCCCATATATCCTTGATTTAATGCCATTCTATCAGTCAAAGTTTGTTTTATCATTTAAATTAAGTTTTGTTCTTCATTCATAGGAATCATTTATAAGGTTATTTCACATCATTATAGACTCTGTTGTCGTGTTTTAATATGCTCAAGTACACAGACTTCTTAGAATGCACACAACCGCATGTATCTTAGCTAATCAGAATTACTTTCACTAACCACCACAATGTCAAAACTCCCCTCAAAGTCAGAATATTCCTCTTTAGTCCATCATTTTATTAATAACTGTTCTGGAAAATATCATTTTATGAGACCTGTTTCAAATGGCTCAAGTTTTTAAAACTTTTTGCTCTGGCTTGCCTCAGATCTGCCATTTTCCATATCTGTGGAACCATTATTGAACCATCTCAAATGAAATTCAATTCATGCCCCTAACAGAGCAGATCCCATACCTCATAGTTGGCAACTTTTTGCAAGTCTAGCCCATACATCAGTCTTAATGGTTACATGTCATGCTGTCCATGACAGGATATACCTCGAAAGCATCTCTACAAAATTTTTCACCATAACAACAGGAAACAAATTCAGATGAAGCAAGTTAATCCAGATGATGTTAGCAGTTTTAACAGGAAAATCTTGTAAATCATATCATCGCAGACCTGAAAGGTATATTGACATATGGTCTTCACCAGAAGACATAATATTTTATTGGTTCTGCATGAAAATGGTCCAACTTGGACAGCCAGCATGGTTGACACAGAAGTCATCTTGAAAATCAAAATCTTGTTACTACTACTTCTTAGAATGAATGGTCATATCAACATTATATCATGTTGATCACAAATGACAATGGTGCTGATCTGACACCCAATATGGCTGCTATGTTGAGAAAGTTTTGTTATTTCTACACTTTCTGAATGGAAAAGTCATATGAGGTTTGCATCTGAAGACTTCTTATGGTATCTTGATAGTCTTATAAGGATAATTATCTTAATATGATATCCAATATGGACAACACACCAGCCATCTTGAAAATGTTGTTGCTATTCCTCTGAGCACTATGCACTATCTGACATTTGACTACAGCATACAGTTTTGGATATTCTCCCTACTTAGTGGACATGTATGTGTATTAAGGGTAACAAAATAGATTCAAACACTTGGTACATTTACTTCTTACATTTTTAAGGCTTGCTAAGGTCAGCCAGATATGTGTTTTGAATATTATTTAAACTAAGTCTTGTTCTTTGTAAAATATGTAAATATGCATTTTTGCAAAATGTAAAGTTGCCATGCTCATTATGACACTTCTGTTGTCAAATCTTCATGTGCATAGTTTTCCATATTTTTAAGCTATTCAGTTTCATAAAGTAAATCTATGTGGACAAGTATTTCTCCATTATATGGTTACTTTAAAATGAATGGAAACCTGGCAATGTGAATATGAAGTCTAGATAAATCACATTCAAAATTATATTTTCAAAATTTGATATTTCTTTTAAACAAACCTCACCCAAATAATTAAAAACTAGGAAAGGCAAATATAAAGTTTTTGACTTTCAGAAAAAAAGGTTGGTCATTTTACTGGCCATCATGTTTTTTTATAGCTGGATGTCTGGGAGTGTCCTCACGAGTGATCAAGAAAAGTGAAAGCTGTGGAAAACATGATACAAAATCGGATCCATATTTCATTCTCGAGGATTTTTGAAAATTATTTTGTTCAGTTTTGCTCTGAGTTGATGTAAATTGAGATATCATTATTAAGATGGTTGTGAGAACATTTGATGCTACTGTCTTTATTCATATATAAGACAAGTAAAACTTCGAATGACAAAGGTCATAATCAACTGTAGCATAATTAGCATGCAAATGTTGCATATTACTGATTACTCCTAACAAACTGCACAGACCCAGATCTGCCAGTGCATTATGCAACAGCAGATCATGGTCTGTGCAGATTGTGGTTTTAATTCGACTTATAAGTATGTATAGTATTCACCATTTTTGAAAATGACAATAATAGAAGTTCTTAACTGATTTCATAACATGCATGTAGTTTTTAAAATTCAAGTATTGAGTAATATTTAAAAAGTAGTTATATAATAACTTTATATGTAATTAATAACTGTATTGGTGTGATCCCTCTTTTGAGAAGCCAGTCCTCATGACCACTTCACACTTTAGAAGTGGGTGACATTTTAAGAGGGTAGCCTTTGAGATGTGTTTCTTGCAAGGTCATATGATAGGCACAAATTGTTTTGCATACCTTGATTTTGAATTATCACTAATTGCTTTCCAGCAGCAGTTACAAAAGCATGGATAGTGTTTCATAAATGATGGCTCACTGAATGACCAAGAGAAAAGCCTACCATTAGAGCATGTAATTGGCATAATATAACAGCAGTGTAACATAAGGAAACCTTACAGTCATGAATAAAACAGTCCCTAGTTTTTTTCATGCCTTGCTAGTGACACAACAACTGTCATCTGGTAAATGAACAATCTTCAGTTGAAATTCCATGCTGTTAAATTCTTTATTAAACAATGGAAACACAAGGCAGCACACTTTTGTCATTCATCAATATATGATAAATATTTTAAGTCAACTTCATGCTTCACATCATAGCAAGTTAGTTCCACAAAAGTTATTTATTTCTCTAATATTATTCATGATTTAATCAATTTAGGTATCAGTGACTTGAGCAAATTCAGCTTGTGTAAATTTTGTGCAAATGTGATTTTGTTTGAAATTTATTAATTTAATCTTTTTTGGTGAAGACTAACAAATAATAAAATTATTTGTCTTCTAAAATGTTACAATTCATAAACAGTTCAAATGAATGGTAATAAAGTTAATTAAATTATGTATTTTTACTGAAAATTAAAAGCAGTAAAACCAAAAATTTTGAGTTGAATGACTACTTTTGGAAATCACCTAAATCAGTGGTTAGCTACATTTCATTAGGGCAAGACAATGCCAATTTTTTTGTCCTTATGTTCAGCAATAAACATAATTGTCCCTTTATCCTTGATGCCATGACTTCACAAAGTATACACCTCCCAAACAGGCAGTTACACATAACCATTTAAAAACAAAAAGACATCACAAAAGGGCACCAAGTCCAAGCCATATACTGGTACCATCAAAGTCATTTAGAAAATCAGGCCAGTAATAAATCTTTGGGGATTAGGCCCTATGTTCTGGTTGATAGTAAAGATTAAGACAATAAAGAATTTTCTCAGAAACAGGAGCAGAAGGCAATTTACTTGGGGCTGATCCTTTCTACTTAGTGCTTTCAATCTCTAACTCAAGCTGCCATTGCTTTCATCTTGGTGGACAATTATATAATGAAACTGTGTTTCTGCTCACACCTGATTCTGGTCCCTAGTGGGCAGTAAGGCCCACCAATACAGTATGCTGCCTGCATAATCTCTTTGTAATAGCAGGTCCATTTGGCTAATAACTGACAGATGACTGTCTCTCTCACTTGATTGTCATCAATATTATAATCATTATCTCTTGTTGAATGCATACAAACATAAAATCACAGGCAGCAGTGTCAGCAGTAATAGTGGCAGCAACAGTTGTAAATTAAAATTAGTTGTTTTAGGGGAAAGGGATTAATGCCATTTCTCAGTGCAAGATAGGTGTTACATGGCAGCCAGTATAACAGGTGGAGGAAGATGGGGTGGGGTGGGGGTGGGGGCGAGAACCTTCAGAAAGGACTACTGGAGGTTCTGCAGCTTCTTCCAGACCTATGAAGCTTTTGCTAACAATTCAATAGTCAAATGATTCAAAGTATACTCCTTTTACTCAATACATTAATAGCCTATTGCACCAATTGATTAGTGTGTAAGATAGATTTCCACCTGTCCTTGTCTTCTGCTCATCTGTGTAACTGTATTCTTCTCTCCTACTTCTCCACAATTCCTTCTCTTTTCCTTCCCATCTCTCTCCAAATTCATTCTCCTCCTCATAGACTTCTCTATACTCATTTTCATCCTCCTCCTTTTTCTCCTCCAGACTACTTTTCATCCCCCTCCACTTTCTTTCCACCAACTAGACTATTGTCAACTTAAACTGTTGGCTAGTCTCACTTCAGTCTCCCCTCTTGGAGACTTGGGACTCGGCTGAACCAGAAGTTCTGTCCCACAAAAAGCTTCCTTTATGATGTTTTTCTTCCAATAGAATCTGTTCTAAGTTTTACTGCCAAATTATAAGTGGCTTCTTGGAGTAACCCAATTTCTTCAGAAATCTAACCAGGAAAAACTAACTTTTGGCTTGCAAGGTATGAAGTTATAATTTAGATCTAAATTGTAATCACAACCTCTGTCTCAATTCTGATTGGATGTCACTCTGAAATGATCCAGTCAAACTTAGCAGACAATGTCTTTCATTGTCTGTCTATTGGTGACAAATGAGAACACACTGCTCCTCCTGTGGGGCTTCCTTTGCTCTCAAAACAAATGCTTGAATACTACAAGCCTTTGATAAATGATGTGATTGCCTAAGGGAACTCTGTCGGGTCATGGTAACCTTGCATAAGGGATTAACAATAGCCTGTAAACTTGAACTAATGCCCTAGTTTATACACAACAAGATAGCTGGGCTGTGCAGGTGTGACCTATTGGTTGTAAGATATATGCTTCCTACAGTTGAGTAATTGTTAAACATGTATGCTGTACATGTACTTTCGAAAAATGATACTAAGATCTTGAACAATGGATAGAGACAGTAAGTAAAACCTGTTTTGAAAGACTATTGCTATGAGGCCACCAGTCTTGAGAGACCACATTTTTTATTCATGGATTTTATTACAACCTGACATTAGAGACACTCTGTCTTGAGAGACCGTTATTATTTGGCAAAAGTGGTGGTCTTTTAACATAGTTTCAGCTTTGCTACAGTCCATTTCTCCATACCATTCACCATATGTAATGTATATCTGATGATGATTATGCCTTGGATTACAGTAGAACTTCTCTTGAAGGACCACCCCTCCTGCCAAATAATAATGGTCTGTATAAACAGGTGGTTTCATGACAGGTCATAAAATTATATCATGAAAAAATGCATGCAGTGAGAATGTGGTATCTCATGGCAGGTGTTCTCTTTCTGCAGTGGTCATTCATGACAGGTTGTTTTGTAATGACTCCTGATGAAACTGTTCTGATAAACAAATATGTTTGAATAAATATAATTATGGTAATTAAATTATTATACTTCTCCATAAATAAAACTAGGAGCAGTGGTGATGTGGTAGTCAGGTGGGGTGTAAATACAGCAGGCATATTGGTTAGGGGAAATTGACTATGAACTTAGCCAGTACAGATGATAACAATGTTCCATATAGTGGAAGTGAAAATGCATGATATAGCCAGCTAAAAAAAAATTTTTTAGCTTACAAGGAACATAAAGTGAATTTCTGGTATAGGTCCTTGACTCATCATGTGTTGTCCATTGTCCATTCACAACTGTTATTTGGACAATTTAAATGCAAAAACTTCTTTACCGATCTACACATAACTTTCTTAAGGAGCACTTGGACCTAAAGACCTTTCAGATATGTTCATTTCTTGTTGGACCACTCTAGTGGTTAGAGTGCCTTGGATGTGGGAGGTTGCAGGTTAAAACCCTGCCTGAGTCATACCAAAGAGTTATAAAAATGTTACAAGCATCTACCTCACTTGGCACACAAAATTAAGAGGTTAGTGTTGGGACTGGCTGATCTAATGTCAAGATAATGTGACATGGTGAGACATGATGCTACATGTCTGCAGTATGATGCCCCAGTGCTAGACATCATTATAAATTGTCATGGTGATATGACTGGAAATATTTAAAGCTACATTAAAAATCCAACACACACACACACACACACACACACACACACACACACACACACACACACACACACACACACACACACACACACACACACACACACTTGCACCTAAGGAAGACTCAAAGGTCAGCAATGTACAAATACTGCCATACTGCCACAGTATATGTTAATGACATTTTTTGATCTGGTGTTGACAACAGTTACACAAATTTTTATATGCAGCACAAATTAGCACTTGGGTATATACTGTATCATGATATTTGAAACCCCCCCCAACTTTGTCCCTGATTCATAACATGGAAACTTTTGATATCCCTAATCTTTCAGATAACTCCAGTCTTATTTACAATAATATACCATTATAATAATATACCCTAATAATAATATATCTGTATAATAATATACCTGTATAATAAATTTTGCATATGGGACATGCTTAGTAAAACTTTGTGATGTCACATAGGACATAGTAAGGTCATGCAAAGGAAAGGTGTAATGACTGAGGCATCCAGATGTATTTCAGTCATTGTTGTTCTGAGGTTTGGTCTAATCATATCAGTACTCTGTGTACTCACTTATAAGTTGATTTATATATACCATCTGCCATAGCATAATGTGTCTGCTTATCAGGGTCTATGTGTTTGTTTCTGCTGATTACTCCTAATTATATGTGCAGAACCAGATCTGGGTCTGTGCAGTTTGCAGTTGGACACAAATATACAGTAATTTTTTTCATGCAATATATAGAAGCTTAACTTTGTGCTCATTTCAAATGAAATTTTAGCAAACTCATCAAATAATTTCATCAAGAATTGCAATGAAATGGGCTCTCATGTAGGATCCTCTATGAAAACTACTTATGAATTGATTGATATCTACATATTTGGACTAGATATAAAGATGTGTACATGTTTTTCACAGGTGAGGTGGAAATACTGCATTATTGGGAGCAAAAATATTAACTTGCATAATTATTGTGCCAATGTGGTTAAGTCTGTTTATGAATAAACAATACTAAATTGGGAAAAAAAAATGTTAAAGATGTTACAGAAATTTAGGACAGCAGTTGGATTGGACAGCCTTCAAATCTTAATATCTTTAAACTTAATAGGATTTTCATAAGTGTATTGTTTATTTCTAAATAGAGATGTGAATTTAGTGGCTTTGGCAAGCTTTCAGTTTAGTTTGGTAACATAAAAATAATAATAATAATAATAATAATAATAATAATAATAATAATAATAATAATAATAATAATAATAATAATAATAATTTTAATAATAATAATAATGATGATGATGATGATGATGATGATGATGATGATGATGATGATGATGATGATGATGATGATTACTTTTTTTTAAAGAGGTTAACATGTGTAGCTGAAGAATTAACCTAACTTGAGGCACTCATACCAGGAACATATTTATATACAACATTCACACATATGCATACATATATACAACAATATATTCACATTATTTTCCTTTTTTTTTCCCAAATGGACACTCGTTCATTTATATGAAACCACTTAATCAATATGTAATTAGTGCCAAATAAATGAGTATAATATTTAATGATGCATTCATGCAAATTAATACAGTTGTTTTCATTCTCCTTTTAACTACATTTCTGAAGCCACTGGATACCAGAGCATTTAAAAATGTTTGGGGGCCCTAGGTACAAACTCTAACTTTAAAAAGTAACAAGAATTGCACCCCAGTCTCTCAGTCTCAGATATAGAGTATTGCATTGCAATTCCAATGTGCATGTGTGTCATTTTGTTAAATTTATTAATGTAGTACAAAACTGTTAACACAACTGACATCAAAATCTTGTTTTGGGGCCAAGGCAGGAACCCTGCTGTTTCGGGGCCTTAGGCACATGCCTTAAAATGGCACTGTTGGGGATACAGTAAGTTTGGAAGAAGGAAATTAAGTAGACAATTCTTATCTCAACTGGGATCATATTCCAAAACAAAGTTCCCAAATATTGGAATCTTACAGGTAAATTATGTTTGGAAATATTATGCTGTTTGGAGGACATTGACATCAGGTGAGGAGTGTTACCAGGTAGCCTATATCCAATAGTGGCTGCAAATAGATGGAGCACTGTTATTGGATATCTTGTACATTGACTTTGATTTCTCAAAGGGATTCAGTCTTTCTTTCATATGTAACATTTTTAGCTTATTGACTAAGTTTCTCCTATTTTCTGCTTGGTTTGATGTTAGCTCAAATGCAGTATTTTTGAAGACATGATATGGCCCTATGTTTTTATCAATTTGAATTACTCCATATAGTATTACAGTAGCTATATAGGGTTGTATTACAAAATAGTTTTCTGTGCCTTTCTGGGAGAAAATGTCTTATCCTACTGAGAAGCCATAAACATTAATTAACATATTTTACTGATTCATTTTATATGTTCAGATATTGATAAATTATTATTTAGAGAAACACCAAGTACTTTATCCTGACTGACTATTAGAAGCTTATATCCTAATATATTAGATGAAGATCAATTCCATCAAGATTTATTGATTTCCATACAAGTCCACCAGTTAAGGTTTTAAACATAAGAAATATACCAATAGCTACAGACCTCCAAGATTTATTCATTTCTGCCATGCTGAGATTAATACTTTTTTTTAATTTTACCAGTGTTAATTACCATGCCATTGCCTCTATACTAGTTGTCTGTTTTTTTGTGGCAGCCTGTACAGAAATGTTCAATTCATGCCTTGTGGTTTATTTGTCTGATAATATAGTGTTGTTTGCATATAGACTTATTTATGGTATTGAAAGTATTATGTCATCAATAAATATTATAAATAGTAATGAGCTTAGAATTGAACCTTGTGGGACTCTATATCGAAATGTTCCAGGTTCATACAGAATCTCATTTATTTAAACATACAGGTGTATTGTGTTCTTTCATTTAAATATGATGTAAACCATTTAGCTGTGCTGTTATCTCAATGGTAAATTTTAAGTTTACTCAAAGCAATATTATGATCCACCATGTCAGAGACTTTCATGAATTCTATAAGTACAGATCCTATGATTCTTTTTTGATCAAGTGCTTGGTTGGTATTTACTGGCATCTTCCTTTGAATCTGAATAAGCATATCTTTTGCAGGTTTCCATACTTTGATTAAGCATATCTTTTGCAGGTTTCCATACTTTGAATAAGCATATCTTTTGCAGGTTTCCATATTTTGGGGGCTGATGTTGCAATACTCAAATTGATTATGAATGTTATGCTATCTGAAATTGCTGAGGCAGATGTTTTTGTGAGTCATAGACCAATCTGATCAAGTCTTGTAGCTTTCTCGGTATCAAGTTCAGTGTCAGACTTCACTCAAGTTTTGATAGTGACTTTTTTGATTTGCAATCCCTGAATTCTCCACCATTTATGAACTTTAAGTATGAATTTGATGTATGTAAAGCAGAGTCACATATGTAGAATGGCTGCCATGGCATCCATCTTAAAAATGTTGTTGTTGTTACTCCATCTGAATAGAAATTCATATCAGAATGGGGTTTCCTCCAGAAGATTTATATTGTGTGTTGTTGGTCTTCAACTGTGTGTTGTGTATACCAAATGAGTACATCTTAGAGCTGCATGGTACAATATTTAATGATATAAATTTGTAAAAAGGATCGAGCCTTTATTATAAAGGACCATATAATCTTAGTGATAAACCAATCTATGGCTATTCTTTTTCTTATTAGTGTTACAATAGAGTCAAACAAAAGTCCATCAGAAGGAGTGATACTCTATGGGAGAAAAATTATTTCCAGGAATCCATGTCAAGACTGTTTTCTTCCTATTAATTGTTGAATGCTTAAATCATCTCTGTAACGGACAGTGCTTTAGACCACTTGGCCACTCAGGGCCCCACCAAGTCATTTGGTGAAAACCCCATGTCAATATGACTATCCAATCAGGACAACAATACAAGTCATTTGGTGTAAACCCTATGTAAATATGACTATCCAGTCAGGATAACATGACAAGTCATTTGTTGTAAACCCCATGTCAGTATGACTATCCAGTCAGGACAACATAACAAGTCATTTGGTGTAAACCCTATGTCAGTATGATTATCCCGTCAGGACAACAATACAAGTCCTTTGGTGTAAACCCTATGTAAATATGACTATCCAGTCAGGACAACATGACAAGTCATTTGTTGTAAACCCCATGTCAGTATGACTATCCAGTCAGGACAACATAACAAGACATTTGGTGTAAACCCTATGTCAGTATGATTATCCAGTCAGGACAACAATACAAGTCATTTGGTGTAAACCCTATGTAAATACGACTATCCAGTCAGGACAATATGACAAGTCATTTGTTGTAAACCCCATGTCAGTATGACTATCCAGTCAGGACAACATAACAAGTCATTTGGTGTAAACCCTATGTCAGTATGATTATCCAGTCAGGACAACAATACAAGTCATTTGGTGTAAACCCTATGTAAATATGACTATCCAGTCAGGACAATATGACAAGTCATTTGTTGTAAACCCAATGTCAGTATGACTATCCAGTCAGGACAACATAACAAGTCATTTGGTGTAAACCCTATGTAAATATGAC
This sequence comes from Potamilus streckersoni, assembly GCA_016746295.1. Lineage (NCBI taxonomy): Eukaryota > Metazoa > Mollusca > Bivalvia > Unionida > Unionidae > Potamilus > Potamilus streckersoni. Next base: position 2,519,199 of record JAEAOA010001852.1, read on the forward strand.
TATCCAGTCAGGACAACATGACAAGTCATTTGTTGTAAACCCCATGTCAATATGACTATCCAGTCAGGACAACATAACAAGTCATTTGGTGTAAACCCTATGTCAGTATGATTATCCAGTCAGGACAACAATACAAGTCATTTGGTGTAAACCCTATGTAAATATGACTATCCAGTCAGGACAACATGACAAGTCATTTGTTGTAAACCCTATGTAAATATGACTATCCAGTCAGGACAACATGGCAAGTCATTTGGTGAAAACCCCATGTCAGTATGACTATCCAGTCAGGACAACATAACAAGTCATTTGGTGTAAACCCTATTTAAATATGACTATCCAGTCAGGACAACATGACAAGTCATTTGTTGTAAACCCCATGTCAGTATGACTATCCAGTCAGGACAAGTTGCCATAACAAGATCTTAAAGAGAACTTTTGTTGCTGCTATACTGGAGGTATAATTAGCAACATCATTTACAAACATTAAAATAATTCTTTGCTGAAAACCAGAGGTCATTATGGCCAGCCAATCAGAGGGAGTAGCAGTATATGATTTTGTTATAACTACTCCCAGCTGGTTGGCCATTTTGACCTACAGATTTCACCAACAACTTCTTGTGGTGTAGAGTTTGTCCTAGATAAAATGACACAGATATGACATCTAGTATGGGCCCTATGGCAGTTTGCTGAAAATCTTGTTATCACTGCTCATAAAGGTTGGATCATATTGACATGGAGTTTTCACCAAAAGACTTAGATAATATCTAGCTGATCCTAAAATAAAATAGTGCATGTTACATCAGTATGACTGCCATATTGTCTCACCAAAAGAATTTAGATGATGTCTACTTTATACTAAATGAAAATGATGACTGTCTTGCATCCCATATGGTGATCACAGTGACCTGGATGAAACTTTTGTCATTGCTCAGATATATCATAGATGAATTCAAGCCTCAGCAGTTATAGGTCAGTAAAGGTCTTCTTTTGTTTTGGAAATTCTTATTGGCCTGTAACACATCAGCCATCTTGTTTATCATACTGTGACTTTTACAGGATCATTTGGGTTGCTTTTGCCATCCATTTGGATGATGCAAGCAGTTTATTGAGCTTTTTTCCTTGAAAATGATTTCATAAGACTAAAAATAAAAATAGATTTCCAGTTGTTTGTTATGCATAAAAACTAATATAACCCAAAAATCACATAGACCAAATCTATAAAAAAAGTCTGTATGTAATTGTAACCCAACTTAGAAATAATGATTGTATTAAATGTGTCCTTTATACAATAAAACCTGTCTCATGAGACCACTGCTATGAAAGACCACCTGTCATGAGAGACTAGGTTATCCTTGCATAGATCTATTGGTTATATGGAATTATGGCCTGTCTTGAGAAACCAATATTTTTAGCAGAAGGGGTGATCTTTCAAGACAGGTTCTACTGTATTATCATGAAAGAATATAAAATGGCAACAGTAATAACATACTGTACATTTATGTTATTTTTATGAGATTTCTCATCACAAGAACCAGACTAACTGATATTTTCATTTTATTACTGACACCAGGTAATATACATTTTAATAGCCTCAACAATTTCAGTCTTATTATTCAAAGTGTGAATAAGTAAGTGGCCTTTATTAACCAATGGTTCTCACAGGAGGAGAAATATGGTTTCAAAGAAATTTTGTGGTGCCTATCTGGGAATTGTCAGGCTGGAGCAGGTGCCCCCTAATTTATCAGACCCAGCAGGGACCTTCATGATAGATAAACAAGGTCTGATTACACTACTGCAGGTGCAAATCAACACTGACATTAAAGTCAGCTCTGAGCAATCAGAGCCAGGTCAGCTGGGCCCAGTCCATCAGAGGCTTGATGGCTCTATTCAATTTTGTTATGAACATAGATATGATCTTGATGAGGTGAATTTTAAACTATGTAAAGATATTTGACAATAAATTTCAACTTCATTTTAAATTTTATAACCATTAGCTTTAAACTTCATTAGCTGTAGCTGTCTGTGGAGCAGTATAAACTTGTATTTACAATGTAGTGGTTCTATTTATTCCTTATTTTCCATGAAATTTTACTCTGCATAGAAAACTCAAGAAATTAAAATGAGGCATGAGGAAATGAGATGCATCTGTCACAAACTAGATGCAAATTTTCACATGTATTGTGTAAACACTAGCCCACCTTCTGTGGGAAAGGGTACATTACCTAACATACATACAACATATGCTTGTTTTTACATCTCCAATATTGGAATACATTTTGTATTCACTGTGATACAGCTTGATGGTTTTAAATATTATGATAACATTAAAATGAGTAAATTGTATAGAAAATATTTGCTTGAAATGAAAGAATAAGGGATATATTTCATCAAGTGGGTGGAAATACTTTTAAGTTTTTTTACCCATAAGATGAAAGCTATATTATTCAAGTATATTTCGTTTTTATTTTATGCTTAAATGCATTGGCTTGCAAGATGTACTGTATAACAGATTGAAGTTACAGATTTCTTATTGGATACTGCAGGATGTCAAGAGTATAACATTTATGTTTGTTATGCTTTATGATGATTCACATAGAAATATATAAACTGTTACATGACTCTACATTCCAATTCAAAGTAACATAGCAGATTAAGAAAAATATATTTATCTTTTGTTGGATTTGAAAATGAATTGTCTTAAACAGGAGGCAACCAGATTTCATGACTATAATGTTATATGTGTCTGTTGATGGCCAGTTAAAAATATTGAGATTGTTTCTCTTTGAAAATCCATTAAATTTTTGACTAGCATAAAACATTATTCTTCAGTAATAAACACATTTAAAGTAGCATTAGCCAGAAATTCATCCTCCTGTTTTCTAAATTTATTTGAAACAGCTATTTCACTCTTTGAACATCCTAAAGCCTTTTTCATAGATGTACTATACTTAGGAAAATCTTTAATTTGTTAAAACTTACACTGAAGATCTCTTTGAAACAAATTTAATTGAAAAATATACAATCACTAGAAAATCAAAAAAGGAGAAATGTTTTTAAATCATCCTGAATTTGTACTGTAACCTTTTAGATAAGTATATAATCAAAAGGTTTAAATTTCAGTAGATCTACATTCATTTAATAAAAAAAGGCAAATTATAAATTACTTTTAATACATACCTTTTAGAAAATCATTTTCAATGCATACCATTTAAAAAAATAAAATCAGTATTATTTATCAAAATCCCTCAGCTATCTGAAGCAATCTCATTTACTTGTTTCATGTTAAACATGCAGAAACTTTTAAAAAATTATCTGGTTTGTCTTTTTGTGTTTGTCTTGCCAATTTGACATGACTGAATCTGGATGTGTGCATTTGTGCATGCATGTGTGTGTGTGTTTGTGTGTGTGTGTGTGTGTGTGTGCAGAGGAAGAAAGAAATTATATCGAAACTCCCAGGTTTTGTAAGAAAACTAATTAGGGTTATAAAATGATGGAAAAAAATTAACTTTGGAGAATATAATTCAAAATTGAGAAAATTGCAAATTGTTCTTTTTTTAAAGTGAAATGAATAAATTTAATATGAGTAAAATTAATATTGTTCATAATAAATTTCCTAAGCAAAGCTGCACATGCCATAAATTTTTGGAGAATATAATTCAAAATAGAGAAAATTGCAAATTGTTCTTTATTTAAAAGTGAAATGAATAAATTTAAAATGAGTAAAATTAATATTGTTCATAACAAATTTACCAAACAAAGCTGCACATGCCATAAATCTGTCCCTTGGTTTTTTTAGTTAAACTTTTAGTTCAATTGACCAAAGGCTGAGTGAGCTTATGGTATGGCCTTTTATCAGTCCAGAGTCATGTTTTCATCTGTCTATTATTTGCTTTGGACAGTCTAAAGGTCATAAGTAATTTGGCAGAGATCAATTACAAGTGACATCTTTATATATCAATGAGGGGTTCATGCATCAGTTTGGCTGAACATGTAAACACTCTAGAGGCCATTTTAAAAAAATCAAATTCGATCAGTTTTCTATGTAAGCTTATTTCACAGAGATCTCTGATGAGTTGAGTAACTGTCTTTGCATATTATTGAGGTGGTAGAGCAAGCAATAGGCTGATTTTCTTAATGCTTTGGAAACCATTGTTCTGATAAGATTTTAAATGGATTTGGAATGCAAGACAATATGATTAGGATCTTTAGTTAGGAGTAATGTTGACACTTATCAATCTTGATTCTGAATGGCTGAGCTTGTGAACGCTCTGGAGGCCATATTTCTGATTTGAAAATATCCTTTGCTGACTCTAACTTGCAGCAGTTTGACAAAAGAATGCATTTAAAAAAGATTTTTTTAAAAATTTCATTTCCTGTCAACCAAGAAAGGAGTAAATGTTAGAAAACTTCCATTAGTTGTAAGAATCCATTTAAATTAAAATACATCATAAAGAAGCTGAAACTGAAGGATATATGTTTTCAACAATATAAGACTTACAGTTAGTACACTATTGAAGTTTTTTAAATAAATTTTAAATAAATAAAATAAGAAATATTCATCAGAAATTTGCCACACCATAGAAATATAATGCTTTCTAGATCATTTATTTGAGTATTCAAACTTTAAACATGCTGAAGTCTTTTATAAACTTATCTAGGCATGTTTATAACCTTTGACAATTTTGTATGAATACATTATGAAAATAAATTACAATTTTTTAAAATCCAGTTAATTGCAACACAGAACGAAATTAAATGTGAGAATAGTTTGATACATTATATAGTAGATTTTTAAGTTAAAACACATTAAATAGTTGAAATTTGGGTGTACATATTCAGAAATTATCCAAATGACAAATAGTACTTTATTAAAACTTTGTCCAAAATTGACCCAGAAAATTAACTCATTCCACTAACCTATCACTCAGTTCTAATTCATCTTTTTTTAAATTTGTCAAATTATATCCATACTGAAGCCTTTTGAAAAAATCTTAGATGATTATTTTTAGTGATTGAATTTTCATCATATTTTGAATCCATTTTAGATCAGTAAATTGCAAATTAAAAGGTAATGATTTTAGAGTGAAACATTGCTGATCTTGGTTGGTAATGTTCTACATTCAGTTATTCCTTTATGTGTTAAGCTCCTGTTAACACCTTTTAAATTCTTTTTACTGAGGGCCTGGTGTTGTGGGTCATTCATCAACAGACACTTCTTATGAATGCTAGCTCAAATTACAGGAGTTCCTAAGATGCTCTGAGCCACCACCAGTATGAGACCTTTGATGTCCACTATTGTTTCCATTACCTGTTATTTAGTTCAATGTTCAGCCAAACAGCATGCAGTCACAGTTTTATTTATCTTTCCTGTAACTTTTTGTAAAGACCATTGGGAATTTTGAAAGTAATTTTAAACTACCCATTAATATTTTTATATTGCTAATCACAATATTGTAGCAATTATAATTATCTTAATTTGTTCTATAGCTACTATAATTTTCTTCCATCCATATGTATTTTTAGACTGACTGCCAATCTCTGGGTTTTTATCTTTCTTACCAGCTCAGGTCATATAAATTGGAGATAAGTTGTGGATACATGTACATTGAATATTTAATGAGAGGAAGAAGATTAGGGAAAAATGTGTGATTAAAAGAAATTACTAGTAAAAAGAAAACTTGTTACTGTTTTACTAGATATATTGTTATAAGGACCTATGTATATCTAAGGAATATTAAAAAAACTTTAGCTTCTATATCAAATTCTCTTCACTGAGATGATAGGAATGTTTGCACTTTGTAAAGACTGGTTAGATTACTCTAGACAATTTTTAAAATAAAATCTGATGCCTTTAATGTCATTGCACTTAAATAATTCATATTTTAGTAGTTTGCAGCACAAATCATGGTTTACATATTAAACAGGGCCTTTTCAGTTTCAACATTTTGTTGCAATTTAACACCTTCCCCAAATGAGGTCTTGTCAATAGGGATGCTTGCACATTCCAGACTGGTACCACATAGTCTGCCAGATGTAATGATTACCAGATGTGAAGAACTGTGTATCAGACTGGGTTCAGAGGTCTCAGGCAATGAAACTAACAACTGTCAGGTGGCTGGTTAATATATTCTGCATTTTGTTTGCACTAAAAACTTCTTTCCTTTTGCATCTCAGTACAGGAAGTGTGCTAGGAGCTGATGCATCCGCTATCAGCAGAAAACCAGGTCTGTTGACTTCTGTCAATACCTAAAAGAAAATTAGTTTTTATTCCCAGTGTAATTTAAGATTTTATGACTCAAAATACCATAGCTGAAAGTTTAGCAGTGTGCCTACTTATTTATCTACCTACCAACCAACCTATCTACCTACATTGCATATTTATTCACATCTGTATATTATGAACCTCTTGTGATCCCCAAAATTTTATGTATCCACTATTTGTGATACGCCTTTAAACATGAACACATTAGATTTTATCTGGGATGCAGATTTACTTAGTTTTCACTGTAAATTTGTTGTATATTATACTGGAAGGGGGGGGGACTTAATTAAAACCAGGCTTTTATTTCTTCTTTACTTATTTCAGCTTTTTTTTTCTTAAAAATTCAGAGCCAGATTTTGTTTTGTTTTCATGCATTTTGGGGGCTAAAATTTAATTGCCCATAACTGTAAATATGTTGAACAGCACTAACTTTAAAATTTTTGTTGCATTGCTGTAAAGTAACAACTGTAAATTTGTTGTCTACTGACTACAAGTTTGTTGAATCCTTGTTCAATACTAACTATAAATTTGCTGTAATATTGTACAGTACTACAAATGCAATATTATTGCAAGTACTAACTGTTATTGTATAACTCAAAATAAATGGTGTCTTCTTTTCTGTTGAAAATAATTTCTGTAATCATTATTACAAGCATTTATCCAGTATTTGCTGTTTAATGTTTTATAGATACAAATGTATGTCAGTGACATATTATAACCTGTATTGTACCAATAGACTAGCAGATATTCTTCAGAGCTAATGCAATCTTCAGAACTGTCATCATGGAGCTGGATTACGGTCCACCCATTGTAATTATCCTACTAAATAAACAAATTATTTATTTCTGCCAGGTGGGAAGCTTGTTCACTCCCATTGATGATCTTTTTCCTCCCAAAGAATAACAGTTTTGTAGTTTGGTCTTGATTGCATACTTCTCTGTAACTAACTTTTCATTTTCATGGAAATCCTATATGCATCTGCATGACTGAGTTTCCATTTTAATGAAAATCCTATTTATAATCTGTGATCTGCATGATCAAGTTTCCATTTTAATGGAAATCCTATATGCTTCTACTGGACATGTTTCCATTATAATGGAAATTCTATGACCCCTGCATGATCAAGTTTCCATTTTAATGGAAATTCTATATGGTTCTACTGGACATGTTTCCATTATAATGGAAATTCTATGACCCCTGCATGATCAAGTTTCCATTTTAATGGAAATCCTATATGGTTCTACTAGACATGTTTCCATTATAACAGAAATCCTATGTACCCCTGCATGATCAAGTTTCCATTTTAATGTAAATCCTATATGGTTCTACTGGACATGTTTCCATTATAACAGAAATCCTATGTACCTCTGCAATATGAGTTTCCACTTTAATGGAAATCCTATGTGTCTGTGTATGAAAAGGTATAATTTTTATAGGATAAACCCCAACCAGTAGTACCATGGAATCCTAATTATAGAGTGGTGCCAAGAAGAGCAGCTGCACAATAAAACAGCTTATACTATTTGCAGTGCTGTGGTTTTCAAAAGATACACTAGTCTTCCTAGATTTATGGGCAATGTGATGAGATGAATATGTGGAATACAATGCACAGTTTAAGGCACTTTGAATCTTTCCAACTACACCTTTCAGCATTTTAGCACCTCACCATCATTGTAGCTAGGTTTATTTTTAACCCAAAAATGTAATCAACACTAATGGACAACATGGCATGTTTATTTCTGGGTCACCATTGCTAACCTGAACAAAGTCACCTTATAATGTTGCTCAGACCATGAGAGCTGTGAAATGTCAACAGACAAATTTATTCTGTTCTAAATGCTGGTTCCACACAGTACATATTTTGCCTACCTCCATTATCACCCCCCCCAATAGTATGTAAAACAAATGTGAACATATGGTTGAGATAGATCCAAGGTCAGTTGAGGTCATTCAGTGCCATATCTATTTCTGATGCAGCATTGAGGTGCATTAGCAAGCAAAGTCAAGAATAGAAATAAACCCACTCTGTATAATGCAAGTTCTTGCTCTGTCTTCTTACACCAGTCAGAACACAAAGTCTATGACTTTCCTGAACATTGTTGTTGTAGCAGACAACATCTCAACTATTAGGCAGAATTTACCTTGAAACAAAGAATTTTTATTTATTGGGTTTATCACCATTTTTAATACATGATCAGCCAGCCATACATGGTGGCCATTATATCTGGTGGAATAATAATAATAATAATAATAATAATAATAATAATAATAATAATAATAATAATAATAATAATAATAATAGGAAGGTTGAGTTTTCTATATTTGAACTGAATAAAAAAAATTCCAAGACATTCAAACACAATTTGTTAAATGTGTACACTTTTATCTTTCAAGGTCAGTAATATGCTGACTTCATCTAGACATTTATTATAATTTATTTTCCAGGTCACTGATAATCATTTAGAGACCAAGATAAAAGTGGGTGTGGGTCACTGAAATTCTATTAAATGTGATCCAGTTATCATTTTCTATTGTGAACTTGTTAAAAATTGCCCACTGTTGTCTGTATGGAGAGAAAAGAGCAATGGAATGTACTAGATAATGGAAGAGCCCTAGTGTATTAAATTTTTTTATATCCCCTAATTTTGGATTCTCAGAGAATTTGTTCAGTTCATGAACCTTTGCTGCCTTTAAACTGCAGTATATTACCAAATAACACCGGTGCACTGTAAATTGTACCATTACAGTGGTAATTGTCTTTCTTGGGTTATATGCCTCTTGATTATAAATTATCACCACTACACTTAATTATCTTTCTTTTTTATTTGCCTCTTCCATCTTTAATGACATGTGACAAATTTGAATTTTTGTTACATTTGCTAAACTTCTGAAATTGAAGTTGATATCACAATAGTAGGAATGACATTCCCATTGTCTGAATTTTCATAATACTACACTTGTGTGCCTTGCTGTTTACCTGTTGGTCTCCATGTATTCAGGCACTTAATTAGGTAGTTATAGAGGGATAGCTTGTCATTTATTTTAGCTATGATTCCAATATAGACCCAGCAGGAGTAAGAGGTAAACTCTCTTCCGACTTGCAACACAAAAATTCTTTCATTTTATGAACATTCTTTTGATAATCTTGGCTTATATTATTTCTGGAAAAATTACTTCTCTGCTTCTTAGGGAACCATTGGCTCTTTGAAGTTTTTTCCTGCTTGTTGACGAAACAGACGTTTCTTATTAGATGCTAATATTTATGAATATAGGAGCAGTCTTCCTTCCTTTTCAACTACATTCCCACAAAATTATGTGAACAGGATTATTTATAACAGGTTTTTAGTCTGGTTTCCATTTCAGAATATTAAAAATGTATAATTGTTTTGGACATGGTACAGGTTGCTTTTAATTGGACTGATTGAAAACATCTTGCTGTATCAGGTCTATAGATGAGCTCATGGGTTGTCTGCCATAAATCCACTTCTGAACCAATTAGTGTGCACATTAAACACTTGTCCTTAATATTCTTCCCTGAAATCCAAAACTTAGAAAGTCAGATGCAACCTAATAGAGAACAGGTATGGATTATGTGTTGATATGATGAAGTCAGTTGAAATTTATTGGTATAATATTGATTAGAGAAGAATATCACTTATCTGTGTTTGTCAACATGTGCTGTTTTAATTTTAACTTTTAATTTTTTTCAAAACCAGTTGACCAGTTTGAACTAAATGTGATAGAGAATATTCTGGCATAAAGACATTTAGAGGTAGTGTAACAGATACCAAGGCAAAGCCAGTGATATAAATATCACTTAACAGAATTTTAAAACAATTAATTTAAAGTATCCTGGCAATACAGAGTGATCCATTCTCACATTTACCTGCTAATTAAAAACTTACAAAAAACTTTATAAACAATATTTAACTCTTCTTAAAATCAAATCCAAAATATTGGATCAAATTTGACTGCATTTTGTCATAAAAGGACTTCCAGAGTTATACATGTAGATGGTTCCTGAATAATGTCATCAGCAGCCATATTTGTAGTATGCGGACAGATTTACAATTGAGTTTATACCATGTTTGGAAGTTGAAATAAATTCATTGAATCTCAAGATACTGTAAAAACAAATACATACACAAACAGAATGCAAATCAGGGTTTCTGTTAGTATCTATACTTGTAATTTATAAGTTGATTTTGCTTCAGTGTGACTTGTTCAAAATGGTCAACTTTGGCAGTGACATGAAAGAAAAACTGGCTTGTTGCCAATTGTCCAGGTAAAATGGGCAGAATATGGTCTGCTCATGACCTTATCAGGAATCATGTATACAGAGCTGTTTATCACTACAATTTTACAAAAACTTTTTTTTCTGAAATAGTTACTTCCAATTTGGGATATCCTTCCAGTATTGTTTTTATGGGCAAAGGCTTTTGCTGCAAGCTTCACCATGCAGAAACTTTGTTTATTCATTATGCTTTTCAGCTTCTTCCCTGAAGTGCTTGACATTGTAACATTAATTTTAAGCATTGGTTTGGTATGAGTGAGATCAAACCCAGTTTGATGTTGTGATGAACTATTGTCAAAATAAAGAAGTTGTATAACAGATGAAATGCCTTTTTAGTAAAGAGGGTATGCAGCCAAGAATGTTGACCTTGTATTAGCCACTTCATGTATATTCTGACTTGTATAGAAGAGTAAGGTGGGTGGGACTGGACTTCAACTTTTGAGAGGATGTAACAATAGAAGTAGCCACATACTGTTTGAATTTAGACTTTCCAGTTACAAGTGCAGGGGGCCCCTAGTAGTCAAGTGGTCTAAAGCACTGTCCATTACGGATCACTGCCATCTCACCTCTGTCTTCGTATGTTCTATGTTCGAGTCTAAGATTCGGTGAATGTGGATATGTGAGAAAGCTTGCCAGTAGCTTCTCGTGGGTTGGTGGTTCTTTCAGGTGATTTCCCGGTTTCTTCCTCCACCATTAATACTGGCTGCCATGTACAGCCTATCGTATGCTGAAAAATGGTGTTAAGCCCCACAACAACAACAACAACAACAACAACCAGTTACAAGTGCTAGGATGACAAACTCTGGACAGGTGGGTGTAATTTGAGATAGGCCTTTGCAGACCACTGGTAAACAGGTCTATACAAATCAGGCTGAATTGCCATTTATATTTGTTTTTAAAGTTAAAAAAATTAAAGTGTCTTTGCCATAGAAAATGACATAATATAGCAGAAAACATTGTTGCTTTAAGGGCTTCAGCTTCTACAAATGTAGATTTACCATCAAACATGGCTGCCATTACTGACAATATAAACCCTTAAACCTTTTTTAAAAAACTGCTAACAAGAATTTTACTAAGTTTGACATGATGCCTACATTATGTTTTGTACAAATCATATGTTTCTTGATTATTACTAAGAAATTTTTTTTTGTTCAACAACTTTTTAAAAATATTCCAAACAGAACCATGGAGAGAATGAATCCCTCATAAACCTTCAATAACTTCTCAAAAGCTGATCAAGAGAATGGTACAAAATTTTACAAAAAAAACCTCTTTTAAATGTATACAAGTCATGCCTATCAAAACTAGTAAAAACAAGAATTTTTTTCAAAAAATACACAACAGAATTCAATCAAATTAAGAAGAAAGAGTTCTAGCTTGAAGGCCTTTCATATATAAATACAAGATGTTAATCTGCTTTCTAATGTGACCACTTTTATTATGAATATAAAAATATTTAAATGACTTTATATAAACATAAAAATATGCTGAACAAAAATATACCAGTTTTGACAGAAAGCAACTTGGTATTACATGTATTACCTTTTGCTATTGGATAAATGATGATTTGCTATCAAATATGGATGAAGATGAAAGGAAATAGAGAAATGTTGAAACAGTTGTTTTCATAATTTATACAATAGACAAAATTGGAAAAATATTGTGCACAGAAAATATACTTCTGATACTTCTGAGTCAGATTTCTTGGCCAGCTTCACTTGCATATTTGGCTATTAGGCAGTCAACCAAGATGAGTGCTCCTTGACCATTTTGGCCTCTTGTTTTGGTGGCATTTTAGGAAAATCTGACTTCTCTTATTCTGTTCAAAGGAATAATCTAGAATATGAATTGTAAAATCAAATTAAGTCATAGGAGCTGAATTAGGACCTTGTCATGAGCAAAAATTCACTTTTGATTATCCCTTTGTTAATGAATTTTGGAGGGAATATCAATATACATTTTGTCTTTTCATTAATATGTTGGCTTGTTTCTACATTTCTTCATATGTTCATTATGTTCTTGATTGATGTTCTTTGAATCAGTTTCATCCAGACTCATGGTATGGTAAAAGAGTATAACTCGGCAATACACAAACTATGTTGTGTTGAGTGCCTTTTTAGCCATTTGTTTGTTATGCCATCAATATTTTGGACTATGACTGAAAAATTCTTGAAGCTATATTAAAAATCATAATCACATCACATTACATCAACCACTTATGAAATTATTATGTGAAAGTAATTCATTACACCATCAAAATATTGGACCCTATTCAACGTATTGGACCCTATTCAACATATTGACCCTATTCAGCATATTGGACCCTATTCAGCATATTGGACCCTATTCAGCATATTGGACCCTATTCAGCATATTGGACCCTATTCAGCATTCTTGACTCTATTCTATCTACACTCATGACTTGCTGTGGAACATGTTTATTATCTCATTTAAGTCTGGAGGGAATATACATATAGCATTTGCCTGAACATAAATGTGTTGGCTTGTTCTTTCTTTTTTCTTTTTTTTTTACAATAGTTTCCTTTCATATTTGGAAATTTATTTCACTTACAGTTTTGAAATTTGGTATGTGGATATATCATAATAAGGGTGAGTGGCTCATAGAAAAATTATGTCACTGTGAGTGCTTTTTGTATTTTAAGACATTTATTTTCTTACCCTTAGTATATTGGATAGTAATTTGCCTGCAGTTGTGAAATTTGGCATGTAGATGTAATGAGAGCACAGTCACACCAAATCTAGGTCACTGTAATTCACACTTGAATGACTTGTTTGTTTCCATATTCATTTGATTCATTTGTTACACCCTTGACATCGTTGGCCCTATTTTATCTTCACTCAAGACAATTGAAAATTTGCTTGACAAGGGAGAGTAACTAAATTAAACCAAATGTTTGCACTTGAGTGATCATTCTAATTTTAGCCATTTAGTTACTGTTTCATCCTCTGTATCTTTAACCTGATTACATTTAAACTAATCAAACTATGTTAAAATCCTACATTGATGAAACTTTGCATGTTGATGAGCTAGTTATACCATATATATTTTCATATAAGTTGAGTCCTACTGCAATGAACAAAGAAACTTATCTGTAATAGTATAATGTGCCCACAGACCAGGGTATAGGTTCCTTGTTCTATAGATTACTTCTAACAAACTGCACAGACCCAGATCAACCAGATCATTATGCACCAGCAGATCTGGGTCTGTGCAGTTTTCAGTTGTACTTGACTTATAAACAAGTATATACAGATTATTTGCAACATTTCTTTCTCTACATAGTAGTTTAATTATTTGCTTTGACTTGCTACAATGGGTAACAGCTTCAAATTCTGTCCAGACTATGGCTAAATCCGCTGTTATGTCTCTCAGAGGCTTTTATAGGACTCACAAATACCAATTTTTCTCCCATAATAAACCTAAGGAAACACTATGGTAACAAAACTTCAGTAACTTTAGTTTAAAAAAAGTTCATAATCAGACCTATGTTTCTCATTGAAGATCCATTCTTGATGTAAGCATCTGTATATAGGTTATCTTGACTCATTGCATTTTGTATTCCACACCTAAAGAATTAGGTGCTAATTTCAGTAATGAATGTTCAAAAGACCATACAAGTGCAGAAATTTCATCAATAATATATATATATATATATATATATATATATATATATATATATATATATATATATATATATATATATATATATATATATATTCTCTATTTTATAATCACACACTTGTAGACTGGTTCCCATTAGGAGTACCTTGAGTCCATAACTTCCATAGCATTTAATATAATGATGGTTTCTCCAGATGTGCTCAAGTAGGCAAGAGGATTCATGTTTACATGCAAACATTGTAGTTTGTTCTAATTTAGCAAATTTTTAATATTTAAAATAAAGTACTGACCTAAGTAAAAATTATTTTAAATATTGTATTTTTTTGCAGTTGTAATGAAATCATTTTGGTTTTACAGAATATTTATTACAGATCCATCAGAAGTGAGAAACAAAATTTTTGTTTATAATAGGAAAACAAAAACAAGTATTTTACTAGTAATTTGTGGGTTTTTTTTCCATATTATTATACATGGCAGAACCATTAGAGATTATTAAAACTGAGTGAGTAGAACACATGAATTAAATTCTCCCAAAATCCAGAGTGAATCATCAAAAAAAGAATTTAATTAAATTGTTCAAGGGCATAATAAAACATGGGGTTTAACTGAGTGATTCAGGAGTCCCATGAGGTATTTTTGTAAACATGTTTACTGCATTTATTGAACTTCTTTAATTAAAACTGGAATACACAGAATCCAATAATGAAAACCTTCTTCAGTATCAGGGTTTTAGATCATAGGAAAATGGAACTGTTATTTGGAAAACAAGATGAATGAAAATTAAAAACACCTACCCCTCCAAAATCCCCAGACATTGATGGAGCCAAAAATGGCTTTTATGATTATAATTTAATAATAAATACAAGACTGGACAGATGTAGCAACTTGGAATTTCTATAAGATTAATACTATAAACAGTATTTGCTACTGCAACATTTATTACAATGGTATGTTCAGATTCTGATAAAAAAATATTTGGGAATAGAGTTGATCCTTGTTCAGTAGTAAATTTGATATTTATGATTTTAGTTTTAGCTTCCAACTCTGACAGCAAACTTTTTGTTAAAAAAATGCATATTTCCCTTACATATTGTTCTATACAACAAGATAGTACTTCCTGATATTTGATTTTTCCTGCTGAATATGTCATTGAATATTATGTAACTATTTTATTTCATGAACATTTTTTATGTGTAGGAAAATAAGTATTAGAATTATAAAATAATTACTACAGTACTAGATAGCAAGTTTAGATTGGCATTTCTGACATGCACTTCCTGGTGAAATATCAAAGGTGAGTCCAGGAAAATAACTCATCTAAATAAATTCATTATCTTTATGATGACAGATTACATGTAATTACTAAGATGAAATGGCTAGAAAAGACTTGACTGTTGTAACAAGTGTTAATGGTTTATTCTAACAGAACACCATCCAATAACAGAGGTTATGTTACTATAAGAAAGATGCTTCACATTGATTGATGAATTTTATATGGAATCAGCTGTAAGCTTTTAAAATATGGACACCTCATTTGAGACACAGAAATGAGTAAAGCACCCATGAGAGAGCTACTGACTGGTATATGCCCTTGATTGAGCAGAAGCTGGGTTTATGCACAATGGTTTGGATAGGTAGTTTTTCTTCATTCTATATGCTATTGCAAAACATTGTATGCAGACTTCTGTTCCCCCATTTTAAAACTGTACAGACTCATATACACCCTCTTTAATAAATACACATGTGGTAGGTGTGTTGGGAGGGGAGATTTGAACACTCTCTAAAACAAGAGTCATGTTTAATATTTCCAGTCCATTTTGTAGGGAAAATACACTTTTTCTATATGATGTTGGATGTTGATGAAGTGAGACTTAGTGAACCTCAGTAAGAGTTAAAGCTTGAATCTGATTTTTCTTTTTAAGTGCATTCTATGAATCTTTCCTCACTATTCATGAACAGATTGACATAAATAATGAGATCTTTCTTAATAATTCCACAAAATATAGCTACAAAACATGGTGAAAATATATTAAACCATGCTTTCATTAAGTTAACACAAAAAGAAAATTGCAGCCTTTAAAAAGGATTTTACTTTTTAAATCAAGCCAGTGCACATTGATACAGTTCATAGATGTTAAAGTAAATACCTCTAAAAAAGACTGTAAAGCTTTAATGAGCCTTGGTTTTTATTTACAACATAATAACCTATAAAATTCACTAAGGAAATTCCAAAACTCTGACCCTAATCAAAATGATTACTCCTCCTTATATACCTAAATAATAATCCTGATAGGAAGCTCATACACATGGAGAATAATGAAGCTATTATTAGTTATTTATATATATATGAAATTATAAAAACATTGATCAGGTCAAGCAGAAATGAACTCAATTTTGGACAAGGTCAATTCCAGCATAAAATGTTATATTACAATAGTATGTAATAAAATAAAAAAAATAAACCATCAAACAAATAATTAAATTAAAATACATAACAACTGCAAATATGCCCATTTATAAAATACATGTAAATACAGCACATCACCAGACACCTGCCTGGCAAAAATAATTTATAAATTCCAAGTTTTATTGGTTGGTGTAATTTCTCCCAGCTGCCTACTGTTACATAAACTATAAATGCTGTCTTACCCTCTATGAATATGTTTACCAGCCTCCTTGAACACTCTTGCTGACCACTCTTATTGTCAAATATTCCAATCTTGCAAACTGAAAATGTCCTACATTAAAAAGCACAGATGCATGATGTTTTTGTGCCATGAGACAGAACTCTCCTATTCGCCATCTTTGATAATAATTATCAGAAGTAAGATTTCCTGTCCTTGATTCATGAATGCATATAACCCCTCCCGTTTCCGTCCTGCTTCATTCTCCAACTTTTCATCTATTACCACAAGTCCTTTAAAATATGCATTTACAGGCTGATTAAAATTCAAGACACCTTATGTGTGAAATTATGCTTTAGCTATCGTATTACTTTGGTAACAAAAAAAATGCACAAGGAAAAGAAAAATGAATGGCTACCATTTTGGATATTATTTTTTTTGCTTAAAATACCCATTATCATAAGATATTGAACTTAGTTTTTGTTTTGGATTAGATTAGTCCACAAAAGGCACTGCACTATTTTATAACAAGCTGTGTTTTTGATGCATGTCACTAGTAGTTCACACTTTCATGACTAGATCTATATGCGATTGTACATTTGTCATGACTGCCTAAGCAAAGCTGGGAGGTTAGGGGATAACCACAAACATTGTTGAAATAATGACTGCACAAAAAATGCTACAATTTGTATATTGATTATGATTCAGACATGTTTCTAAATGAATATCTAATATTTTCCCTCATTTTCTCCTTACCTCATTGAAATGCTGTATCCCATGGAACATTATGGTCCTCTAGTTTCCAAGAAATCAATGATAAATACATTGTGGATTGTACATTGACACAGAAGGCCTGGGTATGCAAAAATTTCATTTAAATTACATATTTCATATGATTTTTGCTTAAAAGAGATATAAATAAGAGACTGTTACAATTTCTTGAAGGTAAAACAGACATGGAAAACACATTTTAAAAACATATTTATAAGAAATTTATGTAATATCTCTTTGCTAACTTTAATTATGTTCATGTTATATGTTTCATTGGTTACATATCGAATATGATAAAATGGTGATCTCTGTTTTGTTGATACTTTTAATTTTCCAGATTATACAAATAAACTTATGCTAATTAAATATACTTTCATCTACATTAACTATAGTCTTTAAAATTTTTTGTATCAGCATTTAGTCAATGTATCAGTCTGTGGTTATCCCTGTATTCACTATTATCCTTAAGGTAGAGGTGTCAACCATAACACTGTATTTTGTGTTCATCAAAAAAGTAAATTGTAACATTGCATGTTTTACTGATCAACCATGTGTCTAAACATATTCAGATTTCTTTATTCTTACCACTTTGTCAGTAAAGCATGCATTTTATGTCTAAGTATTTCACTGTAATTACCAATAACACATCCAGGAGTCTATACAGTATGGGATCCAGAAAAGTCTATTTGAAGGAGAAAACCAAACCTTGTAAAATTCTTGGATCTGCCTCAGTGAGAGCATCCTTAAAACAAGGCTGGCATATCTAAACATATACAGTGCTATAATTTTGCGTGATGGTACTCATACATTTTTCAGGAGTCATAAAGTAAGTTAGTAAATAATATCACTATTGAGTTTTTCAGTGGAGATCCCAAAAGCAGAAAAATTATCCCAATTTTTACAGTCCTATCTGATACAGTTTGGTCAGTTTTGCTTGATTAGCATTGGAAAAAACTGAATTCAACTAATCGGTCAATTTTAAGCAATTTAGACCCTCAGATAAATTATTATTAGCTCCATTGGTCATAGACCACAAAAGCTTTTGCATCATTAGCCTTGCATCCAGCATCCATCAGCACAAGATTTTTATTTCTGTTCATTCAGAACTGGATCAACACTGAACAATATAGAGAAAATTAAATCATCACAAGGTCTAGTTGATCCTGATTGAAAATGGTGCTCCTCAGACATCCAATATGGCCACCCTGGCAGCCATTTTAAAAATCTTACTATCACTACTAGTCTGAAACAGATGGTCATATTGCCATCAAGTTTTCAGGTAAAGAGTTTATATAATAATAATAATGATGATGATGATGATGATGATGATGATGATGATGATGATGATGATGATGATGATGATGATAATAATAATATAAATATCCTTCATTTATCCAGAGTGACATAATAGCTAATAGTTTACATTATGGCCCTCTAGAGACCATGTTGTATATCCAGTTTTGATTAACGTTAGAATATGTGCTTTTTTATCATGAAGATATTGGGCGAGATTGATAAAGAAGAAGATCCAAACATAATGATTATAAGGTGATCTTGCTTAAGTTTGGCTGAACAATTTTATCTCTCATGAGGCCATTTTTCTGGTCCAGCTTTGGTCAGTTTTGGAATATTTGGTTATATCATCTCTGTCTTGGATTAGTTCTAAAAATCAGTTAGATTTACATGTAATTATGAAGTAATGTTGAATTTAACCTGACTGAACATGTAACTGATTTGGGTTTGATCAAATTTTCAATATGGCTTATATCATCAAAATCTCAAAAGATTGTGATAACAAGTGAGATCTACACATATTAATGAAATAATCTTGCATCTGATTGTAACAAGTGAGATCTACACATATTAATGAAGTAATCTTGCATCTGATTGGCTGATTCTGTCACCATCCTTGTAGCCATATTTCTGGTCTGTTTTGATCAAACATAGAATATGTTGCTATATGATCAAGATTTTTAATGAGTTTAATAATTATTTAGTACTTCATAATGAGCAATCTTGTATTTGATTTGTTGAGCTGAAGTCAGTGTTTCTGGTTTGAGTTTGATCAAACTTGGACAATAGGTTTCAATTATCATCAAAATCTTTGAAAGAATCAATAACAGATTAGATTCACAAATAAATATGAGGTGATGTTAAATGTAATTGGATGAGCCTGTCACCACTCTGCAGTCCACATTTTTTTAATCTGATTTTGATTACATTTGGAATATATGTTTTTGTCATCGGTAGATTAGGTGCATTTAATAATGAGTGAAATCAAACATGTATCTGATTGAATATGTTGCCATTCTGAACTCAGTATTTCTGATCTGACTTTGATTAGACTTGGAATATCACCAAAATCTTGGTCAAGCATGATAATGAGCTAGATCAGTAACATAGCAAGAAATTCTGTATGCCCCCCCCTCTAATGTATTGTGAATTGTGGTCTCTCTCATTCATACAAAGATGCATGCACACACACATACACACACACATATACACATACACATACACACACAGAAGCTAATGCTGAATCAAATAGTAACAATTTTTTATAAAGAAAACAACAAAATTCATACATTTCAATAAAACAATCTATAAAATTTAGTAAAGCAATACAACCTAAGGATTAAAAAAATAATTCACAATTTGAAACCAAAAAGGTGTAAAATAGAAATATAACAAGTAACGACCTAAGTAGATAAAATAATGGGATGTAAGATTAGTTTGTAAAAACCAATGAGTCATTACAATCTTGAGAAACTATTATAATGATTCACTGAGTGGTGAGTGAATAAAGAAAATTGAAGAAAGATTTGATTAGATGCATTTCTGTGTTATGTACAAAGTACAATTTCAGGCTCATATAAACTGGGCAGTGTTGTAATTGAGGATCATAATTGCATTACACAGTTCAAGACATTTGTTTACAAGTAATTAAGAGGTTGGGGTTTTTTTTGCCAGTATTGATTCTGATCCAGCAAGAACTATTTCTTGTAAAAGTCATGTAAGATTTTGTGTATACTTGAGGGAATTATTTATAAAACCTGACCACATTTGAAATTCTGAAATATTTCAAAATGTTTGACATATTAGGTGAAAAAGACCTTTTCACTCCGTTGTTAGTTTATGTGTTGTCATTGTGATTAGTCATTTATATGTTGTCACATATATTGTGTATTTTTTTATGATATTTCATTTTCTTGATGCCATGATTTGCATTTTATTTCAAATTTTTCAACTTTTTATCATTAGCTTTTAATTTAAAAAAAAACAAGACAAAAGAACAAAAACTGTTTTCTTGATAAATTATGTCAGTTTGTTTGAAATCCAAGTGACTTCATGTGCCACAAGTTAAACTTTTAAATTTGTAAACTTTTAAAACTCATGCATATTATTTATGCTTTAACTCTGGAAATTTCTTTTATCAGACTTTAGTGAAATAGGTAAAACACATTATATAAAGTTTAGGAGATAGTTGATGTACATTGTGTTCTCACTATGCTACTGAAACTGAATCAGTGGATTGAAAATTTTGTTACATATGAGCAGATGAGCAATATCAGGCTTATTATTATTATTATTATTATTATTATTATTATTATTATTATTATTATTATTATTATTATTATTATTATTATTATTATTAAACTATTGGAGATTTTGTTTAACACTCTGGATGACAAAGTTATTCTTTCCAAATTTATGCCCTGATGATTGACATTTGTATTGAGTTTTCATCCTTTTAAACTCCAGTGCATACCATATATATTGAATTTTCATCCTTTTAAACTGCAGACTACATGTTTCCCATGGGTTACCTCTCAGTTTTATTGACATGGCATATTGGCTTGAATAAGACAACAGATCAGTCTGCTGCTGTTCTCCGAAAGCACATGGCTACCTCTATTGATTACTCTCTAACACATGTGTTGCCAGTCCTCTCCCTGCAGCCAGATGTAACAGCTACACCAAGACACCTGCAACACTATCTTTTAGTTAGCTCTTTAGTAAGGAAGGAGGAAAAGCTACAAAGCTCTACAGCAGTGATGGATATGATGCTGGCAAGTACTTACACATGATTACAGAGTTTCATCACTCAAGTGTTTGATGTTGCACAGTGAAGGGTCCTTCTTCATGCATTGGACTTGATACAGTTGTTGTTACAGCCTGACTCCCTGAAATTATTTATTGGATGTTAACACTGTTGTCTTAAATTGCTATATTCAGTTTGATGTTTACTGAAGGATATTAACATTTTTACACTACTTCATACTGTATATAAATTAAACAAAAATTTAAGAAAATTCTTTAATCACATGGTACTTGTCATCATGAACTGTCATCTGAATACTGCTGTATGATGAACCAAGGTACTTCACTGTGATAGAAAAGACTGGTTGATGTAGTGTTGTGTTGGGATTATCACACAATTCATGCTGTTGTGGTTTCATTCAAATTTGCAATCCAAGCAAGGAAATTAGGTTGATATGCAAATTTCACAAGTAACACAGTATACCATAGACAAAGACAACAGACAGAGCAAATTCCTGTGATCACAGACAACTTTGGATATTTCTGTCTTTGGATGATGAAAACATTTGAATGTCAACTTCATAGGTACATGTTATTCTATATGTAATTTGTTTTTGTCATGATATCTTAATTTAAGTGACATAAATTTACTCTGTGTGAGGGTTTTATTAAATGAAATTCTGAAATTGAGAAAGTGTCATTGAAAATGTGAGTGTTAAGATATTTAAATAATATATCTATAAAGCTAGGTACTTACTAATACTTGCACAAAATAATAATTCATTGCTGAGTCCACCTTAGCATAGTTTGTCATCATGTGCATATTCATTCATCTGTCCATTATGCTCAGTCCTAAATTTATTTACTTTCTGGCAGAATTATTGGCAGGCATGACATAAAGGGGATCTCTTGTTTTCACGTTAGATCACTTTTTACAAAATAGTTTGTTTCAAAAGAAGAGAATGAGTTTGGAGGCTTCCTATTGGTGGTATATTGTGAGTGATATTTCTGCTGCATTTTATTATTTGATCGTCTTTTCTTCCTAAATTTTGAGCAATTTATTTTACATTTTTTGAACATAAACCTTGCTTTGCACACTGTAGTCACTATTGTGCTGATGTGCTGTAAAATGCTACTACACTCTCTACATACATACTTCCCATTATAACAAATATGATTTTGGCATAAAGCTTGAATTCATTAAAATTACTAATTGTTTGCTTCATATTTAGTATTCGCATTACAGCATGATTCTTTCTCCATCTTCAGCACCCTTAAGGGTTCAGAAAGCATAGTGTCTAAGGCATTCACCATTAAAGATCACTCATACATCTCATGGCTTCAAGTCTAACCTCTACCAACAATAGCATTTGAAAAAGCATGCCAGTATCTTTCTCTTGATGGTCCTTTTCAGATTCTTCCTCTTTTGAATACATTGGACATCATTATTTTATGTAGATAAATTGTGTTAATCCCCACGAAATCGAACCAAACCAACCAGCAACCTTGAATGAATTTTGGACAAAGGTTGGGGATGCCTGAATTTATTATCAGATAAATATATTCCATATATACTCACATAATGCGCCAGCAGATCTAGATCTGTGCAGTTTGTTAGGAGGAATCAGTTGAACAAACCACATAGACTCGGATCTGCAGGTGCATTATGCTACAGCAGATCTGAACCTTTGTTGTTTGAAGCAAGTATATATGGTAATTAGTCGATATTTTTCACATTTTGGAAATGTAGGAGATGAGTTTATCAAGTATGTGCAAATCAGGAGAACATTATGACATTTCAATTGAAATTCACTCAGATTTTGGACAATAAGGGAAATTATTTATTTCTCTGTAGATGCATAGAATAGAATTTAGGTTAAAAGTTTGTCATTTGCTTTTATTTCCTAAATCCCTGATAGATTATCATCATGCTTGACATAACTTCTTTTAGTCCGATTTTCCTCTTACCCTTGACATCCCATTTTTGATATTTGGTTTTTTTATGTTACACCCCAACATAAAAAAACAAATATCAAAAATGGGGTGTCAAGGGTCAGAGGAAACTCAGACTAAACTTCTTTATGAAGCAAGACCAATTCCTTGTATAACTTAATCACTTGCCCCTTTTACCTTGGGGGTCATTGTCACAGTCATTGAAAAACTGTATTAGAACATGTTATTGTTTATTCTCAATTTACAGACCAACCATTTTAAGGAGGGGGCAGGGATTTTATTTTGTTTCATATATTTTTCTTTTTCCTGAATATAATTTGTTTCAATTAATATAATGGATATAATGTTCTCACAATAAATCAAATTTTTTAAAAACTTGTTTGAAACAGGCAGTTTATTGCAAAATTATGCCCTCTCAGGACCCAAATGAAATGGTCAGTCTTCTATAATTCCAAAACTACTTGATGGCTTTGATTCTTACTTAAGATGATTCATTATGAGGTGAAGAGAACGCGTTCTGCCATACAGCGTTCTGCCATACACTCGTTTACTTCATTTTCTCTGAGTTCAAGTTCACAGTTATAGAAATTTCATATCAAGTTTTTTTGTTACAGTTTTTTAATTTCCCAATAATTATTTTGAAGCCATATGTAAGACAATTCATTCTGCAACATACAGTACTTGGTTATGATCACCTTCATACTCTTAGTAAAGATGTGTTGACAATGTAGTTAAAGTTTATTAATTTGCCAAAATTTTTCTCTGGCCCATTCAGACATGGAATATAATTATTATGAAGCTAAGATAATTGATTATGCAACATGCTTTCTGAACATTTTGACCATGGGTCAAGATAATACATTTTGCAGCCATGTTTTTAGTTGTGGGCTAAACATGCAGGTCCACACCTTAATGTCTTCTGAAAACTAAAAAATCATTCAGGCAGAAAAAAGGGGATTAGCTGAATAAACTATTTAAACACATTTAAATTAACTTTGCTCCTTGTGTCAAGTTCAAAAAGTCTAACAGTAGATCTGAAATAAAATTTCTGAATAGTAAAATCTAAGTAGAAGAAAATTTGAAGATAAACATTTACTTTAAAATGTATGGTATCATAAAATACAATGAATATGCTTGTATAATACACTAGTATTTAGTTATTTAGTTTTCCATCAAATCAGTTAACTCAATAAAGTGTTCAGTATCTAACTTTTAAAAAAAATTATTGGATATAACAATATGTGCTGATTAGCATGAGTCCTTGGATGATTTGTGTATCCATTCTTCCACTTTAAGAGTATTTCACACTTGACAGCCCATGCAGAATACACATATTAGATGGGATGGGATTGCAGTTTCCTTGCAACTGTGAGGAATGCTTGCTGATTGGATAGCATTAAGACCCAGCTTTGGTTTGCTGTAAAGTTCTGTGCCAATGTTGCCATGCTGAATGTAAGAGAGATTCTGTTGTTCTTTCCATCACAGATAAAAGTAACTCTGTAAATGAAAATTTGAACAGATTTAATCAGATTGATTAAAAAGCAAGTTTCTCAGTTACATCTGTAGTATTATGGAAGCTTTAGATGAAGAATGTCCTGTGAGCTGAAGAACAACTGTATCTTTGTACATACAACCAAACAATATTTCCTAACCCAGTACATATATATATATATATATATATATATATATATATATATATATATATATATATATATATATATATATATATATATATATATATATATATATATATATATAAATTTTTATGGGTAATAGAAGACATTGAGAAGAAGAAGATATAGGCTCTGCACTAGTGTCAATATTTTGTGCATTTTTTGTTGGAAGTAGAGGTAAAGAAATATAAACATAATCAACTATTTTCTTTGATAGTTTTTAAAAGTGATGCACAGAATCAGGAATAAAAAACCATTGTTCTTCAACTGTTGCTGTGCAGTAACTAAGGCATATCTTTTATATCTTGAATCTTGAGATTTATGTGATATACAGACACAATTAATTTGGCATTTAGACATGATACACGAATAATTTAAACATTTTAAAACTTTAGATGTAATACCAAACAATCTGAAAAAAAATGTGAGAATTACTGAAAAAATATTATAATGCTTATGAGTTCATTAGAACTGTCATTGTATAGAAAAAGTGTGGAAGTTGTTTAGATGTTGTATTTAAAAAGATGTGTGGTACTTATTACCCACACCATTATCCAGTGTCAGGTGGTGTGCATATTGATTAATACACTTTTTACCTCCATTAATTAATCATGCAACATCAGATTTCAAACTCTGGACAGCAATGGTAATTTGGACATGTACATACCATTACTTGGGTTTTTTTTAACTTGTTTTTGAGTACATAATAATACATTTATAAAATACATTTGACCACAATAGATCTAGGAAAACTTCATAGATGAAAAACTTGCTGAGTAGGCAGCTGTTTATTCAAGAGAGAATTGAGAGATATTGTTAGTGCCATTTCTTTGATACAAATCCTAACAAATGTCTGGATCTGGAATACTTTTCGTTTTAATATTTTGTGCAATAGGAAAAACAATGATTCATAGTTCTCAACCATGTTTTAATGATGTTAAATGAGTTATCCTTTATCTTTTATTTTAAATCTCTTTTACAGAATTTTAAAACTTTTCCAATATTTTTTTTCACAGCAAATAGAGTGATTTATCTACCTAACCTTTCTGTGCAGTACTTCTTTTACTTAACATTTTTTAAAAAAACTTTACCTTTAGTTCCCATGTAGCCTGTATTGAGCCAAGGTGATGCAAAACACTACTACATGCATACCTATTAATTATGTCAGATTTCCCAGAAAATCTGCAAAAAAATGCCATGTCTGCCACTAAACTACAAAAAGCAAAGAAAATTCCACAGTTTGCAAAAAAATATGCATTTTGCTTGTGCCATATGCACAGCTTGTCATGTGCAGAGGCAAAAAAAAGTTTAGAATGTGAGGGATTGGCATTTAGTTCAGCTCATTTTAGAGGCAATTTTTATACCAACTGGGGATTTCATACTTCATTGGTTGATAATCTTGTGAATTTCTATATAGATGGCCGTCTGAAAAAATTTTGACTATAAAAATTAATTTGAAAAATGTCACAGACATCATTGTACTATTATATTTAATTTTTTTATTATATATATAGAAAATTTTTAAAAAATCCAAGGTTATCTTTCAGTAATTACCTTTGATAAAAACTGCTTGCCCAGCAGATTTTTCTGGTTACCTGGTAAATTACTGCAATTACCCTGAAGATTTGCTGTAATCAAATTTATTTCACAACTTTTGTATTGTATGTATATGTGTATGTGTGTGTGTATGTGTGTGTATATATATGTGTGTGTGTATGTGTGTGTATATATATGTGTGTGTATGTATGTATGTGTATGTATATATGTGTGTATGTGTTATGTATATGTATGTATATCATACTATCATACAGTGCTTGTAATTCACCATCAGTTCTGCTTATGAAACAATATCACATAGTTTTGATCTGTTTGAGATTAGTACACAAAGGGAGACAATCAAATGGTTACTTTTTTATGGCATTTTGTACTGATTGCCTGCCCCCCAAACACCATCTGTCCCAATACAGGTTTGGTGACTTTTATTGGACAGGGAATCTTTGATTATCAGCTTTTTAAGTTGTTGGCCACACCGACCAACTTTTCTATATTTTATGTTTATCTGAACTTATGTCATTCAGTTTCATGTCATCATTAATCAGATGCTATTAATTTTGTGTCCATACTGTCCATTATTTTTTTCTTTCTATATGTAAGTTTTGCTTACCCATTAACCTAATAGCCAGAATTGTACAATCCACATGAATTTCAATTAATTTGATTCTTTATATTTTCCATAATCCCAGAAAACAAATTTCACATGCTCTATGATGGTTTTTAGTTCTTATTTTTTCACATAACCAGTGGAAAGTGTTCTAACAGATCTTTGGTATTCAGTATGTGAAGTCAAAAGAAAAATACTATTGCCATATGTAATGTTTGTTGATAGCATTCCCAGTGTTGTTTCTTCAAGAGTTCACCCAAGGGGCCATTACCCTAGTAAGAAATGTGTTCACCCAAGGGGCCATTACTCTAGTAAGAAATGTGATTACCGTATCAAATAATGAGTAACTCACATTTGAATTAGTGTGGTTTCTGGCCTGTAGTAAATGCCCATAATGAGTATCCCAAACATTTGGATTAGTCTCTCTTCTCACCTGCATGAATGCCCAGCACTTGAATACAGCTACAATTTGGGCAGCCTTCTATAGATACTCCAAAGGACATTTTAGGGATCAAGCATGTAGCAGAGGAATTTTTTTTTTTTAGATTTCTATTATAACTTCTAACATAATCAGAGTTTCATAGTAATTTTCCTGTTGCCTTATCGAGCATTGGGAAAAATAATTAGCCAGTACCAATCTTTACCTCTGCTGGTTATAGATTAGAAGAGCTTAGAGATGGTTTTTCATTCATCATCCATCCATCCATCCATCCATTATGTTATTACTACTCCTCCTAAGCTAATTGGAGGATTGCCAAACTTTGCAACATTTTTATCCATGGTCAAGTTGGTCCTCAATGAAAATTGTTGCTTATATCAACATGGTGTTTTCACTAAATACTTGTTATGATATTTTTTGATATGAGGAGTTAGGGAAAATTAGGAGTGCATAAAGATTTGTTCATGCTGGGTGCAGTAGTTTTATGGATCTGATGTCTTTAAACATGAAGCTTAAAATGGATGCATAGTGCAGAGATGGCATTTAGGTTGATCTTTCTATTCTTTTTCTTTTGGAGTCCATGTTTTTGTTTACATAAATGTTTATATGTGTGCAGAAACCATATGATCCATTAGATGTATGTTGATCCTTTTTGTGGTTGTCGTTGTTATTGTTGGGTTTAATGCCATTTTTCAGCATAAGATAGGCTATACAAGGCACCTAGTATAAATGGTGGAAGAAGAACCCAAGGAAAACCCTGGAAAGAGCCACTGACCCACAGGAAATTACTGGCAAGCTTTCTCACATACCCACATTGGCCAAATGTGAGACTTGAACCCATGCAGACAGAGGTGAGATGGCAATGATTGGTAATGGTGAGCACTTCAGACCTCATGGCTAATTGGGACCCCTGATCTGTTTGTTTTTGTCTGCTATCAAGGCTTTCACAAAGACAAAAGAAAGTATGCTTTTCATTTATTTCTTTCTCTTTATTTCAGATTATCTTGTCTCCATAATGCCAGACAGCCCTGAAACCAAAGTTCCAAATCAGAATTCCATGTCTCCCCCAAATTCCATTGCAGGGGGAACAACTCATGCCATGCGAGACATCTCAAGACCAATATCAGGCAGTAGCATTGTCACAAGTATGTTTCTTCATTTCATTACATTCAATCAAGCACTGAGTATTTTTGTAAACTAAGCAAAGACTACCCTCCATGTAAACTAGTGCTTTAAGGAAACAAAGAATCATGAAAGAAAAAATGAATGTCCATCAATTTACAGTACATGGGATTGCACTAAAAATGTATTAGTAGCACATTATGTTACAGAGTACATGGGATTGCACTAAAAATGTATTAGGAGCACATTACATTACAGAGTACAAGAGATTGCTCTAAAAATGTATTAGGAGCACATTACGTTACAGAGTACATGGGATTGCACTAAAAATGTATTAGGAGCACATTACGTTACAGAGTACATGAGATTGCTCAAAAAATGTATTAGGAGCACATTACGTTACAGAGTACATGGGATTGCACTAAAAATGTATTAGGAGCACATTACGTTACAGAGTACATGAGATTGCTCAAAAAATGTATTAGGAGCACATGATGTTACAGAGTACATGGGATTGCACTAAAAATGTATTAGGAGCACATTACGTTACAGAGTACATGAGATTGCTCAAAAAATGTATTAGGAGCACATTACGTTACAGAGTACATGGGATTGCACTAAAAATGTATTAGGAGCACATTACAATACACATAACAAAAAAAATACTGTGGAGAAAAAAAATTATTAGTAATTAATTGCAGGAATACTTTTGAAAATGGTGTAACTAGCTTGTTCATTCCAAACTACACACTTGAATAAGCATGGGAAACACCTACAAGTCCTTGACTGAGTTAATGTATGTAGACTTGAGTAAATTTCAGAGGTTGTCACATACCATTAAAGGTTTCTGTGAAAATAAAAGATTAATATTTATCATTCTCTCTGTTTTTTTGGCTGTTTACATAATGTAAAGGCAGCTACATTGAATACATCACAGAACACAAGTGATTTATTCTCCAAAAAATGATTTACTAGCATCATATATGAATTTCTTGGTAGAATAATATTACTAAAAACAATCACAAAATGCATAAATCAAAAAGGAAATGTTTTTATGAAGTTTTCATAATACTTGATCTGTATACTTGATTGTGTTAATTTTATAAAAAAAATCATGAGAAGAAATGTACATATTTTGCATCTAGATCTCACATTATGGACCATAATCTTTTGTCAGGTATGAATGGAACGCATTCTCCATTAGGCAGCATAAATGGACGGACACCCTCACCACCCTCTGTTCCTTTTGTCTCCTCAAGCCAACAGTTACCACCTGCATGTGGTGCCAGACAGCTCAGCAAATTAAAGCGATTTCTTACAACACTTCAGCAGTTTGGATCAGATATTTCACCTGAAATCGGAGAAAGAGTTCGCACTCTTGTGCTGGGACTTGTAGTAAGTTCAACACTTTTTTCAATTTTCCTTTAACTAAGATTGTTTTCAGGAATAACAATTTATTTTTCACCAAGTAGTTACAGATGATTTATGATATTTGTTGCACATCTGGGGGGATCAGATATTTTTCTTTTACAGAGATAACAAGTTCAATTTGTAAATTCTGTTTGGTAGTTAAATTAAATGCAGAAAACATCATACCATATCTGATATAATCTCAACACTGTGCACCAGAAGATAAAGGTAAAGAAGATAGGTGTTTTGAATGTTTGCAAACTGCTATGGGTATTTTATATCTTTGATATAACTGGTTATTAAATATATGCATTATCTAAAGAGCTTGCTTTTGTATTCAGCACTGTATAATTTCCACATTATATGTTCTGGCTTGTGACTGGAAAAGTAAATGGCTTCAATCCTTGCTTAATATCATTAGGTGAATCAGTTTTAATTGGTTTGGGACACTTTACTTTTTAACCTGGCTGACTTCTGTCATGTTTTTCTAGAAAAATATTGTCATTTGAGTTATTGCTTTATTGCTGTATATGCATGTCCAGTGACTTGAAGTTAAATTGACAAACTTTTATCTCAGAATATTTTACAAATGCTTGATCATGCAATGAGTCCTGAATTACAGAGCTATTAGGTTTCTTACTTTTAGATAACCATTTTTATTAAACTTTGTATTGTCATAATGCTTTCAACCATTTTTATTAAACTTTGTATTGTCATAATGCTTTCAACCATTTTTATTACATTTGTATTGTCATAATGCTTTCAACCATTTGTATTACATTTGTATTGTCATAATGCTTTCAACCATTTTTATTACATTTGTATTGTCATAATGCTTTCAACCATTTTTATTACATTTGTATTGTCATAATGCTTTCAACCATTTGTATTACATTTGTATTGTCATAATGCTTTCAATATGATATCAAAATAAGCATTCAATTGTTTTAGAATTTAAATCTACAGAGCTTTTTTCTAAAGATGGCCAAGTTGTCTAAGGTTCTCACCTTTATAAATCACGGACATCTTACCTCTGTCTGCATGGGTTCAAGTCTCAGGCTTGACAAACATGGATATGCAGTGTATACCCTAGGGGTGTTAAATCGAAGGTTAAAAGAAACCCCAGGTGTCAACTGGGGGTCAAATAAAAAGTGTGGGGGTAAAAAATGTACCAAAAAATTTTCATCTGACCTATACTTTTTCAACTTGAAATAGGATATTGCAACTTGCACTACATACTCTCTCTCTCTCTCTCTCTCTCTCTCTCTCTCTCTCTCTCTCTCTCTCTCTCTCTCTCTCTCTCTCTCTCTCTCTCTCTCTCTCTCTCTCTCTCTCTCTCTCTCTCTCTCTCTCTCTCTCTCTCTCTCTCTCTCTCTCTCTCTCTCTCTCTCTCTCTCTCTCTCTCTCTCTCTCTCTCTCTCTCTCTCTCTCTCTCTCTCTCTCTCTCTCTCTCTCTCTCTCTCTCTCTCTCTCTCTCTCTCTCTCTCTCTCTCTCTCTCTCTCTCTCTCTCTCTCTCTCTCTCTCTCTCTCTCTCTCTCTCTCTCTCTCTCTCTCTCTCTCTCTCTCTCTCTCTCTCTCTCTCTCTCTCTCTCTCTCTCTCTCTCTCTCTCTCTCTCTCTCTCTCTCTCTCTCTCTCTCTCACTCACTCACTCACTCACTCACTCACTCACTCACTCACTCACTCAAAATACAAATAAACCAACAGGCACAATTAATATACAAATGTATTGTCCATTCAAAGAACAATTTTATTAGTTTATATTTCTTTTAGTTTAAAGACAAACTTTTAACAGTCTCCTTATAATCTTTTTGTAATAATATTATAGATCATTACATTGCATATAAACCAAAAAAAGGAAAACAAATCTTTCTAACCAAATGAGTTAGTTTACTGCCTGTCATAAAATATATACTGTCATTGGTTTCATTGCACTTCATTCTAAAACACATAGATAAAAAAAATCAAAGAGGCTAATGATTCATCTTCTCTTTAAAAAGTTACACTTGCACTTTTAAAATCTTTCTTTTGTTGCACCAAAGTTACAAACCAACAAAATCAGTAATGACTCTGTAATCCAAGTAATGCATTTGTCTTTGCAAGTTTACTGATTTCATTGTTGTGAAAGAATGTCTTGGGTGATAATGTGTACTACAGATATCTTGTGGCGAACAAGGGCAAATTTTAAAAAATTTAAACCCTGTCCTAAAAGGCTTATTCACTTTTTGTCTTTGCAATCACATGATCAGTAATCCCAATGGACGTGCTGTATTCCAGTCAAGGGAATTATTTTCTCCACTTTTCATTAAAGTTAGATCCTCAGTTACTCTTTTGTGTTCTGTTTCTTTCACTTTTGTGGCTAATGATTCTTAGTGCATGTCATTTAAACTTTGAGATCACTTTCTAATGCTATATATATTGAAGTTAAACATCTGGATGACATCTTGCTGAGCACAATGGAAATCGTGTGAGAGCTCAAAAGATTAGAGGAACATACTCTGTCATAACTTTGCCTAATCTAGTCTGGTCCTCTGTTTGGTATAGTGTAGTGGAATGAGGGAGCATACAAAACACGGAACTAGACTATGCCTATGCACGAAGCATACAAGGTGACATCCGTCATCCAAAGCATTGTTATTAAATAAATCCTGATTGCATTTTTCAAATCCTTTGCATCAAAAAAATGCATGGCAACAAAATGTGTGTCAATTTTCTCCAGCATGCATCTGTGATGTACAAATGTGCATAAAGGGAAACTGGTGTGTGCAAAAAGCTTGCCAGTAGATTCCCTTGGGTTGGTGGTTCTTTCCAGAATTTTTCCTGGTTCTTCCTCCACCAGATATACTGACTGCCAACTGATTATATTTAATTATGTTATTTTTTAGTATGTAAGGAGAATAAAATTAGCTTTTCATAGATACCATATTTTGGTCAAGTTTATAAAGTTATAATTGTAATGGGAATCCAGGCAATCCAGGCGGCACATGCCTTTAAAAATCACTCATGCATCTCACCTGTCCTTGTGATTTTGAGACTTTACTAATGTGGGTATATGAGGAAGTTTGCCAGTAGTTTCCTGTGGTTTTGTGGTTCTTCCAGGGTCTTTAATGGTTCTTTATTCACCAAATATACTGGCTGCCATGTATAGCTTGTCACATACTGAAACATGGTGTTATTAAACACCTCAAAATCACACCAGATCAAATATATCTGTAATTTTCTGAAAGTATAGTTTGCAGTATATTTAAGACACAAGTGAATTACAAATTGGAAATGATATTATGTATGCTGGTACCCAATTCAACACCCTTCTCTGAGACATTGTAAGATATATTTCCCTTTGTATAATGGAATACAATGCATTCACTTGAAATTCAGTTCATTCTGATGTGTCAAGAACATGATACAGAAAATATCAATGAATTTGGTCCCATTTTGCAGGAAACAGAATCATACACAAAACATATAATAAATATAGTGTGTGTTCAATGAATTTACTTCTGAACAAAGAGTTTTTTCTGCCTGAGTTCTTGGCAACTTGAGGTAATGCAATGAACTGTTAACTCTACAACCCTCAGGGTAGTTATTTTATTACTTCTCAGGGAATATGTTGATTGGTCTGGTATAAAATTAACTGGTATAATTACATGGGAGAGGGATGAAAGCAGCTTCAGCAAATATTATTCAGTAATAAATATCAAAATTCATTTAGGGCTAATATTTGGGTTAAACCTGTCATTCAGGACAGTCAAGATATCGAGTCATTTTGTCCATTACTAAACAGGAGTCCATGCATTCTAAAATAATGAATGGTATGTGCTCTAATCATCTGTCCATTACTAAACAGGAGTCCATGCATTCTAAACTAATGAATGGTATGTGCTCTAATCATCTGTCCATTATGAGATATTTTCTGCCCAAGTCATTAGGACAATTTTTTTTTTTCATTTTGAGCATTTTGTCTTCTTCTGGGTGTTTAATATTGTGATGGACATTCAATTTTCAACTGCATCTCCTGTAATGCATGTCAAGGGAAGCAACTTAGTCTGCATTCAAGTACCTTAACTAATATGAGTTTAAGCCCTTTTTTTATCAACATTGTATATAAATCCATTAATCTTTTCTCTTTCTAAATGAGATAATTGAGTGATATTCATGAAGATGCTCTTCTGATTTTTTTATATTATTAAATTTATATTTGTAAGTAGAGAATTAACTGGTCACTGTTTAAATATAGACCTACTTCACAAGCAATTAATTTTTAAAACAAATATTTCCTATTCATTCTTGAATGCCATTTTCATGTCTCTTTTCAGAATTCTCACTTATCAATAGAAGAATTCCATGCCAAATTGCAAGAAGCTACCAATTTTCCACTCAGACCCTTTGTAATACCATTTTTAAAGGTAAGAACTATCACCTTTCCACTGGCAGACCCTTTGTAATACCATATTTAAAGGTAAGATCTACTGACTTAGTAACAAATAAAAAATAACACAATATGTTTTCTTTAGAAACACTTCAACATTCTATTATTTAAGAGCAAAAGCATCCATAACTTTAAAGGAAAAGAAATACCCATGATCTTAAGGAAATAAAAAACTCTGGAGAAATTTTGGAAGTTGATTGAGGCTGATCAGATGATGGGAATTGAAACCGCAACCTTCTTGTCATGAGACCAGTGTTGTGCCATAGCAGTTGCCTTGAGTTGGGATCTGAATGATTTTCCTATAATAACTTCATTGATGGTGCCCCTGGTGGTAGGGACAGACCCAAAAATTAATTTTGACTGCACAGATTAATTCCCCCTTTATTGCATCAATAAGTGTGCATACGTTAATGGTGGGGCTATGAACAGTTTCTTAGTTATAAATTGAGACCTAGTTCCCAAGAGCAGAGTGGTGTCCAGGGGGCAATAGTTGTTGTATAAATATGGTATATGTAATAAGACAAATGACATCAGTATTATAGATAATGTGGCAAGTACATGCTTCAAGCTATTCTTTCCCCTCTGCAGTTTCAGGACAATGCATTCACAAGCTGACATGTCAGCTGCACAGGTGAAATATATAAAGCTGTGTTTTTGGTTAAAACTATACTGAGTTACCATGATTGCACAGAAAATGTGAAAATAAATTCCTATTGCATATTGATGCATTAAAAATATAAATGTCCTCTTAAGGAAATTTAACATTATGTCTGTGTGGATTTCACTCTTGGAAAACAAAATACTGCTTTCAAAGTCAATCTTAGGTCTTTCTTAATTGTTCTTCTTAATTGTTCTTCTTCTGGCAGTATCACTCGATATTTTGTTAATTCTGCTTTGTTTAATGTCACAAGAGAGTGAAGGTATCAATGTATTATATACCCAGCTGTCAAAGATATTATGTCATTCTCATGTCTGCAGCAGAGTACCACACTGTCAATGGTATGGTCATTCAGACAGCCAGTTATGGAGCTTTTAAGCTTCTTCTGCACTGATTTAGTACTGCTATTAAAATGAATTTTATGTATGTAATAACTTCTGTTGCTAAGAACTTCCCTCCTTTCTACCACTATTATGTCCTTCAAGTCTTGGTCTGAAAAATAATAGCAAAGTAATTATATGTGGTAAGTATTATGTAATTAAACTTAGTTTTGCTTTACAAAACTAAATCTTCAATCATTATTGTGTGTGTATTCCTTAGAAAGTTAAATGAACCCCATGAACAGTTACCATTTTTGCATCAGTATGCATTGATTTTTAGTTTGTATTTGCCAGTGCTCAGAAACAGTTGGTTAAAAATGCAAAATTAAATAAATAACAAAGGGCCATCTTTTTGAAATTTATTTTCCTTTATTTCAGGCCAATTTGCCTCTTCTACAGAGAGAACTGCTTCACTGTGCACGAATGGCAAAACAGACACCTCAGCAGTATCTGGCACAAAATGAGCATGTTCTCTTTAACCCCTCACACTCACCTGTAGGATCTCAAGACTCACCTGATACAGAATTCAATGAAAATGGCAAGAGGATATCTCCAGACAGGTAAGTAAAAGTATGCTGTCCTTTTCAGCATCCTGCTTTGCCAAGATGTGATGATACCAATTTATGTCCACATGCCTTTGTACATAATATGCATATTATGTGCATAGTCTACTGTCATGTTTCATACACCATCAACCCCTACAACTATAATGCTTGCACTCTTATTTTGCATGTAGAGATTTTGCAAATATCTGTGCTTGAGAATCAACTAGAAATCAGTATTTTGTTAAATATAACTATTCATATATCTTATAAATAACTATTAACACTAAAATGTTTATAAAAAATTACAGATTATGCATTACTTGCAATAAAATCGGTAGGTCCTTCCTCATTGACAAAGAGGTTTAAAATGTTGAGAATTAATGTGGTACTTCAGGCAATGCAAAACAGTTTAGGATTTTCATCCATTGCCACACCATAACCTCAGAGATACTGCTAGGATGCACAAATGTGGAAATTACACAAAATTGTATATGAATTCATGCATATGGATAATAATGATGCACAAAACCCGCTGCAAATTAGTTTGAAGTCACATAAGTTGGTTTCAATTTGTATCAAGGAGATTGGAATAAAGTGCCTTGCTGAAAGAAACACCACAATCACTAATGCCAGTTGATCCAGTGGTAGAATTCTAATCTGCACCCTATCGGCACACTAATCACTGAACCACTGTGACATCTTCATGCCATTTGGAGGATTGTCATGGCAACCATTTTGAAATAAATATTTGTTTCAATGTGGATTTTCCACCTAAAGACTTATTATGATGTCTTGTTGGTTCCAAATGAGAATAGTGTCAGTCTGACATGAAGTATGGCCACTATGTTGAAAATTTTGCTATCACTACCTTTCTTATTAGAGTCAAATTGATATAGAACTGTCCTCAGAAGACTTCAGATGACTTGGACACAAATGAAAATGGTTTCCTTATGGCCATCTGGAAAATCTTGCTATTGTTATTCCTCCAGAATGGCTGGCCATACATATTGACTTGGTTTTTCATCAAAAGACTTCTTATGATGCTATTTGGTCCTAAATGAAAATGGTGCCAATTTTTAAATCCAATATGGCCAAGACTTATTATGATGCTATTTGGTCCTAAATGAAAATGGTGCCAATTTTTAAATCCAATATGGCCAAGACTTCTTATGATGCTATTTGGTCCTAAATGAAATGGTGCTAATTTTTAAATCCAATATGGCCAAGACTTATTATGATGCTATTTGGTCCTAAATGAAAATGGTGCCAATTTTTAAATCCAATATGGCCAAGACTTCTTATGATGCTATTTGGTCCTAAATGAAAATGGTGCCAATTTTTAAATCCAATATGTCCATCATTGTGCCCATCTTGAAAATTTCACTGATGCTCAAGAATATCCCATCAATGCTAAGCAGTTCAAAGAAAGAATTGGTCATGCCTTGAATTCATGGAAATTCTTTTTGGCTGCTAAAACTTTGGCTTCTTCCAAGTACTGTTGTTGTTTTTCAAGGTCTTTGATCCATTTCATTAATATTATAAGGAGAAATTGTGCCTTATGCAGGTGCCAGGAATTTAAATATTTAATACAAATTAAAAATTGAAAACTTATGAAAAAATAAATTGTGCCTTATGCAGGTGCCAGGAATGTAAATATTTAATACAAATTAAAATTTGAAAACTTATGGAAAAATACTGTCCTAATTCTTGACACTAAATTTTCAAATTTTATAATAATTTTCAATTAATTTCAAATTTAAATGTAAGCTGAAGAATTTAATTACCCCGTAAGTCTATAGAAATCATAAACGATGGTGAAAACATTTTGATTACCCTAACTATCATGTAGATTACCAAATGTTTTTTTTTTAGTGAACAGTAAAAAACTGCTGACATATTGTACTACTTATGATCACATAGTTCCCAACATAAAGCAGTCATGATCAATCCAACATAGAGCAGTCATGATTAATCCAACATAAAGCAGTCATGATCAACCCAACATAAAGCAGTCATGATCAATCCAACATAGAGCAGTCATGATCAATCCAACATAAAGCAGTCATGATCAATCCAACATAAAGCAGTCATGATCAATCCAACATAAAGCAGTCATGATCAATCCAACATAAAGCAGTCATGATCAACCCAACATAAAGCAGTCATGATCAATCCAACATAGAGCAGTCATGATCAATCCAACATAGAGCAGTCATGATCAATCCAACATAAAGCAGTCATGATCAATCCAACATAAAGCAGTCATGATCAATCCAACATAAAGCAGTCATGATCAATCCAACATAAAGCAGTCATGATCAACCCAACATAAAGCAGTCATGATCAATCCAACATAAAGCAGTCATGATCAACCCAACATAAAGCAGTCATGATCAATCCAACATAAAGCAGTCATGATCAATCCAACATAAAGCAGTCATGATCAACCCAACATAAAGCAGTCATGATCAATCCAACATAAAGCAGTCATGATCAACCCAACATAAAGCAGTCATGATCAATCCAACATAAAGCAGTCATGATCAATCCAACATAAAGCAGTCATGATCAATCCAACATAAAGCAGTCATGATCAATCCAACATAAAGCAGTCATGATCAACCCAACATAAAGCAGTCATGATCAATCACACCTAAGTTTCTCAAGTCCTTGTCAGCTGAGTTTTATTCAGTGACAGATTTCCCATTGATGACCTCATTTTGGTTGTAGATGGTAGTCTTCAGATCTATAAAAAGTATTGAAAATAACTATTTTTAAATTAAATTCCTGAACCAGTTAAAGTGATCTAGTTCACATGCATATTTTGGGAAATACTCACCATCATTTGTGTTCTAGTGTTGAGATATAAGTATTTTTTAAATACTTGGCATATCTTAAAAATTTTGAGAGGTGAGATATTTTGAATAGGTGTACATCATTTTGGCAGGACATTATGTTGTCAGAGAGATTTTTTACATTATGAAACAATCTTGGTAGTAGAATATGCTTCAATCAGCATACATTATTGCATTCATTATCATGGTCAATTTTCAAGTGATGATTAAGACTTGTTGAAATTTAATCAGTTGATCTAGTGAGTACTTTATGTCCATTCGGACCAGAAAAAAATGTCTATTTGTGAACCTGCTCAAAGTTGACAGATAATAAAATAATTATATCATTTAGAGCCAGTCACTGACTGAGGATATTTAAATTATCCAGATGGAAAACAATTATTCTATTAACATCCAGATAATTTCCATGAATGACAGTATATAAAACCATGCTTTTTTGTATCAATTACATCATCAATAATTTTATTGTATCCAGGCCCAGAGAAAATGGAATGGATCAACTTCCAGCCAAGCGGCACCAACCAATTAGTCCCCAGAGTAATAGCCGAGTCAGTCCAAATGGTGTGCTTAACCTGAATGCAGGACCAATTAGATTAGAAGATATCAGTCTATCACGTGAAATCAGGGAACGAGAAAAACTGGAACGTGTGAGGGCAGAACGGGAAAGATTGGAACGGGATAGAGAGAGGGAAAGAGATCATCATTTTTCAGCATATGGTAACTGTTATTATTATTAACATTATAAGGTATTAAGATTCACATTCAAAGGAAGGAATCAAAAGATGTCATTTATTGTTTTTGTGTTTTACACAGCAACACTAAAAGTTATATGATGCCAACAGCTACAATGCCTTGCACAAAGACGCACCATAGGCTGATGCAGTGACTACTCTTAGGGCAAAAAATAAAAAGAAAGAAAACAAGTCCACATTAATTTTCTGGTGGTTAAGTGTATTGTATCTACTCAAATCCAAGTTTATTAGTGCTGTCAGGACATTATTTTTGACAATAAAAGTAATAATGTGTTGAGGTATTCATATTTATTTACATAACTTAGCTGAACCAGTGGAAGTTTTGAAGCTTTTGACAAAATAATATGTTTTCATTTTGTACAATACATTGGAATCTTTTGGAAACTGGATTCCTTTGAATTGTTTTCTTTCAAATTTCATGGGTTGGAGAAAAAAGACATTGATAGTATTTAAATTGATGGATTGGTGAAGGGATCCTATTTTTTACACACATTTCAATTTGTGATTGGTAGCAACCACAAAACTAACAAGTGGGTACCTCAAGATAAGTTGTGCATTCACAGTATTAGCAAATAAACTGCAAAAAACTGTCAAGTTGGAGAAATTGTTTCAGACCATGTGTATTTACTAATTGTTTTAGTTACAATAATGTATGCATTTTATGCCACTGTAATTGGTTTAAGTTGTGTATTCTGTTGCAGGTTTTTCTCGACCTGATTCGGCTTTTGATACAATAGAGAGGCTAGATGATGACTGGAGACATGTGGAAACAGTAAGTTCACTAGCAATTATATATTACCTGCTATTATTGCATTGCTTTATCTTTTCCTGGCACTTGTCCCTGTTCAAGAACTTTATTTCCTCCTCCAATTATTAATTTGGAGGTCTAGAATAAATGTCATAATTGTAGTATGACACATCAGTCCACTTCTGGCAACTGGAATATCATCTTTTAGTTTGGTTTTCTTGTGTGTCTGTATGTGTCTATTTGGTATTCAGCATTTCATCATTAATGTTGTCTTTGGCAGATCTACTGTCAATCAGAACCTTTTTTGTGTTGTATCTGTTAATTTCTCCTCAATTCTTTGTTCATTTTTGTATATTTGTGATATTTTCATTGATTTGAGAGTTTTTAGTAAATCACCTGTGATATTATGGTAACTATTATTTTTCCCCTTTACTTACCAATTTGTTTATCTGGTTAATTGGTTTATTTCTTACATTCCTTTCAGCCTTCCAAAATGTCACAAGGTATTGATAAATGTGGGAATAAAAAAGGCAGCATGTAAAAATCCACTCTGGTACCTTTATAGTGTACATGGTATTTGCACGAATGGATAGTTTCCCCATTTGTTGAAATGGCCTTAGGATGTTTGGAACCTAGCAGAAAGGTACCAATCCTACAGGAATTTGCAATTTTCAGAAAGTTATCAGGCCTATAGGAGGTTTAGAACTGTGCAGAAAGTTATCAGGCCTATAGGAGGTTTAGAACTGTGCAGAAAGTTACCAGACCTGTATAGCCAGGAACAAGGTTCTTGCATCATCCTCTTTATCACTATAGGACCCCCTCCATTTCCAAAATGGGTTTAAAGCACTTTTTGGTGAAGGAAGTCACTAGTGTCTGGGATAAGAAAGCTGTCCACTTCCACTAGGGGGAGGTGTCACTGGTCCATGGTAGAAAGTGTCAGCTCCTGAGGTATGGATCCTTAGGGAGGTTGCCAGCCTCCAATAGTGAGCCCTGCCTTCCTGACCCAATAGAAGTGCAATCATCAGATGAATTTAAATCAAGATTGCCAAATGCATCATTTGGGTTTGAACTTCAGTTAAGCCTCCATATTTTAAGATGTCAGTAGGAGAATTTTCTTGAATTGGTGCAGTAGCAAACAAATTGACCATTTAACTGTAGTTGCAGATTTTCTTCTTGTTTTTGATGAAATTAATTGCTACATAAGCTGTGGAGTTTTAATACTCTTAATTTATTTGTGGATTTTATTTGTGGAAACTTGCTTTTTTTATTTATATAGATTTATATATATATATATATATATATATATATATATATATATATATATATATATATACCAACATCTTTCAAAACTGACTGGGTTCTCTGAGCTCCAGATACCACTCACTTGCTCATTAATGTCAAGGGTGGATCCTTTATTTGTGGTTTAGTCATTAGCTAAACCTCATCGTGAAATTTTGAAAAAAGTTTTTGTTTGAGAAACTTGCCCATAAAACAGTCCTCTTTTCCCTGGCATTGATAGGGAAGAGGAGTAAAATTCATGCCTTGTCATGGAAAAATTGATGTTTACATTTTAATGGTAACTGTGATATAGCTAATTGTAATATTATCTTAAATCTAAATGCTATTATTTCTCAATTATTTCCTTCCTGATGACTTGATGTTCAGTCTATGTCCAAGGAAATTATTCAGATGATCAGAAATGGAATGATACTGGGATCACACTTTTTATATTCTAGACATCCAGTTGCTAATTGGAAGAGGGAATAATGTTTATTTTACATGGTAGATAGTGTCAAGAAATTAACAGATTGTAAGAATTACATAATTGCAAAAAGTTTATGCCCCCAACACAGACACACACTTATTGTTAAGTGTCTGTCAATCTAGATGTATATGTAGATCGATCAATCATTTTAATGTTTGCCGTAAAGAAAATATAGTTTTTTCTCCTGTTTTCAAAGATGTTAGTATATTTAATCTGAAAAATTAAAAAAAGAAAAACGAATTGCAGCAGCTTGATTTCATTACGAATAAATTTTTTCAGTATTGTCAAAGACATTTTCAGACAGATATATGGAGAAAAAGCTCAACTGAAGACTTGGATTTTCAT
Source organism: Potamilus streckersoni (assembly GCA_016746295.1). Taxonomy (NCBI): domain Eukaryota; kingdom Metazoa; phylum Mollusca; class Bivalvia; order Unionida; family Unionidae; genus Potamilus; species Potamilus streckersoni. Next base: position 2,562,068 of record JAEAOA010001852.1, read on the forward strand.
GATATCTCTATGAAATTAAACCAGTTTTAGGAATTGGTTTAAATAGTTATAGTCAAAAATTTATTTTCATTCTACAAGTGATTGTTGATCAAATTGTATAATTGTCCAGGACTCTCATTCATTTCAGATGCTAAACTGCATTATGGGAATGATAGATAAGACAAAAAGAGCCATAGCAGTGCTGCAAGAACGCAGTATAAGAGACAGAGAAGAATTATCCATGTGGATGCATCGCCATACGGATGGTGATATTGATAAAAAGAGAGGAGACAGTTTCCTGAGAAATTCAGATGATAGAGTTGCTGAAATTCGTAGAAGAGCAGGTGTGACTATTGTTTATCTCTTTCTATATCTTTATATTTTTGAATTTTAAATCTTTGTTCCGATTTACTCAGATGTTTTCACCTTATTAATGAGGAATTTTTCATATACCATATATACATGATTAAAAGTCTAGTAAAACTGCAAAAACAAAGACCCTGATCTGCCAGAGCACAATGCACATGAAGATCAGGGTATGTGTTATTTGTTCTACTGAATATACACAACAAACTACACACACCCAGATCTGCTGGTGTATGTTGCAGATCTGGGTCCATGTAGTTTGCACTTGGACCCTTCTTTTAACTTAGTATATACAGTATGCAGTGATATTTATTTGTAACAAGCTAAGATTTAATTTGGAGCTCATACAAAATATGTAGTTTCAGTTTTAATCAAATTCTTTTTAAACTAATAAATTTCATGCACAAGTTTCATTACAAACTGTGCATAATATCTTTCTTTCTGCTGTGAATTTTTTAGTCTATCTTGTGTGATAGACATTTGCACATCTGCATGCATTTATTGTGCATTACTCTTTGCTTAAATCATTTCATATTTACATCTTCATTGGAAAATATTTTGTATGCTTACCATTTGAATGAAAAGACTGAAGAAATATTAATGTTCTATAAGAATTAGGCTGCCATTATGAAAACTCGGGTCAGACTGGAGTTGAGGAAGATCTTATGCAATACTGGGATTTACAAGATTTAAATCAAGGTTATTCATTGATTTGTTCTATATTTAGAGGAAGCTGTACAAGAGGTGAAGCGACAGGCAATGATTGAACTCCAGAAAGCAGTGTCTGCTGCTGATGCCAAAGCATCAGAACTTGTAGCCAATGAGAGGTCAAAGATAGACCGAGCATTGACAGAGGCAAGAAAACAGGCCCAGGAAGAGCTGCTTTCTACAATTAACCATCAGGAAGAATCCAGTGAGGTATTGTTTATTTCTATTGTAGGTTTATTAACAACTGCATACAGTAAATGGTGAATTAGTTGCTACTTGACAATTAATTTCGATGAAGTTATATGTCTGCATAACCTGGTTTGAATGATGGTAAAGTGAAAGAGAAAAATACAGGAAAATAGTAACGCTGATGTCTAACTCTTTTACCAAACTTTGTAATTAGCTTTTCACATGACTAGACCTTTATGAATTTAATATTTGCACAATGTTATAATGTAACTCAAAAAAAATCTCTAAATATTGGTTACCAAGAAAGTTGCTTTTACTTCCCACATATGCCATAACAATGGTCCAGTTATGAATTTTACCATCCACAGTTCTATGTAACCTACAGAAATCTGTCTGTATTGGTAAATGCACCATGTCTGTCTTCACAATTTTAAACACATGATCAACATTTCTTCTTCTTCAGGGAAATAGAAATGGTCTCTATGTGTCCCTTTTTCTGTCTATCAGATCACCTTGTTAATGCCTGAACATCCATAGTATTATTAGATTTGCATAAAGTTTGCAGTGAAATTTATCACAACAGCTTGGATGAGTTCATTGATTAAGCAAATTTTGCACACAAGTTTTGAAAGACAAAACCCATGATTATCTTAATATATGCATAATACACAATAATACACATAATACACAATAATACACAATAATACACATAATACACAATAATACACATAATACACAATAATACACAATAATACACATAATACACAATAATACACAATAATACGGGGCCCTGAGTGGCCGAGTGGTCTAAAGCGCTGTCCGTTACGGATCACTGCCATTTCACCTCTGTCTGCGTGTGTTCGAGTCTAAGATTCGGCTAATGTAGATATGTGAGAAAGCTTGCCAGTAGCTTCTCGTGTGTCGGTGGTTCTTTCCGGTGATTTCCCGGTTTCTTCCTCCACCATTAATACTGGCCGCCATGAATAGCCTATCGTGTGCTGAAAAATGGCGTTAAGCCCAACAACAACAACAACAACAACAACACAATAATACACAATAATACACAATAATACACATAATACACAATAATACACATAATACACAATAATACACATAATACACAATAATACACATAATACACATAATACACAATAATACACAATAATACACAATAATACACATAATACACAATAATACACAATAATACACAATAATACACATAATATACAATAATACACAATAATACATAATAATGTCGCAAACTTTCTATCTTAATCAGAGGTCTCGCTAGGAGTGCAGTTTAAAATTAGGAGTCCAGTTTGGTAAAAGTAGGAGTCCCACCAGCAAAAGTTGCAGTCCCACCAGTAAATCTTGCAGTCCCCTCTAAGCCAGAAATCACGTACTTTCTTACACTTGGATACAGTCACATCCGAACTATCAGTTATAGCAACTTTAGCACAGTTCTGAATCTCCTTGAAATCTTCATTATTTTTCCATTTAACTACAAAACACTTGTCTAAATTTGCAAACAGCATTTTGTCCAAGTCTCTTGATTTCGAGTTTGCGGGCAATATTTATACGGCAACAACTAAAAATAAATCAATAACAGTGACTTCGCTGGGCCAATGTCACAAAAAAAAAACTACAAAAAAAAACATGTCTAAATTTGCAAACGGCATTTTGTCCAAGTCTCTTGATTTCGAGTTTGCGGGCAATATTTATACGGCAACAACTAAAAATAAATCAATAACAGTGACTTCGCTGGGTCAATGTCACAAAAAAAAACTTGTCTAAATTTGCAAACAGCATTTTGTCCAAGTCTCTTGATTTCAATTTCGCAAGCAATATTTATATGGCAATAACCAAAATGAAATCAATAACAGTGATTGTGCTGGGCTTCGCCAGTGTTGCAAATTGCAATTATGTTTTACATATTGGCAACAAAAAATACCATCTGGCCATATTTTTGGCTACAACATTTTTGGCTGATAAAAATGGTATCTACAGTTTTGAGTTTGGAGTGGAGAAATTCAAAGGCACCATGACAGGAAGCTGCAAACTTGGATATAAAAATGCACTGGAATCAATTGTTACGTAAACAAATCTTTATTTCATATTGCCCAACCACCCTAACATTTAATTGTTATGTCATAACCCGCATATGCTGATACCTGGCCTTGATACTGTATGCTGTAATATAATCAAACTAGCCATGCAACTGATTAGCTACAATCGACCACCTCTGAGAGTGTTAATGTGAAATGACTTCAGTTGACCACACAACAGCAATTTTAAAATAAATTTAAAAACAAACAACAGAAAAAATTAGTTTTGCTGCAACTTTATTGAAAACTGATTACCTCTGAAGCACCCATATATACTAAGGAATTTTTTTAATAAAAAAATTGTGTCAGTGTTCTACAATTCATGTGATGTTGCCACAGCAATAACAAATGGGTATTTGTTTTGTCCTTCAAAGGGAGCCTATAGCGGCAACTTCAATAACACATGCTCCTTCATCAAAGCAAGCCGGCGACATTTGATCAAAGAAGTCAGCAGCAAACTAAAATTAAAGCACTGCTTCAGTTTTCATAGTGATTAGAACATATTTATTTTGCTGCAAAAGTTTCCTCCTTGCAACAAAAACATGCATATGGAGAACTCGTGTGGGTGACTTTCTGTGTCACAAATAAAATATTTGCTTCCAAATACATGTAATTAAGCGTTTCCGAGATCTCTGTTAATATATATATATATATATATATATATATATATATATATATATATATATATATATATAAAACACAATGGCTGAACTCTCTATCTAAATATATGCATAATACGCAATGGCATGAACTTTCTATCTTCTACAGTCTATGGATTCAGTTTTCTAGACAACTCAGCAAGACTTCAAATGAATCTAATAATTAGTAGATTCTGTACATATTTCTTTAGAGTTATGGGCCTTGATAATTTTAGCATAGGCAATGTTAATACACAGTCTTGTGAACATTCTTGCTTCCATATTTATTGCTGAATTTTTGTGTACAACTCATGCTAATGTGTGACACACACTGATTTTCAACCCGGAATGAGCTGAAGAATTTTGTTTTGCCATAAAATGTTCATGCGATGTTTCACAATCATGATGATTTTGCTCCATTTTCTTAATGTGATAACCAACAGTTACCAAGCTCTGAAAAGTTTCCACTTGTGGTAAGGAGGAACACTGTTGATTTCAGGGTCAGAACATTTAAGGTAATTTTCACTGACTGAAAGAAGAAAAATGGTGTCTGCACAATAATAATAATATTTACAGTTACCTAATTTTGTTGTGACTGGCTGGCACTTTGGGTGAGGAAGAACCCTGTCAAAAGATCATAAGGTCAAGGTCACTGTGACTAAAAGAAGAAATATGGTTTCTGCAAAATAATTGGAGTTCTCTATCATTTACAGTTAACAAACTTTGTGGATGGCTTGCACTTGGTGAAAGGAGAACCCCACTGATTTTGGAGACAAAAGGTCAAAGGTAAAGGTCACAGACTGAAAGAAACACTGTTTCTGCATGATAACATTAGTATATATCATAGACCTGGTTCAAACTTTGTAGAAAGTGTGTTCTTTGGATAAGGGTGAAGCCTGTATGTTTTGTCTCCCCCAACAGTCAATGTTAATCTGACTGAAAGAAGTAGAATTGTTTCAGAACAAAAATTTCAGTTAGGTACATAGAGAACTGTATAACATTAGGCAGGCATATGCTGTGCCAGTGCCAGTACTCCTGTTTTGTATGTAATAAAATAAATGTTAGATACTCCCAGTAGTGATCACAAGTATAGGCATAGACCAATATAGTAGACCAATAAATTTTCAGTAAAAATTTCAGAGATAATCAACTTTGAAAAGTAATTGGATATATCAGAGAATTTGAAAAATTGGAAATGATACCTAGAGAAAAAAACATCAAAGACTGCTACAACAGGTAATAATAGGCAGAGAAAGAAACTATATTAGATTGGCTAGTGGCACAAAAGGAATCAACACATTGACATGTTAACCATTTTTATTGAAATGGTGTGAGAAGTGATAATTTATCGAAACTTCTCAAGTCAAATAGAAAAACACATAAATCAAAAATGCTTATGCAAAAGAAATTCTAAACTATTTTCCAACAACGAAGATATTGAATAAACAAAAGAGTAAGCTTCAGTGTAGGAAATACAATCAGCATTTTACCTGTTGAAATGTCTCTTGTTAAATTCAAAACCTTAACAGATAGCTCAAAGTTCCAATCATGATAAATTGTTACTTTGAATGTGTTTTTGGTAAAAATGAACAAATCAGCCTTAACTGAAAGTATTGGACTATCAAAGGCAGATCTATCATCTAGATATTATAACAATTAGACAGAGAAAAACTACAAAAATAACGATCACATGTGCCTGTGTCTAAATTTAACACAAGAATCCATTCCAGTTATTTACAGAGGAACTGATTGAAATCTAATATTTTAGAAGCTGTAAGGACTGCAAAACTTGTACATGATGAATTGAGATCATAATAAGCAAAACCTTTCCTCTTAACCAAAGAAGATGAAAATAATTTTCATTTTACTAACATTTGTGATATTTGTTATAAAAAGACTTTTCAGAACAAAGTTGTAGCCTACAGCTATTTAACATGAAAATATAGAGGTTCTGTATATTTCATTCAAGAGCAATTTAAATTTCAGATATTAAAACTTAATTCCCCTCTTCATTAACTACTTGTCAGAATATGAATCAAATCAATTGGTCAAAAATAAGATCTGAAAAATGAAGTAAAAATAATTAACTAAGAAAAATGTATTTCATTCAGAAAGGACTTTGTCATAGATTAGAAAGATTAATATGGTAAGAACCTTTATGAGAAAAATTAGATACATTGATAGTTACCATAGTAAGAACTGTTAGTAAAGAATTTATATGATGATGTTTATTTGGACTATTAAACATTTTGACAACATACAGAATAAATCTGTACAAAAAGTGAATCATGTATTTCCAACATATAGGACTAACTTTGATCAATTCAGTGAGGCACTACTTTGCATAGGTTTTTTTTTTATTCCTTGTTCAATTTAAACATTTTAGATGATGACTATAAATACATTAGGGATGCCATGTCCCTCTTTAGTCTTCAAACATTAGGTGGCCTTCTCAGCTATTGTATGCAAAAAGATAATTTGATGTTATGCAATAATTTTGAATAATTTTAAAATGTCTGCAAATAAAATTACAAATGTGACCCAGTATATTTTTATGGTTCACTTGGACATGAGTTTAAAGATATCAGGATCAGAGCTAGAATTGTTAACTTATTATGACATGTTTCTAAGGATGGGATCAGGGATTCTAGGATTGTTATGATGCTGTATAGATATGCAAAAGCTAATCAAGAGTTTTATATTCAGGATGGTGAGTTGTCAAAGAATGCTGGAGTATTTAAATGGGACGGCAAAGTTGATCAGACAAAACCTGAATTATCTATCCTGTATATCAAGTCAGTAACTTTTATGATTAGGTTAGGTCACAACATTTGCTAATCACACAAAATTATATGGATGGGACTGTATTAAAAAATAGGGATGGGACTATTAAAAAATTATAGGGACTGGACTGTATTACAAAAATATAGGGATGGGACTGTATTCTGAGCTGATGATAAATGTTGTTAGTTCACAGTCTAAATACTTTACCTTATAGTTATATATGGTAATGACAGTCTAAATACATTACCTTATAGGTATAATGACAGTCTAAATACATTACTTTGTAGGTATATGTGGTAATGACAGTATTACTTCATTACCATATAGGGATATATGGTAATGACAGTATAAATACATTGCTTTATTGTTATATTTGGTAATGACAGTATTAATCCATTACCATATAAGGATATATGGTAATGACAGTGTAAATACATTAGTTTATAGTTATATTTAGTAATGACAGTATTATTACATTACCATATAAGGATATATGGTAATGACAGTGTAAATACTTTATCTTATGGTTATATATCAACAGTGATTTGTTACATGTGCAGTTTTAAATGAATGAATGTTTAAAGTTGATTTAACTTAGCAAAATTCATCTATAAGAAAGGTGATGCATTGAAGTGGTGTACATCACATTAAAAACTCAGAGAATTTTAAACTATCATTTACATTAAAGGAGGAGGCCCAGTCAGATACATTTAAAATTTGACTGTTGAACATAAAATGAATTGAGTTACTGGCAAAATTGAAAACCAGAAGATAATACACAACAATGTGGAGCACTTCATGTTTTGCATTTTAAATATTCAGTAAAGCTGCAGAAACTTTAAAACCACCTGAAAAAGTTAGGGAACACACTAATGAAAGATTTCAAGAAAGTGTTTTGCTTACACCAAGGATTATGAGCAAAACAGATCATTAATGCGAAAGTGAATAGTGCGTATAAGACATTTTTCTTTTATTAGAATAATCAGCTATAAAGAATGAGAGTTTCCTGTGGTTTGGTTATTGTTTAATGAGATTTAAAGAGATTGTAATGCCATTATTGCATTACATTTGCCTACTCATAATTAAATGGGAGACTTCATTTGTACCATCATTTGTCAGTTTAAAATTATAGCAGAGTTATTATCATCAAAGCCTGAGATCAAAAGTTTCTTTTTTGTGCAAAGAATTTATTTTGCAGACAATTTGTTCAATTTTTTTAATGTAAATAATTTGTATAGGTGTACTTGAACATCACATTGCCACACCTTGTATTTGGCAGGTGAACAATGTATGTAGGTATATGGTAGCTTTACTAGGCTTCATGTGATATTGGGAATATGAATGTGTGCAGAATAGAGATGGTGGCAATTTTATTGCTTTATATCTTTATTAAATAGTTTTAGTTTAAAATCTATAAGAGCAATGAGATTTATATGAAATTAATTAATTTGCATAGCCATTCCAACATCATTCAAAGTTTTTAGTTCAGTCAGTGTTTTTTAGGTAAATTTGGACACTTTAAAAAATCATTCAAATATTATTAAAGCTGTAAAGTGTGGCCTAGAACTTACCATCTCTACACTACTTGAACTGATAGTGACTCAATCATAATGGACTACTTAAGATCCAATGGAATTGACACAAAGCCAGACCATACCAATCTAAGTGTTAACTGAAACACCTGCATCATCTTTAACTTAAAATTCTTTTCATAATGTTGCATGTTCAAACATTTTAACACTCATATTATATGGATAAGGTAATCATTCCATATGTGAACTAAAACATGGCCCACTAACCCTTGCTCAGTGCAATTATCAGACTCTGGTAGACTTTGATGTGTGTGATGGCAGAAAGTGGCTCAAGATATAATGAGAGAGAGACCAGTGGCTTTGTGATGGCTAGAATTGTGTAATTTTTGCAATTCTAAAATTATTTGACATGTTTTGTATATACTTGATGACTAAATTGACATGGTTTATTCCCTAGTTTTGTCTGAAAATCAGTTAAGTTTTATCTTTAATATGGTTCTGTAATTGATATTTTTATATCATGTTTAAATTGCACTTGTGCATCAGCAGTAATTTAGTTGCTTATATGGATTAAGATGCATTGGTAGAATGAGATAATGGTTTCAGAAGGATTTAGATTTTACAGGAACATTTGAATCGAGTAAAAAAAAATAACAGCAAAAAATCCAAATGCAAAGTCAAAAATTTGAATATTCAAATATCTGACTTTATTGATTGATTAGCTTACTACAGGTCTTGAATTACTCAATTCTATTAGCCTGACACTTGCTAGCCTCTAATCCGATGGAGATTCAGTTCTTGTGCATGGTGGCAGGAGTTCAAATCTTCAAGCAAATAATCATATCTTTCCAAGCTGTGTTACATCATGATCTTACAGGATCTCACCTAGGTCTCAATTTAGCAGAAAGAAAAAAAGGCAGGAACAAAGATATCTAAATATATATTCAAACCTGTCCATAAAAGAAACTTGAGGGAGCCATAAATATCTGACCTTAGCATTAGCCTGATCGGAGTATCTGTGATCTATTAATGATATTAACTTACAACAATTGATTAGGGAAATATGGTGTATGAATGTATCAGTGGGGTGTGTATGATACATTCAATATCACGTTTGGTTCAATTATCCTGGGTACTTATTAGTGGTTCTGAGCATCCATGAAATCGATGAAAATTGGTACCCCACAAAAATAGTGCAACAGCAGTATAGAAAAACTACTTGACAGATGTCTAACCATCAAATAAACCATTTTGTATCAGAGCTAAAAGACCATAGAACTTGAGAGATAATTACGCAATGCTTTATATATAGCCTGATTGGAGTATCTGTGATCTATTAATGATATTAACTTACAATAATTGATTAGCAACAGGTTGTACTTGGGTGGAGCTTGCCTTTTTTAAATTGAAAGGCTGCTTTTCTTGTTGGTGTACACGAATCATACATTTAGTTAATCTATGGGTGGGACTTAAATTGAAGAATTGTACAACCAAGATTTGGCACTCATCTCAATCAACACTGTTATCATAAAATTTTAGTGCACAGATAACATTTTGTTCCAATATTTAAAAAATGTACAAATTATTTATGGTTTTATAAGACTTATTTTCCATGTGTTTACAGAGTTGCTGGAATTGTGGAAGAAAAGCCAGTGAGACATGCAGTGGGTGCAATACAGCCCGTTACTGTGGATCGTTCTGCCAGCACAAAGACTGGGAGAACCACCACCATGTATGTGGCAAGGTTACTGCATCAGGCATTTCACAGATGAATAATCCAGCACTGCAGGGTACACAAGCAACAAAAGATACCACCTCACCCAGTCCATGCAATTTGCCCAGTCCAGCTAATTCCATCAGCTCGACAAAATCAGCTTCACGATCTAGCACACCTCCAGAAACCAGAGCATGTGAAGTCAGTCGCTAACCCCTTCAACAAGGCTTTTCACCCATAATACTAATTGTAAATCATGTAAATGGAACAGTGATATTTGACGTCATATGTCATGTTATTGTATGTGACAATATGTTTCTTTCCTATTGTTTCAGAAAAATTATTTTGATAATAGTTGGTTATGAGTTCACAAGTTAAGGAAATATGGACATACTGACTTGTAAGATGTTAATAAGACACTATGAGATACCACCAGTTTTCTTACAGGTCTTGAATACAGTACTGAGAAAGCTGCTGGCTTGAAGGGTTAGGGAAATATGGTGTATTAAACAGGATTAAAAGAATCATGATAAATTGTCAGATATTGATAATTGTGGTACTTTTTGAGATCACAAGCAAATACCATTATCCCTCTAAAATCTGAATTTTAAATTCTGATGTTTCTTTGTTCTCTTCATCCTTTAATAGTCATTTAATAAATCTTTTTTTTGAACAGTATTGATTGAAAATATTTAAGCAATTACCTTTTTCACTGCATTTAAAAGATTCTACTCAGTATGTTGTAGAAGCTTACAAACAATGCTAAGGATGGTAAGCATTAAGGTATATTCAAGATTAACTTTTGAGTAATTCAAGGCCTGTAATGAGCTAAATATAGAATGTTCCAATTATTAGGAACACAGATCATTCTTACGGTAAACAGCATGATTTAATGAATTTGAATCAAGGATGTAGAAATTTAACTGAATATTAATATTTTAAAAAAATCAGGGGGTATTTAGCATCCATTTTAAATTTCCAACTATTACAAGAAAGACACCTGAAAGCTTCTAAGACTGACTTTTGTCAGTTTTGGAGTTTGTTAAATTTTTCTGCAACTGTGATCTCATAATGACCTTGCATGTCGTCAAAGAAGTACTTCTATCATATGATGAAAGGGGTCATCTAATATACAGTAAACTTGTCCTTAGCAGACACTTTCACATAAGGTAAACCTGCCTAAAAAGGTCAGATATTTATGGCTCCCTCAAGTTTCTTTTATGGACAGGTTTGACTATATATTTAGATATCTTTGTTCCTACCTTTTTTTTCTTTCTGCTAAATTGAGACCTAGGTGAGATCCTGTAAGATCATGATGTAACACAGCTTGGAAAGATATGATTATTTGCTTGAAGATTTGAACTCCTGCCACCATGCACAAGAACTGAATCTCCATTGGATCAGAGGCTAGCAAAATGTGATTAGTATCAACCAAGTGAATATAAAGGAAGGATGTTTATTTATCATACACTTCAAAAAATTTTAACAATAGTAAATAGCAAAATTGGCTTTGATGTGCTAGCAAGGATCAAGGCATATGTGACAAACATAGGGTCTACTGTGCCATAAAAGAGACAAGTACATTTATAAACCACACTTGGCTGTATCACAAAATTTGAACACAATTCACTGCCTCTCAAACAATGTAGTATGAGTTGTGAGACATAAAGCATACATTAATGGACAGATGTGATTACATAATCCTCTTAATTTCTTCACAAAAGCATGAGGAACTTGATTTATTAAATTGATTGGGATCTAAGTCAGGATTTAACTGTAATGTAGCTACTTGTCTTTATGAAGCAGAGAGAATAGGTCCCATCATCCATAATGGCTCAAGACCACCAAACTCAATTAGCAACTTAGATTGCTAGTCTGGCAGGATTTATTCCTGTTCACTTTGGCTGAGTGCAAACTCATAACTTAAACTTAAGTGTAAAAGTGATTTAGCTTTAAAGCGATTTGCATAACTAAATGTGGGGAAAGACAGGACATGATGTATAAATAAAAAAAAATTTGTGAGGTCATAATCATAAAAATATGCGTTGAAATATATATTCGAATCCAGTTTGTAGGGGTTGCTTGAAACCAATTTTATTTGAGTGCATGAATGTCATTGTATCTTGTATGACTGAACAGTTGTATCTTTTATTGATATTGTAAAAATGCTGGTGTGAGGATTAGCACATACACATATCGACTGATCTCATTGACTAGGTATAAGTGAACATTTGTGGTTTACAAATAATCAGTACAAATAATTCTTTATCCCAATTTATTTTTTACTAAACCATGAGTTACTGGGTCTTCCAAGTGAAATAATTGCATTATTTTACTAGAGTGAAGTATGAAAAATATTGTCACTGCCACATTGACAACATTATAACTAAGAAATCTGAGCTGTTTTTAGATGCATACAAGGTCTAGTGTTAATTATTGCCACCTCATGTGCATAGGAACCATGATCAGATTCTATTATGTGCAGCTACATTCTTTTCTTCATTTTTTAAATGCTATTTTGCATTGAATTAGTAAAGAGAACTATGTTTTTACTGATATTTCCATTTAAATATATGCAAAACATGGCAAAACATAAATAGTAAACAGCTGACATGGATATTATAAGAAATCTGCAGCTTCAATCTGTTGCACATTTTGCTAGCCAATAAATACATTTGGGCATAAAATAAGAACATTTGTTTGCACTGAGTACTGGATGTATTTCTTAGAGTAGCTGAAAAACTTTAGCATTTTCATTAAATTGATGAAATACATTTTATTATTCACTAATTTTAAGCAAATATCTTGTATAATTCATCAGTATACTATATACACTTGCTTCTCAGTCAAGTGCAACTGCAAACACAATAAACCTACATGTGAATGTGCCAGCAGATCCTGATCTGTGCTAATTACTAATAAGAAATGCATAGACCTAGACCCTGCTGGTGCTGCATAATATAACAGCAAATCTGGGTCTGTGCAGTTTGCAGTTGGACTCTACTTTAAAGCAATTACATAAGATAATGTTTATTTGCATCTTTATTTAAAAGAAAAAAAAAATACAATGTTTTTAATTGATCATTCATAAAGTTCTTGTTTTTGTTGGACTCGCTTAAGCTAGCAAGATTTCATAGAACCTTGTATTGATGATGGAGCTGAATACAACTTGAGTCTGTGAGTGGGCCGTTTCTCTCTCACTGAAGGATCTAGTAATATTCAGTGTAGTGTGTGCAATATACAGCTAGTATTAAAGTTGAGATTAGTCCCATATAAGATATCTAATATATCATACCAATTAGTGGACAATCAATGAAGAGAACTCATGCTTGGTACTCAGATTTATAAAAGCATCTATTATCAGATTTTTTTTACAATAAGTTATTGTATTGGTATTTCATATTTGGTATTGTGTATTCCTTGTTCTCTACTTTGGTACATATAGACCAAAGAAAATGGCTCAAAAACGGTTCCTGTCATACAAATGTTTGTTATCTTTATTCATGAATCTCACTGTATTATGTAAAGCATTTGTAGGCTTTTACTGACTTGAAGGATTATAGTGTGATAGTTGTTTTTCACAATACTCTATGTAGTATGCTGTAGTCAATAAATTTGCATGCATATTGCAGCTTCACTATACATGTTTAAAATGTGTTTTATAAAATAACCATTGATGCAAGCTTTGTCAAAACTGTCTCTACCACATTCCTCTACAACTGGCTGCTTTTCTTACCAGAAAGGGTCACACAAAAGACTTTCAAAATGTAGCCATTTATTAGCAGAAATGTTATGGTTGGGAGTTTAAAACAGATAAATATAAATCACAATTAACTTTATAATTTTCTGCATAAAAAAGAGCTTTGCAGATGTCTAATTAAGCAGCACATAAATTCCTGTCAAATATGACTTGTGTAACTTAATATTTGGTGAAAATCTTTTGAGAACAAAATGATAAATGAGGAATGAAACATATCTACTAATTTAATGCACTACATGTGTGTATGATACTCCAGTGGTGCATGGAAATCTGAGCAGTTTAATATTTCCATAAGTACCTAGGTAATTTTTAAAATTACAGCTGCATATTCCTTTTAAAACTTTCTTAAATTTGTATATATTCTGATGGGAATTCCCATTCTAATTATATAAAGCATATTTGCACAGTAGGACCTAATAACTTGTCAGGATTTCAGACTACACCTCTGTTATTCTTCATTCCAGAATTTTTGAAATAAAGTTCTTGTTTTTGGAAAGGTAAATGTGCAGTAGTTTTATGTGTATTATAGCTAAATTACCAATATTATGGACTGAAAAATACTCCATGCTTGCAAAGTTTCAATGATTGTACAGCTAAAATACCAATGTTAAACACCTAAAACTTCAACATGGTTGTTAGTTTTCTGGCTTATATCAAGGAATGAAGTAGAGGTGTTCCTAATGGATATGGCTAATACTTTCATGATATCAGTTTTCAGTGTGCATGTATGTCTTCTGGTTTTTGGATTAGATACACAATACAGTGAGAACAGGTTTGATGCTCAGTGTGAAAATTATGTAAACTGTCCTGACAAGGATGGCAGTGTCATAAAGAGCACACTGTGGCACCCTTAGTTGAACAGAAGACACCCCCTCTTGACAATTTATGACCTGTAAATTGATATCATGAAAACATTAAAGTATAGATTTTAAATATAACAGGAACTCATTCTCATTTGTGTTAAATGTGTATCATTTGTAAATTTCTTATACCCATCAGTTTCTTGAAGAAAGTACATTTGTGTGTATGTTTGAAATGGTTCAGTAATTATGTCATACAGCTTGCATTAAGGTATGTGTCAATGGGTTTATCAGAATTATGAGTTGTGGTGGTATTATTTCCTTGTTCTTTGCTGCAATGTGGAGTTGCAAAATGAAAGTGTGTACAAAAATAATTTGTCCCAAGATCATCTGTAACATAAATTACAAGTATATTAATGTCTTGAGATGGAGTTATCTTTGTGGTGAGGTTTCAATGTGATGAATAAGTCTCATATTTTAACATTTCAAACTAGAAAAAATGAAAGCTATCATGGATTTATTAGATGATTACTATTATGTTAGCTCAATTTAAACCACTGTTATTAAAAATCCCCCTCTTTAGATGGTGCTTTCTGTTCACCATTTACTTCTTTATGTGATATCCTTTGGGAGATCTGATTTGTTTACATTCATTTTACCAGATTAATATTATTATTTTAAAAGTTTTTTTTTTCTGTTCCAACATAGATCTGTTGCACAAACTTTATTATCAACTTATAGTCCTTTGTTTCCAATATTTTCAGTAATACTTGATTCCAAGACACAAGTCACATGTCAAACTTTAAACAAAACTTGATGTGAAATTGTATGTTAATATTTCTTTGCCATATTTGAAAAGACTCCAGTAGATTTTGACCTTTATATCTGTCTAGAAGTAATGAAATTATATTACCTTTCATTGTTTACAAAATTACACATGAATTGTTCTTTCTTCTTTAGTATCACGACCAGTAAAGATCAGCAGCAAATATGTTTCAGACTTCCATAGTAATATGCTATGAATATAATGTTGATTACCAATAAATCCCAAATTTGCACACTTGAAAAGTTCTCTTATATTAGTTAGTCATATTAGATTTCTTGTTCAATTATACTGGCATATTCATTTGTTCATGGCATTGGTTTGCATTTTTCAAGTTATGGTAGTCATTAAAATCAGGTAGGTGTGGGTATTATTGTTAATAAATGTTCTTAAATCAGAAGTTTTATTTTTCTACTAATATTTTCATTTACCACATGCTAGTCACCATGTCTACATTAAATCTGTATCACATCATTATCACCATTTACTGCATGTTTGGTTTGTTCTTTTTTTTCAATCTGCCTGAGGGACTATAAGGGATTGGTTTCAGCTGTCCATTTTCCTATTAATTTAGTTCATATGACTATTCATAGTATTTTTTAGTTACAGGATGATATACCTATGTTGTGGTTTGGAATTAAATATGTGTGTATGTACATAGAAGCATTAAAAATATAATGCACCTTTTAAATTGACTTGAAAGCAGAAAATCTAAACTAGTATTGACAGTTTGAATAGCAGCAGTATTTTGTAGCAAGAGAAAAATATAAATGAAAAGTTGCGTTCTATTTTAAATCATGCAAGGGTACCCTTTTAACTAGACTCATTGGATGGTAACTTCACTGTTATTATTGTATACATGTGAACACTTTTTTGTTTTTCTCTCAGATATACACAATATTTGTGTGATGTTTATGGCATCCGTAATAAATACTCATATAGAATGCGGATTTTTGTTTTTTGTTTTTACTGGTCATATATCAGAAGAGCTGTGATGGCTTTTGTCCAGCATGTATTAGCATATGTTATCACAGCACCTTTTAAACTACTAACAGTCAGTTCCAAATGATGCCTGTTATTTTGAAAATGCTGTTGTCATTATTTTCCTAAATCAAATTAGTGTTGATTTGATATCAAATATGACTGTCATTGCAGTCATTCTGAAAATGTTATCACATTCCCTGAATTGATGGTTGTGTTGATGTTGGGTTTTCATTAAAAGACTGAAAAACTTAGTCCTAAATGAAAACGATGTTGATGTCACCCATAATGTATGGCAAGTGGCAATCTAAAACGATGTTGATGTGACCCATAATGTATGGCCATCACAGTGGCAATTTAAAACGATGTTAATGTGACCCATAATGTATGGCCATCACAGTGGCAATCTAAAACATGTTGATGTGACCCATAATGTATCGCCATCACAGTGGCAATTTAAAACATGTTGATGTGACCCATAATGTATGGCCATCACAGTGGCAATTTAAAACGATGTTAATGTGACCCATAATGTATGGCCACCACAGTGGCAATCTAAAACATGTTGATGTGACCCATAATGTATGGCCATCACAGTGGCAATTTAAAACATGTTGATGTGACCCATAATGTATGGCCATCACAGTGGCAATCTAAAACAATGTTAATGTGACCCATAATGTATGGCCATCACAGTGGCAATCTAAAACGATGTTAATGTGACCCATAATGTATGGCCATCACAGTGGCAATCTAAAACTATGTTAATGTGACCCATAATGTATGGCCATCACAGTGTCAATCTAAAACATGTTGATGTGACCCATAATGTATGGCCATCACAGTGGCAATCTAAAACAATGTTAATGTGACCCATAATGTATGGCCATCACAGTGTCAATCTAAAACGATGTTAATGTGAACCATAATGTATGGCCATCACAGTGGCAATCTAAAACGATGTTAATGTGACCCATAATGTATGGCCATCAGTGGCAATCTAAAACTATGTTTATGTGACCCATAATGTATGGCCATCACAGTGTCAATCTAAAACATGTTGATGTGACCCATAATGTATGGCCATCACAGTGGCAATCTAAAACAATGTTAATGTGACCCATAATGTATGGCCATCACAGTGTCAATCTAAAACGATGTTAATGTGACCCATAATGTATGGCCATCACAGTGGAAATCTAAAACATGTTGATGTGACCCATAATGTATGGCCATTACAGTGGCAATCTAAAACGATGTTAATGTGACCCATAATGTATGGCCATCACAGTGGCAATCTAAAACATGTTGATGTGACCCATATTGTATGGCCATCAGTGGCAATCTAAAACGATGTTAATGTGACCCATAATGTATGGCCATCACAGTGGCATTCTAAAACATGTTGATGTGACCCATAATATATGGCCATCACAGTGGCAATCTAAAACAATGTTGATGTGACCCATAATGTATGGCCATCACAGTGGCAATCTAAAATGATGTTGATGTGACCCATAATGTATGGCCATCACAGTGGCAATCTAAAATGATGTTGATGTGACCCATAATACATGACCATCACAGTGGCAATCTAAAATGATGTTGGTGTGACCCATAATGTATGGCTATTACAGTGGCAATCTAAGATGATATTGATGTGACCCATAATGTATGGCCATCACAGTGGCAATCTAAAACGATGTTGACATGACCAATAATATATGGCCATCACAGTGGCAATCTAAAACAATGTTGATGTGACCCATAATATATGGCCATCACAGTGGCAATCAAAAATGATGTTGATATGACCCAAAATGTATGGCCATCACTGGCAATCTAAAACGATGTTAATGTGACCCATAATGTATGGCCATCACACTGACAAACTAAAACATGTTGATGTGACCCATAATGTATCGCCATCACAGTGGCAATCTAAAATGATGTTGGTGTGACCCATAATGTATGGCCATCACAGTGGCAATCTAAAACAATGTTGATGTGACCCATAATGTATGACCATCACTGGCAATTTAAAACGATGTTGATCTGACCAATAATGTAGGCCATTACAGTGGCAATCTAAGATGATATTGATGTGACCCATAATGTATGGCCATCACAGTGTCAATCTAAAACGATGTTGATGTGACCCATAATATATGGCCATCACTGGCAATTAAAAACGATGTTGATCTGACCCATAATGTAGGCCATTACAGAGGCAATCTAAAACGATGTTGATGTGACCCATAATGTATGACCATCACAGTGGCAATCTAAAACGATGTTAATCTGACCCATAATGTATGGCCATCACAGTGGCACCCATAATGTATAGCCATCACAGTGACAATCTAAAACGATGTTGATGTGACCCATAATGTATGGCCATCACAGTTGCAATCTAAAACATGTTGATGTGACCCATAATGTATGGCCATCATAGTGGCAATCTAAAACGATGTTAATGTCACCCATAATGTATGGCCATCACTGGCAATTTAAAACGATGTTGATCTGACCCATAATGTAGGCCATTACAGTGGCAATCTAAGATGATATTGATGTGACCCATAATGTATCACCATCACAGTGGCAATCTTGAACGATTTTGATCTGACCCATAATATATGGCTATCACTGGCAATTTAAAACGATGTTGATACCCATAATGTAGGCGATTACAGTGGCAATCTAAGATGATGTTGATGTGACCCATAATGTATCGCCATCACAGTGGCAATCTCAATGTTTATCTGTCCCATAATGTATGGCCATCACAGTGTCAATCTAAAATGAAATTGACCTGAACCATAACGTATGGCCATTACAGTGGCAAGCTAAAATGATGTTGATGCGATCTATAATTTATGGCCATCACAGTGGCAATCTAAAACGATGTTAATGTGACCCATAATGTATGGCCATCACAGTGGCAATCTAAAACATGTTGATGTGACCCATAATGTATGGCCATCAGAGTGGCAATTTAAAATGAAATTGACCTGAACCATAATGTATGGCCATTACAATGGTAAGCTAAAATGATGTTGACGTGATCCATAATTTATGGCCATCACAGTGGCAATCTAAAACGATGTTAATGTGACCCATAATGTATGGCCATCACAGTGGCAATCTAAAACATGTTGATGTGACCCATAATATATGGCCATCACAGTGGCAATCTAAAACGATGTTGATGTGACCCATAATGTATGGCCATCACAGTGGCAATCTAAAACGATGTTAATCTGACCCATAATGTATGGCCATCACAGTGGCAATCTAAAATGATGTTGATGTGACCCATAATGTATGGCCATCACAGTGGCAATCTAAAATGATGTTAATGTGACCCATAATGTATGGCAATCACAGTGGCAATCTAAAATGATGTTAATGTGACCCATAATGTATGGCCATCACTGGCAATCTAAAACATGTTCAAGTGACCCATAATGTATGGCCATCAGTGGCAATCTAAAACGATGTTGATGTGACTCATAATGTATGGCCATCACAGTGGCAATCTAAAACGATGTTGATGTGACCCATAATGTATGGCCATCACAGTGGCAATCTAAAACGATGTTGATGTGACCCATAATATATGGCCATCACAGTGGGAATCTAAAACGATGTTGATATGACCCATAATTTATGGCCATCACAGTGGCAATCTAAAACGATGTTGATGTGACCCATAATGTATGGCCATCACAGTGGCAATTTAAAACGATGTTGATGTGATCCATAATATAGGCCATTACAGTGGCAATCTAAAATGATGTTGATGTGACCCATAATGTATGGCCATCACAGTGGCAATCTAAAACGATGTTGCTATCACTACTTCTGAATAGATGGTCACTTCTGACATGGAGCTTTCACCAAAGGTCCGATTGGTCCTAAATGAAAATGGTTCTCATCATTAAAAGCTTGTTATTGTTATTCCTTCTGAATAGATGTCGGTATTACATTGGGTGTTCCTTAAAATACTTATATCTAGTTGGTCCTAAATGGATATAGTGCCAATATTATATCCAATATGTGCAAATTGTCTTATCTTGATTCATGTAAATTGGTTTTGGCCAGAAAAGAGTCAGTCCCTTCAAGGGACTCTTGTTTATGAACTCCTGTCATTGAAATTCCCATAATATTGTTTCCCTTGACATTTTCTCCCATGATTACAAACTATATAGCTTGGCTAAAACAATTAACTATAAAACAGAGTCATCATTTTGTACTGGCCCAAAACAAAAGAATTGTGGCCAAAAAGAAGGAAACGTAACTGAATTTTAAAAGAGATAGTCTTGTGATTTTTAAAATGAAAATAACATCATGCTAAGAAAAAGGAATACCTTGTGACTAAAGTGCTTGCTTGACAATTTTTACGGCAGCTGGCCATGTGCTTTTTGTCTAGTCTGAAAATGATGAGACATACATTTGGCTATCACTCTTGCAAGGTTGGTATCGACAATGTTAAGGTGCTGTAATAGTGTTTTTATAAGTTAAATATCTTCTGTAGCAGATGCTATAAACAACTGAAACTTTAGCAATATACTACTGTACTTCCGAAAGCTGTATCCAGATATGTTGAAAGTTACTGTCATGTTGGCATTAGCTGAAAGCTCTGTTACATTAATGCCATTCAATGTGGTCACACCATGCTGTTGAACACTTGTTCTCCAAGTTTAAGTGCCCATTTGTTTAGTAAAATTGATTAATAAAATAATAAAATAAAATAGAATCAAACAGTCATAAAAAGAATAAGTTTTTTTTTCTTCATGAGTCTATTCATGTCTCCATGCACGATATCTATTGCCATGAATGAAAAATCGAGTAGACAGGGATTATTGGTGTTAAAATGTGTAGAAATAGTAGAGGAAAAATGAGGATCTTTACAGTTTATAATATGAAAGGGATGATTATTCATTCTATTAGAAACTTGTTGAAGTGTTTGTCAAACATATTGCATATTACATTTATTACAGGTTATCAAATAACTGTTTGTCTCTATTTTAGTTTATTATTGTACTGATTCAAGTTTCTTTAGAGACTGTGTATCTTTTAGATCCTGTCTTTATATATACAATTGTTGTGATTATGCATTGTTTTTTATGACATTACATAATGACATAATTGTTATTTTAGCCTATAAAGACGTCATTCATTTATTTCAAAACATTTTGTGCCTGAAGAAGCATGTATTATATGCTAAACTAGTTGCATGGAATTATCGGTGTTTGTGTTGTTTTTATCCTAATTGTAAAATTGGTCAAGAAATTTTTTTCCAAGGATGGTAACCACATGATTTGTCTTATGATAGATCACCCAATTTATGCATCAGTGTATATGGTGGTGATGGACAATCAGACAACAACTCATGGACATGCATAGATGTTGTTGGCAATTAATTCCTAAAAGATCTTGATGCTATGAACAAATATAGCAGATATGACTCAGAAAAATACCACATCTAGGATAGCAAACAGTGTCAGATTTAAGATTACCATATTAATATGCAAGTGTCATTCATGGTAAAACATTATGAAGTTCAAAATAAACATTTTATAAACCTCTGAATCTGAGTTTGATCAAAATCTGTTGAGAAATATATCTTTATGGTGGTATCCAGTAAATCTGCAGTAAAACAATTTCTTGATTTGCACATCTGTTGCTTGTAATTGACAATGTCAATAAGTTCAACGATATTAGCATACATGCAAAGTTTGATCCAAACCAATTCAGAAATATAGTCTCAAAGATGTCAACAATCTTAGTTAATTAGATGTAATATCATCTCTTAGTTAATTAGATGTAATATCATCTCTTGGTTATCTCAGTCTGAATACCCTATCTAAGAAAACCTGTTGAAAAAAGCTGGTCTGTATAGAATATGCTCAATCAGATACAGAACTCACACACAAAAATGTTCTCATTTTACTTGCACAAAAACTTATTGCATACTTTTTTGATGGCATTGGTCTTAGTGCCACATTTTATTAAGATCTGTGGAAAAATGTCATTCAGGTTAATTATAAAAAAATTAACACTTCTGAACAGATCAAGCTCAGTATTCTTTAAACTTTGTGAACAAGAATCTGAGGCTTACATCTCCCCTGCAATAGAACAATAATCATGGCTTTTTCAGATTTTTCTTAACCTGGTCTGACATACATGTACATGTATTTCCATAATGCACAAGCACCCAAAGTTATATAACGTAATTGTGGTTCTACTCAAGTTAGAGTTCTTGCCCAAATCATATTTGAGAATGGGAGGCTTTAGTAGTTCAATATGTACAGATGTGTTTGATAACCCAAGTTGTTCTCATCATGACCAAAAGCTGTTAATTTGTCATTCCACTGCAGTACAGAAATCTGGATACATTGGTTTTTTGTACTATATTCATCATGTCCAAATACTATACATTTATCATGGAATGTTTTGAGAACATTACTGAATCACATGACATAAAATATATTCATCAAGGCTCATGAAAAAAATTCCCAAGCACTCATCCCTGGAATGAATGAGTTGTAAGAGATACTTGTCCCTGTTTTCATTATTCTCAACACAGTATATGTCTACACTACATTGCTTACAGTTTTACTAATGAACCACTGGTACCTGATGCAAGCTTGACACCAACATTTTATGTAATTAACTTTGAGCATTACTAATCTTAATTATACCAAATGCTACTTCAAAAAAATTGAAATGGCTTTCTGATATGTTCATTATTATAAAGTATATGAAGAAAGTGTATCTGCGGTGTTAAAATAGCTGAA
Source organism: Potamilus streckersoni (assembly GCA_016746295.1). Lineage (NCBI taxonomy): Eukaryota > Metazoa > Mollusca > Bivalvia > Unionida > Unionidae > Potamilus > Potamilus streckersoni. Next base: position 2,585,253 of record JAEAOA010001852.1, read on the forward strand.
AATGTAAATATTTGTTGGAATACCATCATGGAAGTGGAGCTGTACCGACAGATTCAAGCTTTTCTTGGTTCACCACTGGATAACAGGTACATGGATGTACTTCTTAGACATGTAATATGTACCTATGGTATTGTACTGAAGGTTTAGATAGGGAGGTGCTTTTAATAGTCATGTAATATGTACCTAAGGTATTGTACTGAAGGTTTAGATAGGGAGGTGCTTTTAATAGTCATGTAATATGTACCTATGGTATTGTACTGAAGGTTTAGATAGGGAGGTGCTTTTAATAGTCATGTAATATGTACCTATGGTATTGTACTGAAGGTTTAGATAGGGAGGTGCTTTTAATAGTCATGTAATATGTACCTATGGTATTGTACTGAAGGTTTAGATAGGGAGGTGCTTTTAATAGTCATGTAATATGTACCTATGGTATTGTACTGAAGGTTTAGATAGGGAGGTGCTTTTAATAGTCATGTAATATGTACCTATGGTATTGTACTGAAGGTTTAGATAGGGAGGTGCTTTTAATAGTCATGTAATATATACCTAAGGTATTGTACTGAAGGTTTAGATAGGGAGGTGCTTTTAATAGTCATGTAATATGTACCTATGGTATTGTACTGAAGGTTTAGATAGGGAGGTGCTTTTAATAGTCATGTAATATGTACCTATGGTATTGTATTGAAGGTTTAGATAGGGAGGTGCTTTTAATAGTCATGGAATATGTAATTATCACATCGTGTTATGCATATGCATTCATTAGAGTATGACCTACCAACACGGAAAAAAAGCAATTGGTGCAAAATGTGCAAGCCCTATCTGTTGATACTGGCACCCTTCACTAAGAGTTATGCCCCTGAAAGAGTTGTCCAAAGTCAGAAAAGGTTGCTATTCTCCAAACCTGCCATTGAGACCCAACCAGCAGTTATTTCATTGTGATATTTCGGCCTGGGATGTTTCAAGATATATAACAAGTCTGTACTGTTTATATTTTTTATTAGCTTTTAAACATATGCTTTTCCAAGTAGAATAAAATGAAATTTCTTTATTTCTGCCTGTTGTGATTCCTATCAACACCAGAATCACCTCGGCAAGGCCTCAGCTGAACTCCATCCAGTACCACTGACAGACCATGCCTTCCAGCCATAGGGAATGAACCCTGCTGTATTTCATGACAACCTCAGGCAATTGTATACATAGAGTATCTAACAAAGTGTGTCAAGTCTTGGGCCATTTTCACGAAGCATACTTCTCATGTTAGGGAGCTGATCAAAGATATTGCCTCAAGGTTTGGTTGTTGCAGACAGAGGTGAGATGGCAGTGATCCGTAACGGACGGACAGCGCTTTAGACCACTTGGCCACTTGGGGGCCCCTCATTTGTTTTGTCTTGTGTCCTTCTTAGTTTGTTTCTGTGATGGGACGATTGGTGCTGTATCAGCGGCATCTTGGGGGCTGAACTTTTTTTTTTGGTCTTATTCCATTAACTTTGTTCTTATATCCAGGAAGTACCGCTCCCATTGGCCTAGTGGTTAAAGCATCCGCCTTGGATACGGTAGATCATGGGTTCAATAGCGGTCAAGTCATACCAAAAACTTACAAAAATAGTACTAACAGCTGCCTCACTTGACGCTCAGCATTAAGAGGTTAGTTTTAGGACTGGTCGGCCTGGTGTCAGGATAATGTGACTGGGTGGGACATCATGCTACGTGTCTGCGGCATGATGCTTCAGTGATAGACATCATTATAAACTGCCACACTGCAGACATCGTAGCAATATGACTGAAAAATTGTTAAAGCTACATTAAAAATCATAATCACATCACATCATATTCAGGAAGTCCATAAGTGCCTTGCATGCACCTGCAGTGGTAGTGTAAGGCCCTGTCCAGTGGTCATCCCACTTGCCGCTACACGTTGCCACATTCTTGCAGTTCTTTAACAGAACCTAGTTGCAAAATTCAAAGTTTGGGAGGTTATATGCAGCATTGTATTCCCGTTTTATTTAAGCTTTTTTAATGTTCTCTTTAGATATTTTACAAGCATCCACCATGTTTCCATGTGTTGCTGTTCATCAAGGTTTTTCTCTTTATTTTCTTGGCTGCCAACAGATTATTCTACTTCAACTGGCAGTCTTGGCTTCATGCCATATGCAAGGACATAGGCGCTTTTTTGATGGACTTCTGCACTGCTGTGCAATATCCAAATAACTTTGGTTGATGTGTTTTTCCAATATTTTTGTATCTTTTTTTATCGTTTGTATACTTGATGAGAGCATTGCATAGTGTCAGGTTAAATCTTTCAGTAAGGCTGTTGACATGCTGGTATTGTGTTGTAACCTTTTGAGATATTTTTAAAGTAAATCATCAGAAAATCATTTACCTCATTACAAAATTCACTGCCTTGACCTGAAATCATGGTTTGCAGGATGCCAAACCTTGGGGGCCCCGAGTGGCCGAGTGGTCTAAAGCGCTGTCTAGGATTCGGCTAATGTAGATATGTGAGAAAGCTTGCAAGTAGCTTCTCGTGGGTCGGTGGTTCTTTCCGGTGATTTCTCGGTTTCTTCCTCCACCATTAATACTGGCCGCCATGAATAGTCTATCTTGTGCTAAAAAATGGCGTTAAGCCCAACAACAACAAAAAACAAATGAAACATCCTTATAAAGAGAGCCAGCAGACAAAAAAGAAGCCAAGAACCACAGAGCCAAGGTGACTGGTGGAAGAAACTCTAATTTTGTTTGCACCTGTGATGCAGATTAGAGCAAATAAAAGGAGATAATCTGGGATATAAAATATTCAATTAAATAAAACCAGACAATCCATCTATGGTGAATGCATAACATTTCCTGCTATCAGTCACCATCAAAGGGGAGGGAAACTGTTTTTTCTTCTTTTCCCTCTTATGCTACAATGGGCGCCAGACCTATGATCTCCAGCTTTGAGTATTTATAATGCAGTTGGTGTAAGATAATTCTGCCTTTAGGGTATCCTTAGTTAACAAAGAGAATTATCTCCATGAAAACAAAATTCATCAACCAAAAAAGGATGCAATTGAGGCTGAAATTTTTTCCTGCAGCTACAATGTTGAACACAGCAATTTGGACATACAGTCAACTAGGGTCTTCTTTATGATGGCAGAAACATGTGTCTCATAAAGATGGAAAAAGTGTTGTACTGTACATTCACAAAGCAAAGTTTGATATTGTTATTGTTATTTGTATTGTTTCTATCCACTGACAAAGTTTGTTTTAAATTATTGGTATTTTTTGTATTTGATATGCTTGATATGATTCAATGTATTTGCATTTTGAAAAATGTTTTTCACATTTTTAATTAAAATTAGTACATGTATACTAACTAATCTTCCTGAAAAACACAAATATTCAATCATGTTATAAGAGTATCTTGATGTGATTTAATATTTGTATTGTGATTTAATATTTGTATTGTGATTTAATATTTGTATTGTATGTATTTTATATACCGTATTTTAAAATTAAATGGATATTAATACCAATCTTTCTGAAAAACACAAGGATTCAATTATGTTATAATCCTGATATTTTTATTTTATGTAATTTGAAATAAAATTAATAAAATATTGCAATGTGGTTGTCACTTTTTATCAACCATAACAAAGTCCTTGGGTATACATGTTATGGTCTTTATAAACACACCCCACCACCAATCATGGTGATGATGAACGCTGTCAGCATGAACCTACAAACATTAAAATTTATAACTTTAAATTTCATTATAATTACTATTTTCTGCACTGAGCATAATGTAAAACTTATTACTAACATTTTGTAATTCTTATAGTAAGATTTCCAAAAAGAAAATATACAAAAATAAAATAAATGAAGTAAAAAATCCATAGGGTAGATACATTTACTATTATAGCATTTCTATCCCAGCTACATTTACTATGGTGGTAAAAATACAATTTCACAACCGCCTTATTGGACATCAGACCAATACCATATTCTTTTAGGAGGAAGTAAACATCATAAAAAGTTTTCTGGTGAAAAATCCATGTTAGTACGACTTTATATTTAGGAGAAGTGATAACAAAATTTCCAATCTGTCGACTATGTTGGTCATGCTGGATATCAGATTGGCACCATTTTCGTTTGGGACATCATGGGTATTTTTGTAAAACCCATCTTGATATGACCATCTATTCAAGTGAAGTAGTGACAAGATTTTCAAGAAGGTACTGAGGTAGCCAAGCTGGTCTTCAAATAGGCACCATTATTATTTAGGACCAACTAGACATCAAAATAAGTCTTTTTGTGAAAATCCAAGTCAATATGACTCTCCATTCAGGAGAAGTACAGATCAGATTTTCAATACAGCAGCTGTGGTAGCCATACTGCATGTTAGATTACCACCATTTTTATTAAGAACTAAACAGGACATCATGAAAGGTCATTTAGTGAAAATACCATGGAGATATGACCATCAATTCTGAAATGGCAATAATAAAATTTTCAAGATGGCTACAGGTGGAGGTCGTACTGAACATCCAAGTGACACCATGAAATGAATGTTTGTGTAAAGTTTTGTGGCAAGCCTCCACTAAGTAATACATGTAGTAGCAATAAAAAAATTGTTTTAACAAATGGACAGAATGAAAAACTAATCATCCCATAAACTCCTCTGGTCTATTACCATTTTAATAAAACATTAAAGTGTCAATATTACATACCACTTTACTTTTTTTAAAAATTAAAAAAACAAAGTATCTATAATGTATCATAATGTGTAGCAGATGTGAAACTGCCAGCCAGATGATTTTAATTCATTGTGAATGCACTGGAACATATTTTTCATTAACTGTAATCAATGCCTATCAAGAATAAATATACATTCTTCAAGTTGATTAATACAGTGAAACCTGTCCTGAGAGACTGCCCCTTTTGCCAACTAAAAGTGATCTCTCAAGATAGGTGGTCTCTCATAACAGGTGAGTGAAAATGGACTGGTTTCCAGGGTTAGTAGTTAGCACTGAAGAAAAAATAACCATACTCACTGTATCATATCCTTTATTCATAAATCTTGTTAAATATTGCATGCATTTCTCTCAAAATAACTTTATATAATAATAAAGATATACAGTGAACATCTATCAAACAACGTGAATCAAATTTATATTTGAATATCATCTGAATATATACATTTAATATCACATGTATATGATTTGCAAAAAAAACCAAAAGTAATACTATATTTATTCTATCCATAAGGTAACTTTACATGACCATAAATTTTAAGAGTTGTTTTACATTCAACAAAAACCCGACGTTTAAGCTTGCTGCTAGTTTGCAAGCTGTCTCCCCTTTTTCATTTCTTTCAATTACATTAAATCTTTATTCCAGTGTTAGAATTTTTCTTTTACATTGAAGGTTTTGCCATTGTTATTAGTGTTGATATTATAACAACTAAATGTATTTCGATTTTGATCAAGATTTGGGGAAATTTAGAATAAATATATATTATTTAACAATGAATGACCCCCCCCAAATTAACTCATCAAGAAACAATACATAATTTTATTGGACCTAGTTTAAATCACCAGTGTTATAGCTGGATAAAAAAAGGTTGCAACCATCTGCACCTGGTTAAACAAATGGTGGCTTAGGGAAATAGTGTAGCAAAAGAAATAATAATAATAATAAAGAAAACAAAAACAATATGGAAACCATTATCAATAGTGTTAAAGAGGAAGTCCTCATTCACCTGGAGGCATTACATATTAACTGGAAAGAGAAACAATGTACTCAACCCTACACTGAAGCCCTTTCAAAGGATTTATGACTGGGACATTAGGACTACTGGCAATGTGTGGGTTTTCACAAAAATAAAGAAATAAATACAAACATCTAAATTGACAGTGTATGTCCATCATTACTCCCTTTGATAAAAAAAAATGGTTAATCTTACTATTTATGTTACTTCCTCACTATGAGGATGGTTAGTGACATGTACTTTAATCTGTTTTACTGCAATTTACAAATGACACCATACACTAGACTTGTAAATTTCACACAACTGGTGGCTAGCCAATTTTTTTTTAAATACTGTAATTAAAGTCTTTACTATTTATGCAGTCATTGATACAAAGGATCAAATGATGGTTATTGGTGCTTATCTTGCCTTATGTGTTTAGTGTTATTTAATGTGCACTTTGTATACTACAGGTATCCTGAGCTCTCTTGTTTACAAAAGATTAAGTCATGGTCAATGGTGTTGATCTATTTTTTGTGATGCAGTTGTTCACAGCAGTGTCAAAATGCATATTTTGCCAAGAAATTGTAGTCACTGGTCCTATTTAGCAGGCGGTTGCTCATAACAGTGCATTTATATAATAAAATTGATCCATGCATTACAACTGTGGTTGTTCATAACAGGTAGTTGCTCATAGCAGAGGTCGCTCATGACAGGTTTTACTGTATGTATAAAACCTAGAGGTAAGAAATGATTAACACCTTGTGGTACAGTTACATTTTATTTTGCATGTATAAACATGGACAGATTGTTATTTTCAGAATTAGGTTTGGTATTCATGCACAAACACCTAAAGCTTAATTCCAACAGTTTCTAATTTTAATTACATATATACATATGCTAAAACTGAAGCCTGGTGAAAGGATGACACCTAAACATGATACTGTATACAGTTCTTGTTGTTACAAACATATTAACAATAAATACACATGTATATAAACAAACACAAGTTCAGTATATATGTATAGAGGCCTTCATGTCACTCACCTAGGCAAATTACATGCTAATGCATACATAAGGTGGGGGGAGAGCAAAAAGTTTGCAACACTGTTTATTCATGTTGATGCCATTTATCTTAGATTAAAAGACAGCAAATTCTTTTGCCTGACATCTGATGTTGTGTTTTAAATATGCCTGCAGATGATACACTTATTTTCTTTTTCATTATTGTTGATTTTAATGCCACTTTCAGCATGTTTTTGGTCATTCCATTCCAACAAAATGGCAGTTAAATGCCTTTCATAAGGATATACCAAAAAAAAGCTGACCCAGACTGCAAAGATATGAAAATACAAACCTTGATTACAAGTTTGGCACACCTACTACTGGTACTTTGTGCATATTGAAAGTGTGATTACTTTTAAAAAACTAACATAATACCTATAATCAAATGTATAGATCTGGGTGTCAGTGCTTCAATTATTCCTTTGTTTTCAGTCAATGAAATATGTGTGCATGTTTTATACAGAAAACTATGTAAAACATCCTTAAAATACGATATGCACCTTCTTGGCATGCAATGGTCATCACTTATCCAACCAGCATTACCGCAAGCCCATAACTTGGAAACTATTCATAATTCCACCCTTTAAATATAGACATCTGCATGGAACTACAAGGGGAGTTAACTAATGCAGTCTTAACTGACTCCTAGGCTTGTCCTTATTCACACTAGGATAATTATTTTGAAAGCAATGAGATACCCACCTAATGCAGCCACTTCGGCTCAGTGGTCAAGTAACAATAATGACTCAGTGTTTAAGGCAGCATTGGACTCCATATCAGGAGGACGTAGATCAAAATCAAACCATCATTTCAGCCAGAATTGGCTACCATATAATTAAAACTCATTTAAAGGGCATGGGTTCCTTTGTTCTTTAGAAATTAAATCTGAAATTGTTAAAGAAGAAAAGATCTTTTTCTTAAAATTTATTAAAAGTAAAAAAATATAATTATCATTGTAGTAATATAAACAAATATTCATGGAACAAAAGTGCCAGGGCAATATCATTTTATAGTATTTACATGCTTTGGTTTGTTTTCTGTTGGATAAATAGCAGTAAAATAAGAGTCCCTTGAAGGTACTAATATTCTACTGGCTGAAAAGAATTTCCCAAAATTTCAAAAAATTTAAGATAAGACTATTTCTTTCTTTTAACTGCAGTGTTGAAACCATCTTTGATGTTCTTCATTGATAAAAATATTGGATGTTAACTTGGCACCATTTTATTAGGATCAACAAGGCATCATAAGAAGTCCTATGGTTGATATGACTTTGTTTTGAAGAAGCAATGACAACATGATTTTCAAGATGAATGCCATGGTGGCCATATTCAGTATCAGATTGGCACCATTTCTATTTAGTACCAACTGGACATTTTAAGAAGTATATGACCATATGACCAACTATCTACTTGTATTGATTTCAAAATTTTCAAGATGCCTATTGTGGCAGTCATATTAGAAATCTGACTGGAAACATTTCATTTGGGATCAACTATAATCCAAGTCTATTAACCCATTTGTTTATACCCCCTACCAATTTCAATAATAAAAACCTTTAATTTGATAAAAAGTGCAAAGAACTTAGTCAATTCATTCATTGATTAATATTTTTTAACCCGAGTAGAATGGCCATAACACCGTCATCATCTGCGCATTTCATGCTTAACGGAAGTTTCAATATAATAGACAGACAAGCTTGGGATCCATTTCCAGTTCATGGACCAGTCCATTTTCAGCAAAGGGGTGTATGCGCAACTAAAGATGTACATATATCGCCTGCTTCCAATATTTACAATGTTGAGTCAAGCAAAGGAAAAGAATGACAACAAATTTGCCTTTTATGTGGATTAACAAGTGGTTTCATAATGTAATCATGTGTGCAAATGAATTCCAAACTCAATGCTTTGGTATTTTACAGAATTATCTGTCAGGTACATAGGATGAATTACATCATTATGTTGTCTGATGGAAATAAACTACTCCATAGTGTACAGAATATGGTGCCATGTTGGTATGGAAAGTCTGTTAAGCATGAAAGACGCAAGGAGATGCCAGTATTAGTGCCATTCTGGACACAGGTTAGAAATTATAAATCAATGATTCAATTGACTTAGTATTGTGCATTTTTTATCATATCAAACATTTTCATTATTGAAATTGGTAGGGATGTACAAACAAACAGGTTTATAGACTCGGACTAAAGACATTATAAAAACCTTTCAGTTAAAACATGCTAATATAAACATTTATTCAGAAGAAAAAAAAATGATAAGATTTTCAAGATGGCCACTGTGGCTGGCATAGTGAGTGTTGTAATGGCACCATGCATACCATTTGGATATATGTTGATATGACAACCCATTCAGGAGAAGCAGTGATAATACTGTTTTCAAGATGGCCACTGTTGTAGCCACATTTGAAACCAGATCATCAACATTTTCATTTATGACCAACTAGACATCTCTAGTTGCAAAGGCATCAATTGTTGGATGGTTTCTGAGTTTAATCTGTTCCTTATCTGTGTAAGAAGTTTGCCATCCTCAAGGGCATATGCTTAGCTTTGGGTGGTCCAAAATCAACAACGTATAAAGTTTGTGGTCAGACTTGCATTCAACATAATTTCCGAATTAAAAATCCCTCACTGGTATTTTATTAACCATTTTCAAGCTCCAATAATCTGACATACTTCAAAACTTTAAAAATTATTTATCATTGCTATCATCAACTAGTATTTGCCAATTATTCATCATCTAAGATAAATCATGTTGGGAGTCAGTATTTGGGGAATTTCTAGGTGACTCATATTTGACATGTGCATTTGTGAAATTTCCCTGATAAATTTGAGATTAAAACTACAACAAAAATTCTAGTTCCAGGGCCCAATATGCCATTAAATTTAGTTTGACAACCATTTTTATCAAGTCAAAGAACTGTTATGTGAACACTTGTCTACCTGAACAAAGATACAAGACCTCTACAGGCAGTGTGACTTGCATACTACACAAAGTACATTTTTATATGCACAACTTTTAAACTAATTTGTAGGAGTTCTTGCACATCACTCCTCTCCAATTGCACAAACTTGTAAAAATTTTGCATCATGATTTGTGACTTGTATGTCCTGACAACATCTCAGTATTTTAGAGATCAGATCAGCACCATTTCCATTTAGAACCAACCAGACATCATAAGAAATCTTTTAGTAAAAACCCCATGTAAACATGACCATCCATTTTAGAGGAATACCACTATGATTTTCAAGGTAGCCAGTGTGGTGACCATAATGGATATACGAATGGCAGCATTTAAATTTTTAACCAAGAAGACCATGGAATGAATGTAAGAGTAAAATTTTTATGTCAATCCTCCAAGTAGTTTAGGAACAGTAGTGATAACAAACTTGTGCTAAATAGTGGATGGCTGACAGACAATGACCATCCAAAAAGCTCTTCTGGTTTACAACTACTACAGCTAACCAGAGTTATAGGTGCATCATTTGCAACACGGTAGTTTGCTCACAAGGCTTTTGGTTTCTGTCATCTTTTTGAATGGTCATTCTCTGTGTCAAGAAACCAGAGCAAAAGATTAATTCTTTGTGAAGAGACTAATGAAACCAGAGAACACAATTCAGCAAATTAATGTGTAACACTGCATACACTTTAATGTTTTCCAATTAAATTTATTTATTTCCTAAGTGTTACTTGTTAATTTCTACTTTGCATTTCTTCTTCAGATTTAAAAAAACCACTATGTTGAAATTAAGCACCAAGGAGTATTACGTTTCTTATTTATATAAATTGTTTTAATAAAATTTATGTATTTAGGCATCATGAATAAAAAATTACTTTTCAAGAACTTTTTAAATGTTTTTTTTTTCTACAAGGGGAAGAATTCTGTACAAGACTAAACCTGTTATCTCAGTAGACCTCATCAAAGCTTACTTTCCATTCTTTAATAGGCAAAATCGACAATATGCTTTCAAGTTTTGTCAAATTCTATCAAAGTTTTGAGAGTCATTACAAGTTTTTAAAGCATCAGATGTATACATTTATAAGATCTCCATGCCAAATTGTTTTCTGTCAAGTTCTGTTGTCAGGTTTTTGAGAATAATTTAAAGGCTTTTTTTACTTATAGTAATAGTAGCCAAATGGATTGGCATTATTTAAACAAATCTGAAACATGCCAGAATGCTGTCAAATTTGATCAAATTCTGTTTGAGTATTTTGAGGATACAAATTTAGTTTTTTCCACATTTTTAATGGCTACATTTGAGGTAGATCAGTATCATATGTATAAAATTAAAAACCATATATGTTATGATGCTATCATCAAATTTTATCAAACTCAATTTAGAGATTGTTGAGAAGTCATTTAAAGGTTTTTCTAGTTTTAGTAATGATCGCTATATTTAATGCCAGATCAACATTATCTGAATGAGGTCATATCTGAAGGTGACTCAGTAGAATTTTAAAGAGTTTCATGTTTTTGGTCAAATTTTAGTCAAAGTCTGTTATTAAATTTTATGCAGAAGCTGAACATAACAATTACTGGTCATACAGCCAGTTGAGCAAATGATTATATATAAACACACATTAAACTTTCATCAGTTACATCATTTTGTCCAGTAAGCAGGGTCCAAACTAGTGCAACTTGGGTGAAATAGTTTACCATTTAGTCAATCATTGTGAAGTTTACTTTGCTTGCTTTGAATTTTATTTCAATACAATGCATCAGTAATCAAAGCAATACATCAAATCTTTTGTAAATTTTCCCTTCAAAGAGTAAAGTGGAAGTCAGAACAAGACATTTTATATGTTTTATGATATGTAGTCTCTCTGGGTGCAATTTTGATGATCACAGATACTAGAAATTACACAGCTATGTACACAGCTCTCACTAAAAATTAATGCATGATCTTTCAAACAACAACATGGAATTTTGTAGCACATGTAGAAGCAAATTATCACACCTGATGAACATATTCAGGTCCATTAACCACTAAAGATAGTAATTTTGTCTAATATTTCAGTCATAAACAATGAAGGAAGGCATCAACTATTCCAAAAGTTGCTGAGTTCTGATTTTTATAACACTTTCAATGCTGTCATAATAATAGTGTACAACTGTGCTGACACAAAAAAAACATTTTAGTACTTTTAAATAATATTATTTCATTAGCACTTTTTTAATCTACAAAAATAATAATGCAAAAGCTGATGTTTAAAGTGACAATTATAAACAATTATAAATTTGAATTTCCACACTCACTTCTAATTGTGACAAATTTGCTCTTTTCTAGATGGCGAGTGGTTATTTTGCCCAAATATTGGAGTCCAGCTTGGACCCAGGTCAGTTCAATTTCATGCTGTAATTTGATTAAGATATGAAGGAATAAACCTGACATTGGAAAAGTATATTTACTGCACAGATATTACATTCTTGTATGCATACACTGGAAAAGCAATATTAATATCACAAAATATGATTATTGTATTTGCCAACTGTCAAAGTGTTTAAAATTTCTTTGAACTTAAAAATGGCTACAAGATGTCCAGCATTATATCCCTTAAACTATATTCAAACATAAATAATATAGAGAGCAACATTGTCAAGTTCTAATGATGAAACAAAACTTCAAAGTGAAAACTAATAATTACTGCTTTATTAAATTTAAGTGGTCATTTTTTAAGTATTTATAAAGAATTTTGGAACTGGCTGAAAATGGGTGTCACTTGTTTTCATACCATCAAAACCTAATTTTTACTGACAGTAATGCTGGCAGACTTTCATGAAAATCATGACAGTTGGCATAGTTTCATCAAACTCTTTAAATGTTAAGAAGAACCAAGAGCATGACTGACAAATACTGATGGCACTTCACTGTTCTCTAGGTAACAACACAACTGCCAAAAGCCAGCTTTTAGTGCTGAGTCCACTTGATTGATTTCAAGTCCACTCCATCTTGGACCATCTCCCAAAGAGGACTGGAAATTAAAGAATTAGATATATGAAAGACATATGAGGCTTAGTGGTTTAGAGGAAAAAAACACCTCACAAAGAATTCTGGGTGTGTAAACATAAAACTACAAATCTATGCAAACATGGCATGCTCTGATGTTTCCACTTACTCCTTTTGAAACCCACCCACCATATCAATAAGATCAAACCTGTATGATTGTTGTGAAATGGCTTTAAATATCAATATTAGATAAATCGCTAAAAGTCATAAATAAAGGAAAGCTTGTATAGTCAGTCTTAGTAGATTTTTTTTAAAAAGTAGTTTACTTAGTCAACCATTAAATTCTTCAGAAGAAACATTTATATAGATTTGGACAGACTGATATAAAAAACAAAAATGTCAGTAGATGGGATACCATCAGGTTATCAACTTGTGCAAAAAGTGTTCTCCAGGGTTCAATACTATATCCATTTCTAACAATGATTTGTTTCTTTACTTTTACAACATTGTTTCAACTACAGATTTCCATGCTGAGGATTCTACTCTCTTTCGCTGTCCTACTAAACAAATTTGAAAGATGTCCTAGAAGATTTGGAAACTTAAAGTACAAAAGCCCTGAATGACTAAATTTGGATCTCTTTTACAAGGATTGACCTAATGGAAGGTTGTTACACATTGTAAGGTTCCTGGTGTGCATGCTGATAACAACCCAATAAAGAATGAACACATCAGACATGTAATGAAAAAATTTGCTATCCCAGATCAAACATAAAAGTTATGTTCAACCCTATTTTGATTATTGTAATATGGTATAGGAAAACAGTTGCCAAACTTATCTGATTAAACTGGTTAGACTCCAAAAATTAGTATTTAAGATTATAGATGAAAAAAAAATTATAGATTCCATTTATGCAATGGACCAAATAGGAATACTTTCAATCAAAGGAGGGATATTTATTAGAAAGTCTGAACATGTGTACAGAATTTTAAATCATTAGTGTCCTCAAACATCCTAACTTAAATCACAGCAAAAATCAAAATTAAACCTTTTTATGGACAACATCAGGTATAAATTACATAATTCCAAAACTACAAAAAAATTATGTAAGAAAAGTTTTGCATTTTCAGGCCCATTGATCTGGTGTGTCTGTGTGTGATTTAAATTTTTAATGTAGCTTTAACAATTTTTCAGTCATATTGCTACAATGTCTGCAGTGTAACAGATTATAGTGGTGTCTAGCAATGGGGCATCATGCAGCAGTCTTGTATCAAGATGTCCCACAAAGTCACATTATCCTGATACCAGACCGATCAGTCCTAACACTAACCTCCTAATGCTGAGTGTCAAGCAAGGCAGCTGTAAGTACCATTTTTTAAAGTCTTTTGGATGACTTAGCCGGGGTTCAAGCCTGTGACCTCCCACATTCGAGGTGGACGCTCTAACCACAAGTCCACCAGAGCGGTCTCCATTGATCTGGAATAGTTTCCTTGAAGAAGCACCCTCATTATGCGATTTTATTCAAAATGGCTACATGATAAATCTGAATGTTCTCTTTCCTCCAATAACCTCCCTTTTCTGTTGTGCTCAATATCATACTGTTATCTTCACTTTTCTTCCCCATTCAACTTCTCCTTTAATGAAATTGTAAATTACTGTCCTGCAATGCAAATTTGTTCATTTACTTCTTACTATTTGTATATCAATAAAGGGCTTCTTAGGAGATTAATTTTGCAAACCAATTTGGTTACCCTCAGAAAATAATGATGATGATGATGATGATAATAATGATTATCTGTCTCTGTTGTATCTTTCAATGCCACCATAAAGATTAAAATCAACACCAACACATGACATTCTCCTCATCTTCACCCTCATCATAATCATCACCACCATCATCATGATCATTACTGCCATCTGCCTCACCTCATTTCCCTCAGTCGTTTCACATGCTGAATACACTTCTCAGCAGCATAATCCACTTCTTCCGCAGTTGTAAATCTCCCAATGCCAAACCTGTGCAAAGGTTGAAAAAGGGTCACAAAATTTGAGCTAATTTGCAACAGCTGTGCATTAAAAATCCAAGAAATATTGTCCCTAAGTCTGAGACTAAAATAATAAAAACCCCAACATGCCACCTTCAACTAGGGTGGGAAAACAAACAAGCACAAGGACAGCAATTGATTACAAGTGTCAAGCTTCTAACAAAGCAGGTTCGACTGTTTCCCTGCCCCACACTTCCACTGTGTGACTTAAAGCATAGCAATTTCGCTACACTGAATTAGCTTGTGTAGCAATCTGACATACATCATTTACAGATTTAGGCTCCGTGTTTATCTATTTTGCTTGACTCTGATGACTCACTCATTCTCCCTCACATACTCAACAATTCACATTGCTTTTTACATCCCTTACTGCAGACCTTGTGTAGAAAATATAATAATCAATTCATGCCATAATGTTTTTATCCTCTCTTTAGCCTATCAGATCTGAAGGTTTAACTAAACAGCCTACCATATTTTATCTTAACAACAAGCTATCACATGAGGAAAAATAAGCATAAAGATCTGCAGGAGCAGTATAAATTATATCGGTGTAACAATTCACCAATTTATCTATATTTTTGCCATTTTACTGCACATAACTATACAAGATGCTTACATAATATGTTACTACTGAACATCAATGACCATGAATAATAATGAATTCTTATGTTTATATCTGGTTAAAAATATACCCCTTGCCTATCCAGCATCCAATTCTTATCCCAACATGCAGACAAATGTGTAGTAAAAATAAAAAGCTGAACTTTTCTGAAAATAGTTCTACAAATTTTCTACAATAATTTATCAAGATGCATATCTTCCGATAAATGTCATAATTTTTACCAATCTGCTAAAGACAGTATTTACGTTCACAAAATTCAATTATACATTGCATCCAGGATCAGGTCAAAAAGGGCAATAACTCCTGCAAAAGGATGGAGCACAAATATATGTTAATATGTGCATTTTTAGATAACTGCTGGCCCAATTGTGCTAATGAGATTGTGTCATAAATTTAACTACAAGACAAAAAGAGCAGTAACTCCAACAAAAAAGTGGTCAATATGTGTATCTTCATGTGGTGATCACAGTAATTACCAAGTTTCAAGCTAACCGATCAAAATCAGCGGGAGTCAGTTGTACTAATGACACTGTGTCAAACTGCATTCAGCTACAAGACAAAAAGTGCAGTAACTCTAACAAAATGGCAGAAGCAAAGTGACTTGTTAATATGTGCATCTTTGGTTCAATATCATGATAATAATATTTAATGGCAATTCATTAAAAAAACTGCATGTGTAGTTACACTAACAAGATTGTTTATACAATAAGTTACAAGACAAACTGGCCAATCACTCTAAGAAAACTTGTGAATGCAAAGTGATGTGAACATTTTCTAGTCATGACCTTGATAAAGTTTCATGGCATTTCATAAAAGACTACAGGATAAGTTGTGCAGTAATGAGTGCCCAAGGAAAGGATGGATGAATGGATATGAAGATTACAATAAATTGTTTTTTGGTCGTTAATTCTAAAAAAGGAACACTTGAAGGTGTTTGATTCAGATACCTCTCTTGATGAAGCAGTGACTACTGCCACCAAATAGTTCTCAGATGTTACTGTAATAATTACAGTTGACAACGTTAACTCTTTAATGTTTACAATATAATGCTGCATATGCTAACCATAATGTTATTAATGAAATTACCACAAAACATAATATTTATAGTGACTTTTCATAATTCCACAAATACTTTACTTATTTGAGGGCCTAACTTAAAAAGACTGAAATTGACTTTCATCTCTTAGATACAAAAATGTACTCTGAAATTGGTGACTATGGAAACATTTACTTTGAAACTGGTGAGTATGGAAACAATCAGAATATTTTCTAGTCCAGCAGCCTCTCAAAACTAATGTCAACATTCCTCCAGAAATTCAGATCTGGAGATGAGTTGCTCAATTGCTTGGTAAACTCCCTGAAATCTTCGAGATAGGTAAAGTGAGGACTGCAGTGGTTAGGACATGTCACAAAATTAAGTAATAATAAACTACTTTCTGGAGACATCACACATAATTTCCCTGAACCAATGGGCATGATTAGAGGCAGTGACCACATGGCATCTCTAATGAGGGGAAACAAATTCAGCAAAAACTTGCACACATGACAGCAAATGTAAATAAATTATGAAAAGAATCTGTAATAACTAAATGCTACTCAGCAAATGAAGTTGAAAAACTTGCAGATCAACCAACTGATTTTAGCACAAAATTTGAGATCAGTGAAAACAAATACATGAAATGTGACCAAAGCAAGTAATTAAACCATTGCCTCAGTCTTGAAAAGGATAACATAAAAGTATAAAATACAGTAACTACATAAAGACAAATACATGCTCATGTGTGAAATTACTGAGTTTAAGAATGAATCTGCTGCTACAAATAGTTTCCTGATGCTATGAGACAATATGACACCATGTCACCATATGAGACAATGCCACCATGCCACCATGGTCAACAACATGGCAATTATGTAACAAGCATTGACTGCACAAAACTGAAGATCATTTTTATGACAGTCCAAACAACTCTTTCAATGAAGTGCATGTCCAAGAAATCAGACATTCAAGAATTGAATGCTCTGAGAATCTATCTGTCAGAAGTGGAATCATAAAATGAGAGACATAAAAAATGCATTTGTGACAAGGTACCTAAAGCACAAAAGACATGATCAATTTAAACATGGGATTATCACCCCCCATGCCATAAATGAGTCTAAATGTTAGCAAGGTCTTGCTGAGAAAGTAAAAGTTTATAATTTCTTTACAAACATCCTGCAAACAATGGTTTGAAAATCTAAATCAGTCATCTGCTTATGGATAGACAGGTCTGTGTTTAAAAAACACATATCCTAACTGTGAAACAAAACCATTCAGTCCATAAAGTGCAAATATTTTTTGAAAACTTCTGATAGATTGCTAAAATGGCATGACAATCAAAAACGGACATGCATATAATTATGCATTTTAAATGATTTCTATATCCTGAGTGGGTTTTCTCTGTTTGTTTGTTTTTTTTTGTTTGTTTGTTAGTTTGAGAGAGACGGAGAGAGAGAGAGAGAGAGAGAGAGAGAGAGAGAGAGAGAGAGAGAGAGAGAGAGAGAGAGAGAGAGAGAGAGAGAGAGAGAGAGAGAGAGAGAGCGAGAGAGAGAGAGAGAGAGAGAGAAATTAGCTTACCTTAGGAAGCCGTTTTGCTTAATCATAATAACAATGTTTTGTCAACAACAACAAAAATTCCAGTAGAATAAAATAATTTGAGAAAATTTTAAAATTGCTATAACTGTCTGAAGAGTCTAAGCAATCTATTTTTAAATAAACCAACTAAATTTGTCTACTTCAAGTGGTTATTGCTTAACTTAGCTAACAAGATTGGTGTCAAAGAGTCTAATTCCCAAAAGTTCAAAAATGTGGAAAAACCCCCCAGAAAAAACTGCTGTAGTGAACTGAAAAGCTATTTTCCAATTTCATTTTGAATACTCCTTATTTGAGTTATCTATAGTAAAAATGACTAAACCAATAAAAGGCATATTTAAATGCATGAGAAAATGTTTATACCTAATTGCATCATGATATGTTGAATGCTTAATTGAGTTATGCTCGTTGCATGAAAGGTTGATGAAGATATTTTGAATGGTTTGGAGTTCTGCTCCAGGAACAAAAGCGTGAAGACTAACTGGCTTAATGAACAAATAAATAAAAACATTAAAAATAGTGTGAACTGCAAATGACACATCTAAACTACTAGTGTAATAATACATGCACAAAATTTCATAAAAATAGTTTTCAAATTTAGCCCTAGAAATGACATGTGGATAATGTATGGATGAATGGCTGAATAAAAATATAGTGAATAACATAAGGCACATTTATATCACTACTTTGATGTGTGCCAAGCCATCAAATAAATTTAGTTGGGTAAATTGTGTCACTCAAATAAAGGAATGAGAGAATAAATGTTACCTGATGGAGGAGTGGGCCAGATCCTCATCAGCTCCAATAGCTCTCAGGACATAGGAAGGCTCCAAGGATGCTGAGGTGCAGGCACTTATGTTTGAGAGGAAAAACATTATTTTATTTGATTCCCTTATCAACAATATTCTATGAATCTAATTGGTCAGTAATTAATGTGTACAGTTCAATCTCACTACAACAGAATGCCTGTGCGAGGTACAAAAACCTCTAACAAGGCATACATATATCATGTGACAGTCATAGTGTGCAACTATATCAATGAATTTCAGAATGTGCTACAGATATGTTAACAAAATGACAATGAATCTTTGCGACACAAGCTTATTGTGTAATTCAAGTGCAATATATATATATATATATATATATATATATATATATATATATATATATATATATATATATATATATATGCCAACAAAAACAAAGACAATGCTATCATAAAGTAATACCTATGTCTAACCTATGCTTTTCAGTTGACACAAAAACTGCACCAAATAGTCTGACAGCAAACAAACTACTACATTCATGATGAAGCATAGTAAACTAGAACTGTGATGTAAAATGTATCTCTGCACTTTCCTGTTTTGACCTAGTGGTCTGAGCCTCTTGGGTAAGTCCCTGTGGGTATGAACTGATATAGAGTCAACTGATATTTGGATATGTTTTTGACTTTCCATGCTAAATAGGCTGCCTTGGGAATATAGATAGAACACAGGGTTAATGTCAGTTGCATGCAAACATCTGTATGCATATGTCAGTGTACATATGGCTGAAGGGTAGGAATCTCAGTAGTTTCTATGCTTTGACACTGGGGTTAAGTTCTTCATGGCAGAGATAGACCCCAAGGATATCACTCAGGGTTACCAGTCTGAAATGTGTTCACATTTGGTTCTTTGATTACATATGCCAGTTCTCAGACATCTGAAACATACAACTTTTTGTAGGTTATTCAAAATTTATGTAAAATCAACCCAATCCTATAGCAAAACCCTTGAGTCAGGATCCAAATTCTTAAAGTATTGTCGCAACTTACACCCACACCCAAAGAACTATCATTATCCAAAGTTTCACATTTCTAGCTTTAATAGTATAGTATAGGAATTCAAGGATATTACAAATATGCCCAGTTCATATGCCCATGTATTTGACTATATCACCATATCCAAATAGCTTAAGAATAAAAAATAAACAAAATGAAAAATGTAATTGCATCAACATAACCTACCTTCCTGAGGAAAGAGCCACATCTTTCAAAGCCATCAGTAAACTTTCTCCCTCCACAAAGGCAAAAGATAAATTAATGCAACCTGAAAGTAAGGGAAGTACTGCAGAAATGAACATGTTTCAAAAACTTGAATCAGTCAACTAGTAATATGAAGTTACCCATACTAACTGCCCAAGAAGTTCGGGAAATGGCCTTACACACATGATCAATAATAATGAACAATCTCTGTCTGCTGGGGAAAAAATATTTTTGATAAAACAATACTCTAATACTGTACCTCTCAAAATTTTCAATGGAAGTAACTTTGCAAAGTTAGCAAGAGACCAATAACTATAATTATGTACAAATATATTTACTAATGCACAACATTACTAAAATGCTTACTATATGTCATCAACAAAATATGCAGATAAAATAATTAGATTTTATGCAAGCCCATATGTATTAAACAGATCCATGTTTTATACAGGACCATGTGTTTCATACTCGTGTTTTATACAGGCCTATGTTTTATTCAGACCTATATATTTTATAAAGATTATGTTTTATACAGATCAAAATGTTTTATACACGACTTTATGTTCTGAACAAGCCAATATGTTTGATACAGACCCTAGTGCTTTGTACAAACCCATGTTTTCCAGACCAATGTGTTTTATGTAGACTTTTCTGTTATGTACAGACTTGTATGTTTTATACATATCCATGTGTTTTGTACAAGCCCATGTTTTATGTTTGACTTTAGAAAATAAATACTGGATGTTACCTGAGAGAACACCACCTAATATCCAGTTGAAAAATTGGAGGCAAAAAATACAAAAGATTGATTCAGCTTAAAAAAATTCTTCATTTATTTCAAAAACTGTATGGGAGATGATGAACTATAATTTGCAACAACCATAAATATACAGCTCTTTTTTATTTGAATTCCAGTTATTAATTTTGTTGTGAAGAACTGGAATGATTTTCATATCATGGATTACTTTTGCAGAAAAGCATTTGTTTACTGTATTATTTATATACAGTTAGAAATATCACAAAATGCTATGAATTTGATACTCCTGGAAATGAATGCAGAAAATGCAACATCTTAGTCTCTTCACATGCTCTGTTTGTTATAAATACAACATTAACACTGTTTCAGCTTGAGAGACCAAAGTTTCAAGTGACAGGAATATATTCATGGCCATGAGGGTGATTATATAAGTTACTGAATACAGTTCCACCATTAGTCAATATTAAATGTTTTGAAACAGCAATATTATTATTTATTCTAACATCATAACAATGTACAATCATACCTTGCTTGTCAAAATCAGCTGGTAGTAAGGGAAATGTGCATGCAAAGGAATCAGTTTTATTGGTCTAGTTGGTAGTTGGTGTTTGTGAGAAGATCTATTGCTAGGTCAAATTCAATACTGAATAAAGTGAAAGATAAAAATTAATGTGTGAAAAACACAGATGCTGGAACTTTGCTCAACTTCACTCAAGGAGTGTAAAATAATATAAGTTCCATCTAAGCACAATGAAGGCCTGGCAAAATAAAACAATGTTTTGATACTGTTAAAGATTTTTATTAAAAGAAACAAAAAGCCTGATTTTTAAACACAAAGACACACAAAAACTGATTATTTCCTTGTCTGCTAACATTTTCAACATGTTCTTGGGTGCCAGATATGGACTCTTTTACAGCTTGGTAGAGGATAATGGACTATTTTACAGCTTGGTAGAGGGAAGAACAAAAAGGATGGTTGCATTGTACTGCTAACCTGGATAACACTGTTTGGGGTCTCCATTCTGCACCACCTGTGGTAAAGCCTCATTAATCTTCTTGATCAGCCTCTGGGACAAGGCTGTAATCCTCATACTGTCATACTGATAAACAAAACAACTATATTTATTTTGTAATCACTGACACCAATGTCCATATTACTATCCACTAGCAATAAAGACTATGGTATAAGTGTGTGTGTAAACTGCAGAGTAGTTTGAGTTACCCCAAATGTCAAATCTATTAGCAAACAGCCACAATCTTCACTTTCTCGAGATCCCAACACTTAAAACTGGCATTAAATTAACCTGTTTAAAAAAATACTATTTATTTCCACCTCATGAAGAAATCATGATTTACAAAGGCCTGACTTTAGCTTTTTTGTATTTTAATGAAAATAAAAAAAAAAATCAATATGTACATACAATTAACTGACATTTTTCGCAGCTTACATAAATGCTTTATGGATGATTCTTGATTTCATGACCAATAAGGGGGGGGGGATAACACTTTTAAAGCTGCATTCCTTATGATAAATCATAACCAAGAAAATTGTGAGACAAAATTATCAGACTATCTGAATAAAACTTGCACATTGGAGTTACGGAAAAAAATGAAGAATCTAGGAGACTGATGTGGTCATTAATCCCTGCCCAGGTCCAATGGGTATTTGATAAAGCTTGCCAATAATTATCAGATTCTCTTGTAATATTCACCCATGATCAACACTGGCTGCTATATATAGGCTACAAAGAGTTAAAACATCAAGTACAAGTTTAATTTCTGTATCAAAATACTCAATTAAAATGAAAAACATAATTGATACAAAGTGTGTGTATCTGTATATTAAGAGCATTCTCTAATATCAGCAAAAATAAATATTTACAAATATTAAAATTCAATGGCATACATGCACTTCCATAGCTAAAAAGCAGCATATACATTGCAATGTTCAGGATTCATTCATAAAAGGAATGAGAAGCAAATTGTTCAATAAAACAATTACCTGACAGAATGATTAATGTGCTTGTTTTAAGTATATAATAAGGTTATTATGAGTATTAAAAAAGTAGTTGGTCTCTTCCATGTAGCAGTGACAGTAACTTCTTAAGATGAACGATGAATTATGTATAACAAATATATAACTAACAATGTCATACCTCCATTTCTTGAGCTGCAATCTCACATGCTGACCCAAGCCCCACCACCAGTGGTGTTGGGACTGTACCACTTCTCATTCCTCTCTCTTGACCACCCCCACTCTGAATGGCCTCAACCCGCACTCGAGGTCGTCTCCTTATGAACATAGCTCCAACACCTATGAAATAGAGAATTTTTTCAATCATATCAGAATAGAGGTGATTTGATTTATATACTTGCACTGGGGACTTTGAATTAGTTGACTGAACTCAAGGTTCATCAATGTCATTCTCAAGAACACCAAATCTGAAAAAAAAAATGCAGTAATAACCTCATAATCAAATCAGATTATTTACACACGAATACAAATAAGCCTACAAATTTTCATTCCATGTGGATTTTTCCTAAATTTTTTCACAAAATATATTTCCAAAAGTTGAAAATGTTTAAAATATTGTAAACTGCTGTCACAGCCTTAAAATCTAAGTAGGACATTTTCTCATGACCATGACGGAGTGTGTAAAATTTCATCATCTTTAGTCCAACAGATTTTGTGCTGTCCCATTCAAATGGTTTTGGGATGGATGAAGTAAAGGAATCTCAAATATCTCATGCACAACACTTTATGGAGGATTGTCAGCAGATGAATTACTGAAAATAAAAACTAGTTTCAATAAAAGAACAGGATCTAAATTTGATTTGTTTGATAGGAATTTGATAGATACTTCCAGAATCAAATCTGAACTTTGAGTGCAGATTTTCATGCCAGCATTAGATTAAAACAAATGATGCAGGTTGAGTGTTCTGGATTACTTGTGCTAAATAGGATCCAAAAACACACATCACAGCACACCTTTATGGTCCATATTATTTTTAATTTCTTTCCTTACTTACCCATACAAATAAACCCAAATGCAGTCAATAAACACCTCTTCCTTGATAACTCACAAGTTACTGGGTCCATAAAGATTTATCATTCCATAGGCGAAGAGACTCAAATTTTGCTTGGAGGGAAAAGAGGAAGAGGTGCAAAGACTATATGAAACATCAGCAACTTCATAGCTAGAATTACTCACTATTATGTTTGCACTGGTTAATTCCTCACATAGATATTTTACATGTCACTCTGCTGATTAGGTACATTATACTGCCTGTAATAATAATAACAGCATGGATCACCAGCTGCAAAAACCTGAGTGAAAGGTAAGTAGAAAGGCATACTATTGTGTACTGTATTAGAACTTGCAAGTTTATTTTCAAATGTATTATTGCAAATTTTTTGGAGCAATTTACAGACAAGGCAAATGTAGCAACTATGATTTTAACAAAAAAATTTAGGCATGTAGTGTAATTGGGTAAGCCTTGTTAATTCGCTAATGTTATCATATCAAAGGACTATTTGATCAATTGTAAAAATAAATCCACCTAAGCCACTAAGTCAGCACTCATAATGTGGTATTTCTATTAACTACTGTTAAACTGTCTCAAAGCAAAATTCCTGAGCATCTGAAACTTGTTTTGAATAATTCTTTCTTTGGTATAGGAACTTCATCCTATTTGGTAGACATGGATCTCAGATGAGGCACTTTACCTGGTTGCATAATAATTGGAAATAATTAGGAGTACAGTTATATGATGTCTTGTACATTATAGTTGCTTTTCTGAAATGGTTTAGGTCTTTAACAAGTAATATTTTTAATTTCTCTGCAAAGTATTCCAAATCTTCTGACTGCTCTTATTTGAAGATGTGATAGCTTTCCTATGTTTTTACCCAAGTCTGTACTGCATTATTCAAAATAGGGTTTATGCAACTTTTATAAACTAGTGTCTGGTACCTGTTGCAGAGAAAATACCTTATATAGGTGAAATTTGAATTAACTTTATCACTGATATATTTCCTGTTTTTGTCCATGAGAGATTATCTGCAAAAACACATAGTACTCTATAGTGAGAGACATGCTGTATTTTTATATCCTTCCATGAGACACATTACATGTTAGGGACTGATGAAACACTTTATGTACAGAACTTGAGTAATTTATTCTGACAAGTCTACAGAAATAATTTAATTGTATGGCATAATGATAGGAACTATATGTTCAAGTTCAACCACTACAAGTTAAAAGTCAGTCAACTGAGCTCATTTATCAAATATCTGGCAATATGCCATTTTGGAAGCTTTTAATAGTGAAACTAAAGTTTAACATAGATAATTATTACATTCCATTTAGTGGATTAAGCAACAGAACTTTTAAACCATATACCATACTATGAGCTGCCAATCCTCCAGACGCATGATCAGTGAAAGGTGGGATAAAAATTAGAGAATTCTGAACGCAATTAGTGAAAAATGATATCATGACACTAACTCCATCCACTTCAATGGTCAGTACTGCATTACATGAAAATCCTAAAATAAAACTAAAACATTATTTGCACTGATTACATGTACCACATTATTTGCAGGCAAATTTACTGATATACACAAACTTCATGCTATTTGTCATGATATGATGCTGTAGCAGTCTTAAAATCCTCAATCAGGTTACGGCAAGTTTGTTTTCAAAACAATTCAGGATTCTTGCCTGCTGGCTAATCTTGGTGACTAAAATTGTTGCAAATTTTCAGCACCTAAGGAGGCACAAATGATTATTTTATTTTTCTTGACAATAGGAAATAATCTTTCACTGTCACTGTTGCTGATCTCCAAGTGAGAAAGACAAGTTATGTTTAACAGGAAAGCTCATAAACAATGATTCTGTATTGGTAGCATGCACGACTTGAGTAGGTGGCTTAAGGTACTCCAAAAAATAATTCTGCAAGGGTGCTATAGCAGTGTGCTTTTTCATATCGTTCTGCCAGATGCTCATTGGGGCTTGTATTGTTGCTTACAATTTATGTCATACATGTACTTTATAATAATATTACTACATGTTATGTGTACGTAAGGTAAATTGTAAGCAACAATACCAGCCCTCGTGCACATTCCCAACTGTAAAATTTACGGCGTACCATTGTGCAAAAATGTATAATGTACATCACTGTTTGATGGCTGAATGCTAGGCCAAATTCTGGTATATTCCAATCTAAACTTTACTTTCTGTGGAATACAAATCTTTTTCTTTGGAGGTGAACACATTTTAATTGCAGTGTAGCTTAATTATGAAATGGTATAAATCCAGAAGATGAAACATTGAATGGTGAACAATTAGTGGTGTCAGTGAATGCATGAAAAACTATGAACTCAAGCAAATTATGATATATTCCAATCTTTCAAAAATAAGTTTCAAGGATGGATACTTCTAATTCTCTTTGTAATGATCCCCTGTGGCACACAGTGTACAAAAGGCATAATGTATATCAGTATTTGAAGGCTGAATTCACTGCCAATTTTTGACATATTTCAAACTAAACTTCACTTTTTGTTCAACAGATTTCTTTTTTCTTGGTGGTGAAGATTTTTCATTATGCAATGAAGTACAGTAATTCAAATCAGTGTTGGTGGCGCATATGTGGAGAAAATGTCTGGCTAGGCATCGTTTTTTTTGAAAAACATTTATAAAACTACTCATATATATAGATTAAAATACCTTAATATGCGTGCTACCATGCCAACTGTATGCTTCAGATATAGATCTACTAGTCGCAACTAGCAGTACTGGATGGTTTGGCAACTGCCAACAGCATGACTATCACTTAGCATGAAAATTTAAAATAATTGAGAATTGAGGAATTCATGATTTTTTGCATGGGGCGTGAATTCATGAATTGCTGTAGAAAGTCATGTCAAAATCACGAGGGTTGGCAGCTATGCACACAACGAACTACTTATCTAAACAGCATAAAGAATCAACAGTTTTACTGGATTTGTAAGTTGTCATACCCTTTGGTCCATAAAGTTTATGGCCACTAATGGACATCAAATCAATGTTCATTTCATTAACATTCAGTGGGATCTTGCCAACTGCCTGTGCAGCATCAGTATGAAAGAAAACCTTCTTGGCTTGACACAAAGCACCTGTAAAAGACAAAGTCATGAATATCAACTTCTTTTACTGACATCAATACATGCAAATGAAAAAAAGTCTTAAAATAACATATCTTCTTTAATCTTTTATCTTTTAATTACACATACTTAGCAAAAACACGATTTTCAAGATGTCTTCTGTGGTTGCTATTAACCTAACTGCAATGTATTAGCATGATCATAAAAGCTAATCTTTCTCTTAAAACAAACGTTTTACAAGAATTCAATTACACAGAATTGCTTTTTGAAATCATACATTATTTCACAAAAGAACTAAAAAAATCCAAATATTTCAATGCATTAATGAATCATGGTTGGACCACTGCAAATGATCATGTTAGCAGAATGGATAGAAATAATCAAGCCCCTGATTATAAAGCATTTCCTTGCAAGAGACATACCTATTTCTGCAATTGGCTGTTTAACTCCAATTTCATTGTTAACTGTCATGATAGATACCATGACAGTGTCGGGTCGAATTGCAGACTCCAGTTCCTGAAACAAAACAAAGCAAATAAATATCAAACCAAGGAAATCTGAAGAATAAGTGATTCCATTTCTGTCCAACTAGCATTTTATTTACCTAAAGTAACTGAAACTTTAAAACTAACCTTAAAATTGAATGTGGACAGATATATGGACATGTCAGATGCCAAAGTAAAAAAATTAAAATGAAATAAAATAAGGAGTAGAATATATTTCTACACTAACCAATCATAATTTCAGAGTACATCTGCTAACTTTACAAATTCAGCCATCCTAAGCCCAAAAAGACATCAACTATGTTTTATAAACAACAGTGTTTAAAGATTCTCTACTTGCTATGATAAAAATTGTTTCCCCTTGGATCAATTAACTGGTGTCAGATTTCATCAAACAGGTATCGTCCTGGGCTTCACCAACTGCGATTTATTTTCCTTACTGGCAATAAAAAAATACCAGTTGGCGATTTTTTTGGCAGCAGCCTTTTTGGTACTTTAACTTGTACATACAATCATGGATTTGGAGTGGAGAAATTCAATGGGATCATAAAAGGATGTCACAGACTTATTTATATTCAGACTTATACACTGACCTATATATGAAGCCTTTTTGGCAGTTTAACTTGTAAATATTATCATGGATTTGGAGCGGAGAAATTCAATGGGACCATAAAAGGATGTCACAGACTTATTAATATTCAGACTTATACACTGACCTATATACATACAAAAACAAATCCTGTTTGTATTGACAAACAGGTCTGTACATTGCAATGTTACATCATAATCCGATAATGTTGACATCTGGCCTTGGTACTATATGTAATGATAACTCAATCATTCTACCAGGCTATAACTACAATTGAAGACACAAACAGAAACAGCTACAAGTAACTGAACGATGGCTAATCCTTCCCTACGTTTACTTTTTTTAAATATACCAATAAATAGCTTTGCCAACACTCGAGAGAAAATTGATTAACTTTGAAGTACCGATTGCTGTGTACAAAGGGTAAATGCAAGTTAGAAGTTGTGTGTTCATCATCTCAGCCTAAGAGTAAATTAGCAAAATTAACAGCACTTGGATTTAATGCAAATTCATCGGACAACACAGTCACTGATCTTGATGTTTTTCCTGGCAGTCCTGCTCATAGATCTTTTACTTTTGCCATCATTCCTGTTATGTCTGCAGATACTTAAACTATGCAACAAGAAATATCAAAACAAACAAGTTTTGCATAATTGAATAATTTATTTCTCAAAAAGACTGAATACAAAAATATGCAGATTGGAACCTGACATTGGGAAATTTTTATATTTAAGCATCGTTTTCACTAATATTCTCTGATTTTACTGGTCCAATACACATAAAATTTTCAAAAATGACATGCCATTTTCCCTGTGGAGTGTGTTATTTGCCTCCCCCTCCCAATGTGCCCTCATTTCATATTTTATACAATAGGTAAAAGTTAGACTTGAGCCTCTTCTACATACTTCAAAGAAACCACCTGTTACACAGTGAAGTGAAGCACTAGTAATTGATTGACAAATAAACCTCGACCTTTTCTGTGATAACTAATAATGCCTAAAAAGGGTGTGAATTTGTTCAACTTTTGTCTCAAGCTACCATACATATGATTTCCTTATTGTTAACTAGTATATGCATATAATCATGTTGACTCAGTCAATAACAAATTTATTTTCTGAATTGATATGATGGTCACTAATGCCTATATATATGGTACATTTATGTCAGGTGTTGACTCTTTTAAGTTTCAGCACTGGGAATGGAGATCCAAGTTTGCTGTCAAGAAAAACTCTATAGCATTCAGTGAGATGTACTTTGTGAAGCTAGCCATAAGATTGGAGGGGGGGTATTTAATAAAAAAAAATAAAAAAGAGCTAGACATTGTAGATGTCAGCAAAGTTGATATTTTTACATTTGATAATGCTTTTTTATCAGGTGCAAACTAGTCATCATGTAATGATTTTTTTAAATGTTATAGCTGTATTGCTTGCTGTCAATAAAGTAATAACTATCCCATGTTTTTGAATTTTCAATTTTCATAGCCTATTACATTAACTGACTTGGAAAAATATTCACTATTTATTCTGGTGACACTTTTTTGAAAATTGGCAACAAAATACTGTGGTTGGCGATTTTTTTGGCGACAACTTTTTAAAAGCCAGGACCATCCCTGATCAATCATCATGCTGCAATGGATGCACAAACGTTGCTATAATTGTAGAGAGGGCTTTACAGTGTGTGACCATATAATGATTAGGTAAGCATTTTCAAGAAACATCTTACTCCTAAATCTAGGCATCTTCAATCATTTAACATAATACACTGGGAGAATAAGATGTGGAGGGACTTGCATTCACTTTCCATGAAATTTACCCTGGCTTTTATCTACTAATGTTTCTGAAGAGGTTCATAGAAAAAAAAACTTTTTCTCACAAATTCAACATAAGTAGAGTGTTGGAAAGATAGCATTTTATATTAATGGTAAAGGTCCCATTCAGTCACATTGAGCACTTTGGAATGAAAGGTCTCTGAGGTTAAAGCTGGAGAAGATCATCTATGATTTCCAACTTACAGCTTGAATGATGTCAGTTATGGAACAGCTGCACTCAGTTGCTATGCTAGATGTGAATGCTCTAACACCGTGAGCCAATAGGCATTAAATATTCATCTAATCTTGGCTCTAACACCGTAAGCCAATAGGCATTAAATATTCATATAATCTTGGCTCTAACACCATGAGCCAATAGGCATTATTTTCATTCATCTCATCTTGGCTCTAACACCGTGAGCCAATAGGCATTAAACATTCGTCTCATCTTGGCTCTAACACCATGAGCCAATAGGCATTAAACATTGATCTCATCTTGGCTCTAACACAGTGAGCCAATAGGCATTAAACATTCATCTGATCTTGGCTCTCACACTGTGAGCCAATAGGCATTAAACATTCATCTGATCTTGGCTCTCACACCATGAGCCAATAGGCATTAAACATTCATCTCATCTTGGCTCTAAAACCATGAGCCAATAAGCATTAAATATTCATCTCATCTTGGCTCTAACACCGTAAGCCAATAGGCATTAAATATTCATCTCATCTTGGCTCTAACACCATGAGCCAATAGGCATTAAACATTCATCTGATCTTGGCTCTCACACCATGAGCCAATAGGTATTAAACATTCATCTGATCTTGGCTCTCACACCATGAGCCAATAGGCATTAAACATTCATCTCATCTTGGCTCTTACACCGTGAGCCAATAGGCATTAAACATTCATCTGATCTTGGCTCTAACACTGTGAGCCAATAGGCATTAAACATTCATCTGATCTTGGCGCTAACACCATGAGCCAATAGGCATTAAATATTCAACTGATCTTGGCTTAGCTTTAGCAGATAACCCAATGTATTCAAATTGATAGAGCTTGAGTGGAAATATCGTCCTGTCTATTTCTAAATAGAAAAAGCAAGAGAGAATCCCTTTTCTGATCATCCTAGTTTACCTGGTACTTCTGGTACCAACTTCTGACTACTAACTGGGTCCAGATATTCAGCAGGAATGTTATCATATGTTTGAGATGGGCACTAGGTATCTAGGAAAAGTTAAGTTGCTATAACCCATAATGGGTCATGATAAAGAGGAGATAAGTTTTGGACCTGTTCTGATACTATCATGAGATCATGAGACTAATGTCTGTTGTGTATGTCCTATATTGGCCAATGAAGGAATAATCACCACAACCATGAATCCAAATGGGCCACAATACCATATCATGTCATTGCTTTCCTGGAAGTATCTGCCATGATGGTATGATCTGTGATTTAATCATGAGGAAATCAGCAAGAAGGGAGGTAATACATGTGTATGTGTGTGTGTGTGCGTGTGCGCACGTGCATGTGTGTGAGTGTTGTTCTTGTTGCTTTTTTTTGTTCTCTAATTCTCACAGGTCACATGCTTCGAACAAGTGGAGCATATGTTACAAGTATGGGTTCAACTGCACACCATACAATTTATATAGTTGAGGTCATTACCCTTAACCAGATTTGTGTACATCTGCTCATTTATCCAGTTCATTGCAACTAATGCCTTTAAATAGAGAAACCCCCAATATGGCATACACTGGTGAAATAAATAAAGTGTCATGCTGACTTTACCATGAAGTCGATGCTATGATACAAGATAAATGCCAGAGAAAATTTCTGATATCTTATTACTTGGGATAAATGATCATTTACTTAATATAACACAAAAAGGTTGAGTACCATGGAATTCTAGGTACAATAGACCATCAAGTCAGCAAATATGTCAATTAGTTTACTGCATGACAAATTTATACAACCAAAATGCATCAAATACCTCTATCCAAGGTGAGATTACTCTTCTCGGACTTCTGTCTAAAGTACTTCCTTAAAATATCAGTGGTTCAGTTACACCAGTTTATGCTGAATTTTATTGATAAAAATTTGCCCTTGTATCAGAAAAAGATATGATTGTTGATATTCGTGTACTGACAAACTGGAAAATATGTTTTAAGTCTAAAAAGTTAACTGTTTTAAAATCAAAGTCTTTAAGAAGCAGACTTATTCTATTCAAAAAGTAGTAGTTCTGTATTCAAGCCAATCCTGATTAACACAATACCAAAAGGAGAATCAGCCTTTCTCCTTTATGGATTGCAAAGGTTTCATATTTGATTCAAGGTGAAACAGTACAAATTAAAGCATTCCACTTTCTGATTCATAGACATTAGTCCAAAAGTTTTTTTAAAAAAGTGCTGGGTATTATGGAATTTATTTTTTTAATACCATTGGTGCTTTTATTTACTCTTGTTTAAGTGTTTCTTTGCTGGGGGACTGGCTTGCCAATTTCTATTTATAGATGACTGCAAGTCACACGATCTAACCATGCTGAAGTTAAAGGGTTTCATTTAAACCAAACCACTAAAACTAAACATTTTATGTGGTGCATGGAAACACCTGAACTATTTACTTTATAAATGAAATCTGAATCAAAGATGTTAATTGTGTAAAACTAAGTTGGTGACTGACAGCTGATTGGGATAACACTACAGTTTATTCCATACAACATCACAAATTTTATCATATCTGTATCTCAGTAAATTTTAATGTCAGCATCATTGAATGTTGCTAAAAGTAACTAATTCATTTTAAAACTTTATGTAAAATGAATTAGGTACTTTTAGCTACACCGAATGTGACTGATCTGATAAATCTACTTAGATACGATAAAATTCACAGTGCTGTTTGGAATGGGATGTTGACTTGTCAAACTGTCCATTATGAACACAGCTCCTATAAAGGTCAAAAACATATTCATTTCATTTTCTTATTCAGTAGAGTTAGTTTACAACATAATTTTCTTTACTATGTGCAAGTGATAAACCTACCATTGATGAGAGTCATAGATTGACATTTGTACTGGTAAAATCTGGTCTTGTACCGACCTCTTGCCAGTATGAGGAACCAGCAGTAGCGTAACCCTATGGATACATTGAAATATAATCTGAAATATAACTGGTAAACCTTGATTATTATGTAAAAACTCACCTTCATATTTATGATGCCATTTTTCTGGACTGGAAGGTAGGTGACATCAAAACCCTCTGCCTCTAAAGCTCGGCAAGAATCCAAAACACACTTGTGTTCCTGTCAGAAATATACATCTCAATTTATATTTTATTAATTTCACTCTATGGGTACAAACACTGCACATGTAAATATACCCCTGCATCCCACTGCCACTCAATAAAAAGATGCATCTATAGGAAAACAAAATCTCCAAAATAGTACAGTACAATAATTTGTCAACTGGCAATCGTTTTTAATGATCAGCAATACTACATATTTACAAAGTTTCATAGGAATCAACTGAAATGGGCCAATTATCTACAGTCCAAAAGTAATTTCCTGGAATCAAAGATAAGACTTCTTTATCACTGATAAGTAAGGCTACTATCTACGACATTTTGGAGAAACCCAACATTACAAATTTGGTCACAAAAGTATTTTCGTTTGTCAAAGTCAACATGTTCTCAACATACAAGTGCAGGACAACATTCTTTGTCATGACTTTTGAACTTGAACTCAATATCACAGAGAGAAAAAGTCAAACATGTCTCCAACAATGTCAACATATACCATTTACAAAATTTGGTCAAATCTATAATTAATATTTGTTTGAGGGAAATAAACTTGAGTCGAATCATTCAAAGTATCCATTACAATCCATGTCCAAGTGCTAATCATCAATTTGTTAAGTGAAATGCTACCACATACAAAGTATATATAACTGTTCATAACCAAGTAAAAATAAAAAAATGCAAACAATGACTTCCTTATTAAACTCCTACACAAAAGTGCTGTGGTCAGATCTATACCATTTTCTATCAGAACTAAGTAAACACTGCAAAGAGAACCAGGGAGCTGTGACAACTAAACTTTCAAGAATGCCACTAGTGTCATGGTAGAGAGCAGATGAAGACCATTTTCATTCTTGATGCTAAAATTATAAATGTGCTTTATTGAAAACTACATGTTGACAAGACCTTCCAGGAAAATTAGTTGTGCTGAGATTTTAAGATGGCAGCTATTTTGGAGGCTAGATCAGCATCATTGTAATATAGAAATAACTATATATCTGAAGAATGAATTTCAACAAAAATGTTGGAATGGCCATTCATTTAGAAAAATATGGTTGCTATGAGATTTTTCAAATTCTGTGAAGTTGAATTGGTGTAACTTTCCTTCAGTACAAACAATATACAGGGATAGTTTATCACTGGCTGAATTGGTTGCTCTCATTGTTTTCTTATAAAAAAAATTACTTCAATATCTACAGACATGGACCACAACAAAAGGGAGAAATTTATGCTGATATACTGCATTTTCCCTCTCCACCCACTAATCAAGACATTTACAATTTTATTAGGACTAATATGTTAGAAAATTCATCCCACAAATATTATGAGATCATTTCATGAATTAAACTATTGTTATAGAATAAGGTTTACCTATAATAAGGTAGCATGACATAGGTGGAGCAAAAATTCAGTGAATGAACACTATTAAACAGATCCATAAAATTCATATCTTCACCAAAAACACTTATTAAAAATATTGTTCTTATAATTTTATTATTCAATCAAAGTTAAGTTATATGGTTAAATATATTTATGACATACCATCAGCAATATACAATCTCTTTCATTCTCTTTCTCTCTTTCTCATTAACAATTCTTTTTATGTTTCTACTGTTATGTGTAGGCTCATACAAAAGTAACAAAAGAGTGAATTCAACAGGCTTTTTTAAAATGGAACAAAAATAATTTATTTCCCATGAAAACAAGGTAAAAATATGAAAAAGGTTTGTGAATATAATCTTAATTAATCCTAGGATGAATAATATAAGTCCTACGAAGTTCTAATTGAATCAAAATTTAAATCTCAATGAAGTTCCAAAATGGAAGGTGATGACATCAGATGAATGCAGTATTGTATTGATGTGTCAACAGTACTCATTGAATTTTATTAATCAAGAAAAATAATCCAGCTGTAGAATTCTGAAAAATTTCTAATAAATGTTTTTATCCAAGAATATTTCTGAAAAGCACCTATATTTTCAGGAAAAATAAATAATTTTAAATAACAATTACAACTCAATTGGTCACAACACAAAATACCTTTGAGCTCCAAAAGGTATGAAATATGAGCAACTCAAAACACTAAAAAGACTAGTTTTTAGTGCAACTTTCGATCCTATGATGGGGTCATGTGGTCACTTAATTCGAACAATGCAGTAAAGTAATGTCAGTTAGCACATAGGCTATTTACAGATTCGATTGTAGTTAATACAATTCCGTAATAATTTAAAAAAAAAACAAAACATTTACAATAAAGCTGATGCAAGCCAAGAATGATCTTGATTAGGACCAATGATTTTCACTCTGTGTTTATGAATTCTGAACCAAGGTCAGGAACTAGGTCAGCTAAAATACAATGTAGCAATACTGTTATTTACTAGAAATTAACTGAATTTTCTGGAAAAAAGTCAAATAAAGTGAATCAAATTATTATAATAACTTACAATGAAATAAAAAATAAAATAAAAAATATAAAACCAACACACAAGTATTTAAATTACATATATGTAACACTAAATTTTATCATCAATAAGACTATTTAAACCACCAAATATTTTACCAGTTCATTATAAATTTCTGAAAGTCTAAGACTTCCACACATAATGCTGTGAGCAGAAATCTCGATCTTACTTGTATTTAAACTCAAACAACTGCAGCCAGTAAAAAATGAGTTCATATTGATGATAATTCAACTAGTATTTTTAACAGGTTCAAAACACTAAGAGTAGAACATTATAAAAAAAATAACAAACTGAGAAGTCACCTGGCAAAGTCTACAAAATGTAATAATGAAAGTATATACATACTGTTTGTGAAGTAATTACATGCTTTTTCTTGCTCTTGTAGAACCTGGCAACCCCCTTCAATGCAACATTATTGGATTCAGTTGCACCACTGGTGAAGATTATCTCCCGTGGGTCAGCTGCTATTAAATCTGCTACTTGCTATTGATGAAAAGATAATATGAAATTTAGGTCACATTTGTATAAAACTTTTAAGTATGCATCTCAAACACATATACTGTTGCTAACAGTGCTTTCCCATTCTCTATATACATGTAGATGATCCAATTCCTCAAATTAGCAAAATCTAAATGCATTATTGTTTACTTCAGAACCAATGAAATAACATAAGACTGTTAAGTATCTAACATAGATAACAAAAATAGAAAAATTGAGAAAGATATGAATAATAACAACAAATACTACATGATAAGTAATATTATAATTCATCTCAATTATACCTAACTCATCCTTGCACAGAGGTCTCGATAGGATTTTAAAACTAGGAGTCCAGGACTACTAATTTGGTAAAAATAGGAATCCCACCAGCAAATGTTGCAGTCCCACCAGCAAAAGTTGTAGTCCCCACTAAGCCAGACATCACATACTTTCTTATACTTGGCTACTGTTGCATCTGAACTATCAGTTCTATCAACTTTAGCATAGTTCTGAATCTCATTGAAATCTTCATCTTGTCCAAGTCTCTTGATTTTGAGTTCACAGGCAATATTTATAGGGCATCCATTGGAAATGAAATCAATAACAGTGATCATGCTGGGCTTCGCCAGTATTGCAAACTGTGATATTTTTTTCTTATTGGCGACAAAATATACCATCTGGCGATATTTTTGGTGACATTTTTGGCTGATAAAAAATGGTATATAGTTTTGGGTATGGTGTGGAGAAATTCAAAGGAATCATGACAGGACACAGCAAACTTGAATATAAAAATGCACTGGAATCTATTATTAGATAAACAAATCCTTTTTTTCAAATTAAAAATCCATCCTAACAGTGCATTTTTATATCATCTTC
This sequence comes from Potamilus streckersoni, assembly GCA_016746295.1. NCBI lineage: Eukaryota > Metazoa > Mollusca > Bivalvia > Unionida > Unionidae > Potamilus > Potamilus streckersoni. The sequence goes on from JAEAOA010001852.1 coordinate 2,622,233, forward strand.
CGCTTATGCTGATGTCTGGTCTTGATAATGTATGCTGTAATATAATCAAAATAGCCATGCAACTGACTAGCTACAATTGATCACCTCTGATCATATGAGTGAATCTTAAGGACAAGTCAGGATGCTTTCCATCACATTTTGTCCAAATAATTTTGTTAAGAAGTTTGTGATAAATTATTTAAAGGTTTTTCTATTTTCCTAATGACAGCTATATCTGATGGCAGATTGGCAGCATTTTATAATTTGAAAGATGTTTAAGCCAAGATGTTTGTTTCAAATAAGACCCCATACTGTCAAGTAGTTTCTGAAAAAAAAAGTTATTTATATTTTCTTTGGTTTTTAACAATGGTTGCCATATTTGATGGTAGACAGGCATTAGTGCTTCTTGTCAGGATGCTTTCATTCAAATGAATTAAATTTCTGCTAAAGAAGGAGAAAGGAAGTTATTAATTAAAGGTTTTTATATTTATGGCAATGGAGGCTGTAACTGATGGCAAATTGTAATTGTTTCAACAAATTTTAAAGACCTTCATGTCAAAATGCATTTTACACATTTGTTCAAATTCTGCTGCATAGTTTTGTACAAGAAGTCATTTAAAGTTTTTTCTATCCCAAGGAATGGTGTCTGTTATTTGATAGTGGATTGGCTTCATCTGAACAAATCTGGAAGCCATGATGCTTTCTGTCAAATTTGGTAAAATTCTGGTGAGTTGTACTTGAGAAGTCATTTAAAGGTTATTCTAATTTTAGTAATGTTAGCCATAATTGATGGCTGATCAGTGGACAAATATGAAAGATCTTCAAACCTTTCTTTCAAATTTGTTCAAATTATGTTGAGGAGCATTTGAGAAGATATACATAGCAGCTCTGAATGGATGTCATGCAATGCATGAAGGAACTGGAAAAGACACCGGATTGTGTTCCAAAGATCTACAGCTACTATACTATTCTCATTTCAAGGAGCAGTAAGTTTCCACTCTACCTTTCTAGCCTTTTCCACTGCAGCTTCAGTTTCCCATCCATATGCATGTGTCCTTGAATGGGGATTTCCATAGTAGCTTACAAAATAGGGCAACATGGCATCTAGCACTCGTGGATCCTATAATTGAGCCAAATATAAAAAGGCAAAATCAGAAAATGAATTGGAGAACTTACTTTTAAATATAATATAATAGGAAAGTCACTGACAGGATAGTTTAAATAAGGATTATATCAGTAAATAAAAGATGGTAGCATAGCCGTGGAATCATTTCTCACTGTGGCTAACTGTGTTGACATTTGGGTGAATGGTTCATCACAGAACTAGTACAAATGGTCTTACTTTCTTCATACATAGTCCCATTCCCTTTGTTATTTACAGGGCAATCTCTTTTTTGCATAAGCTGTTCTGTAAGGTGACATCACTAAATGCATGATTAGTTACTGTATGTACTTGCCTACCAGTCAAGTCCACCTGTAAACAACAAAGGCTCTGAGATACCATCCCATAATGCAACATTATGGAAAATGGCAAATCAGGGTATGCATCATTTGTTCTGCTAATTACTGCAAACAGACTTCCTATACCCTGATCTGGCAATGCATCATGTGACATCAGATCTTGGTCTGTGCAGTTGGCAGTCAGACCTAATTATGAATTTATAGCTATGCCTAGTAGGAAGCCTGTAGTATGCACCATGTTTGCAGGAGTCTGAGTGCTTTTAATGTACTAAAACTAAAAAACACATGAATGCTATCTTCAGAAATGTGATAATAACAGTTAACAGTTCTGCTAACTAGACAAGCCGTCTGTGATGCAGATGAAGAAAAAATTGCATCAGCAAAGTCAGAGTTAGGAACTTACTAGTGGAGTTGTGGCCTGTGCATCCAAATACAAGGGACGAAACTCTTTGTCAGGCATGTCCTTCCTCACATCAGAAATATCAATATGTTTGGGTTGGACTAAAAAATAACAGAAGATTTGGATTAAACATTTGAGTTTCAAAACTAGCAATAAATACAAAACAGGAAAGGGTCCACAGTGGATCAAATATTTCAGGCAAATTGACCTGTCAACCTCTCTTTAATAGAGTGAAGTGATAGTTAAATAGGAAAAGCAGCAGGATAAAAATTTTGAATATCCTAAAACAAATGCTTAAAACATTCATTTTGATCAATCTTTGAACAAAATAACACAAAAACAAAAAGAAACCATTATCAGAACATTATGAAATTAATCAATTTCTTAATTTGAGTGAAAAAAATTACAGAAGTATGTTGTGACCCCACAACAGCATACTCTGTTATAACACAGATTTGGATATAACATGGTTGTGGTGTGGCAACCAAAATTTCAGATACAAGTACTTTTTCATACACAATTTTTTTTTCTTTCTTAAAAGTTTATTATCATTTTTAGGAAAGAGATCATATATAAATTCTAATGTAAGACAATCCTGGTGTGGCTCCTGCAATTTCATATACATGTATTTTTCTCATATTCAAAAAGGTTTTTCTTCTTAAAAGTATAAAAAAATCATGTGTAAAAGGTTTTTTTTTTTCAGGGATAATGCTTGACTTCACCAATGTCACAAATTATGATTTATATTTTTTTTTTACTGACAAACAAAATATACCATGTGGCAATTTTTTCCCAACATTATTGACTGTTTAATGTTGTAAATATAACCTTGGGTTTGGAGTGAAGAAACTCAGAGGCCTCATGAAAAAAAGCTACAAACAGGATATAAAATGCACTGGAATTTATATATTGTTAGATAAACAAATTCTTTGTTCATTTTTGACGAACCCTCTTAAAAGTTAGTTGTTTTATCACAATCTGCTTACTCTGCCATCTGGCCTGAGTACTGCCTGCTGTGAGATCTCAGCATTGTTTTAAAAACTATTTCTGGTAGCAGAGATTACCTGGACAAGCCACTATGATCTCATAATGGATCTTTCTGACAAGTTAGTATCAAATTATCAGCCACTTGCATGTAATTAACACATTTATTTTTACAGGCCTTTCTGTATGTGAATGGTAAGTAAAATTCTCTTCTTTTCAGTCATATAATTAAATACAACAGAACACTCATATTTTCTGTTGTAATGCCTGTCAGAACAGAACATGTGTGCATTCATCATCTGTTAGCCTTTTACAAAAAATTTCTGACTTGTGAAAGGCAGCATCAATCTGCCACCATAAATGACATGAAAAGAAGAAAATAAATCTAAAAAAAACAGCAGGAATCTACGTTTTGGTTTATCCAGGCTACCAGGACTAGTTACAATCAACCATCTTTTGAAGGCAAGAAAAGTAACTGCTACAACTGACCAAACCATGGGTATTTACTTTTGTTTTTAAAATTTACCCAAAAAATAAGTTTTGCTGAAACTTCAAAGAAAACTAATTAGCTTTGAGGCACGAATAGCTCTGTATAAATACTAAGCAAATGAAACAAAATATACAATCTCTATCAATGTACTACAATTATTTCATGTTTCCACTGCAATAAGAAACAGACATTTGCTTGGTCCCAAAGCTGTTCTTTAGCTGCAACTTTAATACCAAAATCTAGGCAAATTTAAGTACATGTACATGTAGCATCTAAACAGCTATAGTCATTAAGCTACTTTCGACATCTGTAGTGAATTGCTAAATGACAATAGGATATGGATCAAAATGAGGACTAGCTCCAATCATGATTGTTTATTGATTATACTTGCTACATATAACATGGATATATTGAAAGTAGAGCTATTTTTTTTTTGATTACTGAATATACTACAAGTATTCTAACAATCTAGTTTACATTTTTTGTCTCATGAACAAAACAGTCAAAATAATTATAAGAAACATATCAAAATTTTGACTCAGTTATTGACAGTTTATTTCCATATGATTTATTATTATTTCCATTTTGATATTAATTTTTAAAAATATTTTCCCCATAAAATTATGAGCCAAACAATAGGATACATGTGGAGACAACACATTCATGCAAAATGCCCTAAATTTTGTTGAAAATTAAAATCTCTGGACATCTGAGAATTGAAACTTTTACACATTATTATATGTTTTGGCAATAAGTTGAGTTCAGATTATGAACATTTATCAAACTTGTTAATTGCATGACTATAACTGGGACTGTTACAATGCACTAAGTTAAATGACTTTACAAAATTTAAAAAACGCCTTTTCCAATATGATCATGACATCACATTTTGATGCTAATCCTTATCAATATTTTGTAAGTGTTATAATGGTCACTGCCATGAATTCTATAAACATCTACTGAAGAAAAATCTTTATTGGAGAGAGATCATTTTATTTTCTAAATAAGAGTAGTATAAAACAATCAATTATTCCATTTCTTATTTTTCACAAAACAAATTTATATTTGATCAAAATAAAGATATGTGATTCTTCAAACAGTATCTAGTTGTAAATCTTGATGTTTTAAACTTTTCATTAATAATCTTGATTATTTGGCTGTTCAAATGTCAAAATGTAATGTCAACCAGCCCTTATGATGTAAGGTAAAACTAGTCCATGAATTCATAATTTTCCAAGATAATTTTTTTATTATGATAATTCAATTTTTCTTTGCGTTTTAAAATCAGGCACAGTTTATCTAACAGTGATAACATAATAAAGAATGTCACTTTTATTCTCAACAATGATAACACAGTTAAATTTTAACATCAAAAGACCCCACCGTACACTTTTTTAATAAGTGTATGCTCTAGTTGTGCAAACCTTGTGGGCGATCTTGTGGCTGTACGATATTATTCGTGTGATCTTTAACTTTCGTCTGCAATGCTCTTGCGAAAAGGTAACCTCGACTCGAAAAGAGCCGACTCCCACATCGGCAAAACGTGGGCAGCATTGTATGTCAGTGTCCACAACGAAACTATCTCTGCTGCTGGCGTAGCTGTCTTTTATTTTCCTCTGGTTCCCTCGAACGTAACTTTTATTACTGCATAATACTTGCCTAGCAAACTTTCGTCTTACGTAATTTGTAATATTACAATCGGAATATCTACTGTCTTTTTCGTCATATTGAGAAATGAACATCGAATGTAATTTGTCGCCATTTAGAACTATATTCTTGAACTACTTTTGATTGCGGAACAATATAGCAGCGGAAAAAGATCAAGTCACAATCAGACTTCCTCGGGGTTTACTGTATTAATTAAGGACTCACGGTACTAACTCTGCACCCATAGTAAACCTATGCAAACACTATGCTATTAAAAATTCACAAACTTAAAATTTTGGAGTGCTCATGACGAAACTTATATTTATCAGTATAGATGAAACCTGCAATTCAGCTTCTGTCCAGAAGAAAAGGATATGACCAGCGGCATTTTCTGAAGCTGTATATGCTTGAAATGTGCTTTCAAACAAAAGAGTCGGGTGCTAATTTTAATAATTAGTGTTACAAACTCAAGACTACTAAAGAACTGAACAATCATCATTAAAAACAGTTTCTCTATTTTTATTCACTTTCAACTAGGATAAGGTCTCAGAAGATTTCTTTTCCTAAACCTTAGATGGTAGGGTCAACATCAGTTGGGTTTGATATATTTGTGTCATCAGCGTACACTTAGTGAGACACTGGATGATGATATATGACACTTGAGAGTGGTTGAGAGTATAGAATGAAGAGAACATGTCCAAGAACAGACCCTTGTGGAACACCACAATATATATCAACTGGGCTGGAGTGTATTCCACTTGCTGAAGACGGTAAAGTAATATATTATGGTCTATTGTGTCAAATGCTGCAGACAAGTCAAGGAGGGTGTAATCTGTAATCTTTCCGCTATCCAAAGCAGAGAGAAGGTCATTAACTACTTTCAGAAGACTAGTTTCAGTACTCTGGCAAGGATGATATGAAGACTGTATTTTGCTAAAAAGACTGTTTGAATTCAGATGAGATACAAGTTGGGATAGAACAACTTTTTCTAAGATTTTCAACATGAATAGAACATTAGAAACTGGGCGGTACTTCTTTTAAATCTTTATGGTCGAGTATTGTCTTCTTCAGCAGAGGCTTTGCAATGGTAGTTTTGAAAAATAATGGGAATTCTCTGGATGACAGAGTTGTTAATAACATCAGTTAGTGAAGGCAATATTGGATCTAAGCACTCAAACAGCAGTGATGTCAGAATCGGATCAAATTCACATGACTTTGATACAATCTTCGTCATGATTATACGTACTGTAATAAAATTTTGAAGATGCGCATTTGGTTATAGCGCCCCGTTTAAGCAGTTCTTAGATTTGTGTGCTTACTTGTTTGATTATTAGAATTCGGTGCAATGGAAATATTCATCAGCCCGAAATAATTGGCTAATTACTAGGAGCAAAGGTCACATAGAGAAAATGTTGGTGAGTTTCCATGATGTCATGGTCAATGAGTATCGAATTCAGACTCCCAAACGCATGTCTGTATATGGAACGCATAATGTAGTCCCTATTAAAATCTAATGGTGTACATTGGTGTTGTGACTGCAGTGGCAGTATTTATGGTAGGAAACCGATAAATTTCACAATGGAATAAACAAGAATGGACTCGGGAGATGCCGTTTATGTTGCCATAGTGGCAAAAATGCGATGCAGTTCAGCTGGTGTGATGTGCCTTGAAACCATAGATTGACTAGCCTAAGGTAGCGTAATTAAAATAGTTAGGGAATAGTTGTAGAGTTTCTACGGTCTGAACTGCCGAAGGTACGGACAGTTGATAAAGAGAAACTATGCAGATGTGCGGTTAATAGATATTTGACAAGTTGGGAAATATGTAGTCTTGCATCGATGAGAGGAAACATTTATGCATAGTATGGACAAGTCGGGCTTTCTAATCTACAACTGAAGTTGTATAGAAGTCTTTGGAAATTTGGGGTAAAGTTATGACTTCAAACGGGAATAGCGCCAGGGTTTTGAAACCACTCGGTCAAGTGTAAACCCCTGGCTTGTAACCGTACTAAATCCATAGAGACAGGTTCAAATAGTGCTAAAGTGGGTTGATTTCGCTGCATGGACTATATTTATGACATTCTTCTTAGCGGCTTCATAGATTTGCTTATGAATAGTAGTGCGTCTGGTGGAAAGCCAGTGGCTCTCAGCTTTACAGCGGTCTCTTTTAGTAGTGCGAAGCTAGTACCTAACACTGCTATACCACGGATAAACTTTTTAATTGATACTCTACACTTGGTTACTGGGACATGTTTGTCAAGCAATGAACTCAAGCAGTTATCAACTTGCTCTGCTGTATGAGGTAACCTAGTTGTTAGGTTTTCTTGGATGTCATGCAATATTTGGGTTCTATTTATCATGCGGAGTTTTCTCTTAGTAGCAAGATGGCATATAATGCAGGATGATCTGAAGCATGTTCGTGGGACTCCAGGGAGGACTGTAGAATATTATCTTCAGGTTAATGAAGAATCCAGTTTAAAATCTGACCATGTTTATGGGTGGGTTGGATAAACCGACTGCTTGCGGTTGAAAATGTGAATGGAATCTAGGAGTTTTGATATGTATAGGTTTCCAGGATAGTCCAAGTGAAAGTTGAAATCTCCAAGAATAATCAGGTTGCAAATTATTGAATTTCCATACTCCAGGAGATTCGGAAACTGCTTCAAAAAGAGAGATTAACTCAGCTTGTTGGAGGGTGGTAGTCGCAGAGCAGAAAAATAGACTGATATTTGTTCCAGTGTGAGTGTGATTTGGACTAGCTCAAACGATGTGTGGTAGAAATCGAAGGTTGCAATGTAGTTAACATGGTTGATCATGGTGTACTTTGCTATGACAGCAGTTCCACCACTGCGAGAGTGGCGGGGAAACGACTTGAAGGGATAACCGGTGGGTGTTAGATACGCGCACTTGGGCTCATCACCTGATGTTTTAGCCATGTTTATGTCAGGAAAAAGACGTCGATAAGATTAGCTATTATCCCGTATACTATTGGATGTAGACACAAAGCTCAGCACTGATAAATAAATGTAGGAGAAAGAATAAACTTGAAATTGTTCTTACAATACACATAACGTTGCGTCTAACACTACCGTAATATTCAGTGTTGTCCTTTGTTTTAACATTGCTAAATTTACGATACACTTCTAACCAAGGATGTGGTGTCTTAATGTCACCCACTATGATTTTATTTACACATAAGCTGAAATAAATAAGGAGGAATTTCGCTCCATCAAGATTATAGCACTTCACAATATTCAAATATTAAAATCTGTGAGTTTTTGGATACACTCTATTCTCTGGGTCTCTTTGAAATTTTTCAGAATTAAAAAGTTATTATCAACAATTAATATTTAATTAAATCTGAATAAATTTGCATACATGACCGCACACACATACGCTATAATACGAGGGACTGCGGCTGTGCTGAGTTATCTTTGGATACTTCCTCATTTCGTATTGGAATTGAAGGATCGGTGTCGAACATAATTGTCACAGAAATTCTCAGTTGCAATAAAGTTTTCAGATTTAAGATATCATTATCATCCGCCTTCCTCATCAAGTCACCGCTCCGGTGGCTTAAATAGTTAGAGCGTCCGCCTCGGATGAGGGAGTTCGCGGACTTGAATCCCGACTGAGTCATACCAAAGACTTATAAAAATAGTACTAGCCGCTCTCTCAGTCAGCGCTAAGCATGAAGAAGTTTGTGTCGGCCTGTTTTCAGTATCGTGTGGCTGGGTGGGACATGATAGTACATGTTCGCGGCATGATGTTCCAGTGCTAGATATCACTACAATCCGACACACTGCAGAGATCGATATGACTGAAAAATTGTTAAAGCTACGTTACAAATTCAATTTTTTTCTCTCTCGCTTGCTCTCACACACACACACACACACACACACACACACACACACACACACACATCATAAAGTCGGTAAAGAAAGCTCGGTTATAAACCGTAGCTGTTGCGAACTATGTTTGAAACTAAAATATTGAGTCTGGTTCCCTGCTTAATATGCTCAATGAGTTGCACTCCTCTATACTATTAGTATAGCGGAGTGCAACGCAGGGAGTATACTAGGCAAGAGACCAGACTAAAACATTGACTGCGGAAGGAGACAAAGTTACAATCGGAATTTTTGGGTTTTTCTGTCGCAAGATGTGTGATGCACTCCGATCAAATCGAATAACTAAACCCATTACATTTTTTTTTTTTGTTATTCCTACAGCCGTATCTGAGGTTGTTTCTCTTAATAATGAAAAAGTGGATCGGCATTCCGATTGATAGATTGCATATACAGTGAACATGAGCTGTAAAGTGGAAAATATAATGAAATTAAGAAAGTACAAACATTTGCCGGTGACTGTCGTCGAAGATCACAATGAGGTCGTTTTATTCGTGGAATATTGCAATAATTTCATACTCTGTCTTTTACTTTCCCTCCCATGGATTGCTTGCCAGGTGGCTGAGGGCACAGGGGTCTGCAGTTTTATCAATAAAGCACGACGAAATTTCTGACTACATGAAATCACCGTAACTATTGTATAATACCGTTAAGGTGATTTCATGTAGTTAAAAATTTCGTCGTGCTTTATTGATAAAACTGCAGACTCCTGTGCTGAGGGGACCGAACATATATGAAAGGCATAGGAATTGGGTGTGCAGTAGTACTAATATTAGTACCCTTAGTCCTACCTAGAGGACAGGAATAATTTTGGTAAATCAAATATTTGCAGATGGCTAGAAATTGTTTTGTTTTCAAAAACATTTCTAGTCCTGTCCCAAATTCTCACACCAAAATTAAATAGTTTGTCCTGAATCTCATCTATGATTTCAACTAGGGGTTAATTTTACTGGATTTTTATTGTCGAGGGTGAACAATTCAATAAATAAAATAACAAAGTCCAAATCACAAAAGAGTTTGGTAGTTATAGTAGTTTTACATATTAATAATACTCAGACATAGTGATAGATGTGAGAGTGAGACATGATTTCAACCGTAAGAAAATTCCCAAGACATTTCGAACCCAAGACAGTTGGATCCCAATTCGTGCACTTAAAAACAATAATTAGCACATTGCTAATAGTGATATCCATTAATCATACGATTATTGATTAATGTTTGCAATGAAAGAACATACGAACAAACTGCTAAGTCGCTGAAAAAAGTCGTCAAAATAATAATTAACATCACTTATTAAGTTAATGAATGAAATTTAATTTCAATGAAAAGAAATTAAATGTGCCACACAATGTAAGTTTGTATTTAAAAAATATTCAAATGTAAAAAAAAGAAAATTAGCACACCGGTAATGGTCATTCCCAGTAATCACATGGTTATTTATTGATGTCTGCAATTAAAGAATCAAAACAAATTGCTAAATTGATGAAAAAAAAAGATGTCAACAATTAATTATAATTAAAATCACTTTTTAAGTTAATCAATGCATGCTAATTTGAATGAAAAGAAAAATGTATGAAAATTAAATGTACCACACACTAAATTTAAATAAAAGAACCACAAATTTTCATTACATGCAAATGTTTATCTTAAGCTTTAATAAAGGTGTTTGGTATGCTTGTGTGTAAATTTTGGATTAATTTATAGTAAAAATGTTTTTATTGTGACATTTTGATTGGATATATTTTGGCATAATACTAACTAAACTGTTTTAATTGTTTCTGGCATTTAATCTTTCTGTAAAATGCCATGGGCATGTCAGGTCTTGCAAACTTGCTTTGTCTTGTAATACATGTGTGAAATGGCAGCATCACATCTGTGATACAGGTAAGTTAAATGATATTTTTTAATTCTGTCATTTAGTCAGTTTTCCTTTTTTAAATATTTATTTATTCATTGATTTATTTATTTCTGAGTTGAACTTAACTGAGTAGTATAGATGAAACTTGTATTTTCATGTTTTAGATATAAAAACATATGAAATGGATATATTCCTTCAAGCTTACCAAGTTCATACAGTTCTAGAATTTCTTTTATAAATAATTAAATATCAAATAAGTTAACGATAAGCAAAAAATTCTTACTAACTTAAATATTTCAGACTGACACTTAAATTATTTGTAGTAATTGTGAAGTATTAAATGTTTGATTTTAAATACCAGCATATTAGGTTTTGTAGCTTCAAAGGTTATTTATTTATAAATTAATTATTACTGAGTATGAAGTTGGTAGCTAAATCTTTTTTTTTTTTTTTTACAGTAAATCAATACCATGATTACAGATACATATAAATTCTTGATAATATTTTACTTTCCAAAAATCAATATATATTTTATGATTAGTAGTATATAATAAAAGAAAACAAATATGTTTAAAATGTTTTGAGATAGAATTAAATAATTTCTAAAAAAAAAGCAAATATAACATTAAAAAAAGTATTCCACTAAGGCTTTAAAATGTAGTAATTTTTCTTACCTGTGAAATGCTGTGAAGTCTTGAACCAAACTACATGTAATACCAAAGATTTGGGTGGTTTTACTTATATTGTGATCTTGAGCAGCGAGGAATGATAGTTAACTTCCATATCAGGGAGGACGGCACTTCGCAATTAAGAAAAATTACAATACATGTTTTGGAAGATTTATGAAAACATCCAAACCTGTATAATAGCACCTTCCATTTTCCTGAAATTGCCCTTTGGTTTGGTAGCTCTAGAATTCACAGTTCATGGCTTTCACAAAATCTATTTTTTTTTCTTGTCATGTAAGTATACAAAAATTCATCTAGCCAGCATTCTAGAAAAATGTACTGTGAATTGGTAGTTGCTGAGTAAATACCCTAATTTATTGAATAAGACTGATATTTCTTTTATCGTGAACTGATTAATAGATTTCACTGACTTGTTAAACAGGAGGGATTTTTTTTTCAGTATTTTTATACAGAGATGTATTGCTGTATTTAAGCAACAATCAAAATTTTTATTAAAATGATACAGATTTAAGTTACAACAATAAAAAATGCATTTTGTAAAACTTATTGAAAATTCAATCTTCACATATATATTAAATATATAAATAAGTGTAAAAAATTTATCTGTGATATTGCTTAACATTATAAAACATATTGATTATACAAAAGTTCATCTTATTTTATTTGTTCAAGTTGTGTCAGAAATATTATAACTAGACATTGCAAATGTTGGATGCAGACAACTGAATGATGTTTTTAATGAGATGTATTTATCAGTAATATTGATATTTTTAAAGGAGTTATGCTTTAGCATACAGTATCAATATCTACTGTCATTGAATGATTGATAGTGTTTGCAAACAATGAATATAATTATATACTAGCAAATTTTGTTCAATTATTGTAGTTTGGCTTTGTCAGAATCAGGTAATAAAACAATTAGAGGCCTTGACTTTGAATATAAAGTTTTATAACCAGTAAACTTGTTATATTGACTAACATAAAGTAAAGGTCAGTATGAGGTTTACCGTTTTTAAAACTTTGTATTCACCTCAACAATGATCAGTGTTAATGTATTGCAACATCAGTTGTGATACATGTTCAGATTTACATTTTATTTTTACCTTACTATTATTCTCAGCTAAATACATAAAATGCATTCAGTGTTGGACTGGACCAGTTGATAGTCTTCTGAAGGGCAGACGGGCCATACGGTTTTAGGTAATATTATGGTGGGAGGGTTACCATTTATAGTCCAGATGATGGACTTCCTGATATTGGCAAATTTGAATTTACAGATCAGTCTGACAGCATGTCTTGCTGCAAAGTTTAAACCACCTTATCATGTGAAACATCTCGTAACAGAAGTTCAGTTGGTTAGAAGTTGTATCCTGAAATGAGGGACCATTACCGTCACTGTGATATTATCCTTAATTCCTTTTTGGTTAAATTGGTGGTAATGAAACAATAATAAGAGATTCCTTGATGTACAGATGATGTCAGTTTCAGTTTGGATTCATTGTTACAGGTGATACCATACATTCACAGAGCTATAGCATCTCGCCATCTTCCTGTAGAGAATTTGACATTGGTTCATTTTGATTCCCATCCAGATATGCTTATTCCTCTTGAGCTTGATGCTGATAAGGTGTTTGACAAGGAGCTACTCTATGAGTAGGTATACTTCTACCACTGCTACTACTAAAACAATATTTCCTTTCCTTGGAATTGTTAGTAATTTCCACAGAATATATTGATAACACTTATGGAGACTGTATGTTATTTGCATCTCTATTTTATGTTTTATCTTGTTCAAAATCAAGTTCATAGTGTACCTGACCAGTGACATTTATTTTGTAAACAAAATACATAGCTAAAAATTTTTTTGTGATTGTGGATTAAATATTCAGATCATTAACGGTAAAAATGTTTATAGTCTTGATTCTTACCTTGGAAACTTTGACAATGGAAAATTCCATTAAGTGACAAGTATTTTCAAAAAAAGGTAATTGTGACCTAGTAGATGGGTATATAATCTTGTTTACCCTAGAATTATTCATTCTTACATTACAGTCTGAAACAAAATCAAACTTTTTGTTGTGTTCAGATTTTGTGGATTATTTTATAAAAAATATTCACTGGAATTAAAGTGCTCAATCTTAAACTAAAACATTAATTTCGAATTATAGTGAATTATGACAAAGACATTTTTGGATTATATTTTTGTGATACATCAAATGACTTAGCACATCATCATATTCCAGGCCATTGGCACATTCAAGAATACTGGCATATCAACACATTCAATAATGGAACTTATTTGGAATACTACTAGATTCAGTTGGAACATCATACATTTTGACTTGTGATAGAACTTTAACTTTTATGACTATTGGGCAGTTAATTCACTTTACTGTACGTTCTTCTTAAATTTTCGTTTTTTATTCTCGGAAATATAAATGTTTTTTTTTACAAAATGTGTTGTCCACTCATATCTGTTACTTATGGTAAGACTATAAAGTTACATAAAAGAAGAAATTTACCATTTATTACAAATTCTAAATCCTAATGGTGTCCATTACATTAATGCAGATGTCCCCATGGGGTCCAATTTAGTACTGATAATTATTTTTAATTTTCATCAATGCTAAAACCATGAAATTGAAAATAAAAACCGTTTTTTTTTTTTATTAAAAAGTGAAACAAGTATAAAGTACAATACATTAAGCAGCACAAACATTTGGGCAGTGTTTATTCCAGTGACATCATTTGGCACACATTATTATGGTAAAGACTGAGAGAAATTAACTGCATAAATTTTTTTAATTCAAACCATATTGATTGCTATTGGAAGCAAATATATAAAATCTTATTTTTTATCAATTTTTATTACACTGACCATATTTGAGAGAATTATATAATGTAGAAAATAGAACTCCTAGAAAAAATAACTGTCAAGGCAATGAGAATATTAACAGGTACAACCAAAATTGATTCCCCTGCACATTTGAACAATGAATCCTAGTGAGAAAGCCCTAAAGTCCTGTTATTACAAACATAAATTGATTCCTGTATTTCAGTTTATCATTGATTAGCTTATGTATATTGTCAAGGTATGATTTTACCTTTGGAATAGAACATGAATTCTGTTTCATTCAGTCAACAAAAACTTTTGTTTTTACCCTCTATGATTCTGATGGAACCCATTACTTGTATAAGAAATAGTTCTTCATTGCATTTTTTCCGAAGAAAAACATTCACTGATTTCTCTCTCTTTCTCTCTCTCTCTCTCTCTCTCTCTCTCTCTCTCTCTCTCTCTCTCTCTCTCTCTCTCTCTCTCTCTCTCTCTCTCTCTCTCTATATATATATATATATATATATATATATATATATATATATATATATATATGACCTACATGTATATTGATTGATTCAGTGATTGATATACTAGCACATTAAGATTCAGTGGCTGTGTATTGTTAGTTTAGTTTCTTGATTGATTTTAATATTTTTGAATGATTTTGTCATTAAGGTCAACAAGCATTGAGAACTGGATTCTGCCCGCAGTGTATGCTGGACACATAAATCATGTGGTTTGGCTAAAACCTCCCTGGTGTGAACAATTTAATGATAAGACCATCACTTTTTATGTTGGACAGTGCACAAAAACAGGCTACATCAGGTATTTATCAACATTTTGACTTGGGCATTCATGTATATCCCATGTTTTATGGATACCAATAGTTCATTTAAAAATTGTACCATATATGTCTTTCATTTTCTCTGGAGTTGCACATGCACACATTGTTGTCCAAAGGCTTATGAAGAGAATTAAGGCATGTAATTTTAAACTATACACACATGCCTCTCCCACAATAAATTGCACATGGAAAAATTTGAGTTTGCTTATAATGCAGGGTAAGATGTGGGTTCCATTTTGTTTTGTAGCAAATACAAAAAGTCTTAACCCTATTTGTTGAACATGAAAAAAAACCACAATCAAAACTAGTAAATTAAACTTTGATATACCACTTTAGTTTTGGCAAAAGTCATTTTGTGCCTAGAAATAGTCAGCATTTATGGAATTTGCAATGTTTATTAAGAGATCATATATTTTGTTAAGTTTTCTCTACCCAAAAATTCTCTGTACAGTGTAAATAACAATATTGACAATATTTTGATCCATGAAAATGCCAGTAATGCCTCTTGGTGGCAGCACTTGAAGTAATAATTGCCAAATGTCAACAGTGTCACTACCATCACAGCTATGTCCATAAACATTGCTGAGAACCAAATTAAGTCCCAACTTTGTTTTGATCTCTAAGTTATTAAAGTATTTATTTATAGTTAAAATCAATTAACAGTAGACCTTTGTACTATCATGTTAATTGTTTTTTGTATCATTTGAAATATGGGAAGTGGAGAAATTAAAAGAAATTTAGATGACATGCAAATCCTATGTGTTAAAGCTAGCAGTAGGCCAGGTCATCTCATTCAAATTGAATTAATGTTTTAAGCTAATCAGATATAAGGAATAAAGGTTAATTTTTAATGTGAAAATGTAATATCTTGGGGCAGTATCTTTAATCTTTTGTTGATGGTAAGATCAATTGTATTCCCTATAGGCTAGTGACACAGTATCTTTATAAATGTTTTACATAAAGTAACTATTCCATGAATACAGTAGAATCCTGGAGTATTAATGCTTTCCATACATACTGAAATGTTTTTTAAAGTTACAACCAATACTTACAACATTCCAATAGCTAATGTCCATTGTATGTCCACTTGCTTATTTGTTTTGAAATTAGTGACAATACATTTTTGACAATGGAATGAGTTTTGGAAAGGATGAACACATTATCTATTTATGGTGAGAACAAGCGCAGCAAACCCATACCCACATTACATATCCAGATGAAAAATATGGACTATCATTCAACATTTATTTCTGGAACTTGATACAAGCTGAATGTCCAGTCTATCCTAAGACTTCATCTTACATCAGGCATGTTTAAAAAAAGTCTTTTTTAAATGGAATCAAATCAAGAAATGTCAATTAAAGTTTCATATCTGTCTTTCAGGACAACCTGTAAAGAGAGTTACTTTGTTAGTGAAACACTCTATGTACCAGAAGATCAGCTCAGAAATAAGAAGAGTCTGACTTTCACCATTAAAACTGTCATTCCAGTTGATTGGAATGTAGGAGGGGATACTATAGTATCCAAAGATGCCCAAGAGACCACTCCATTACAGGAAACTTCAAATTCTTTACCTTGTGAATCATCTTCATTAAAGTGTGAAAAAAATATTCAGTTACTAAGCAATTTTGACCATGAAAAGGAGGAATATGGTGCTAGAGAAAATAGTGCTATTGAAGAATGCAGATATCCATTGTCAAATTACTCTTACATAGATAAACTGAAAGTAGAATCAGGCTTCCAGAATTTTAAAAGTGAGAATCATGTAAATAAAAGATCATGCCACCAAAGTAATAGAGAAGAAATAGCACTAAAAAGGCAAAAGACACACTTGAATGATGACTCAGAAGGCAATAACAGTATCCATTCAACAGACAACCAGTCCAGAGGAACTGACTGTGAAGAAACAGTGGACCCATTCAAATCTATTTCTGATAGTGTGACCAATGATACAGAGGCAGGCAGTGGTTCAAATGCAGTGACTCAGACTGTTGAAAAGTTTAAGAATTTCATGGAATCTCTTGATGGGAAACATTTTATCCTTGACATAGATTTAGATTTCTTTTCTACCAAGAATCCATTCAAGGAGATGTACAGTCCACAACAGTATCTGACTCTGAAAGATCTGTACCATTTTAACAAACCAGATGGAAATTCTGATGAGGTTTGTCATTTACTCTTGGTATGTGTCTCACCTGTAAGAAACTGCAGTATATACTCGCTTATAAGTTGAATCCTACTGCACACAACATATCTGTTGTATGATAATCTGTTGATCTGTTGTATGATAATGTGCCAGAAGATAAGGGTCCATGCTGTTTGTTATAATGATTACTCCTAACAAACTGCACAGACCCAGATCTGCTGATGCATTATTAGAAGGCAGATCTGGGTCTGTGCAGTTTGCAGTTGTACTTATAAGTAAGTAAACAAAGTATTATGAAGGTGAGACTTATTGGTCACAAGTCTGTGAGAACTTTGTTCACTAGGTATCAATAAGTATGGCATTGTCTTTTATTTGTTTTAGAGAATAGTAATTAGTCAACATATTTGTCTATGGCTGAAAGAGGTCGAGATGAGGTCATAAGGGGTCATCCGTTTAGAGAAATGAATGATAAAACTAAAGTTTTAAAATCATTGTGACATAGGCCTACGTCACATGTACTGTCTGTTCACTTGTAGTGATGGGATACTAATTTGTGTGGCTTTGATGCTGCTGTAACCATGAATTTCAAAACCCAATGATCAAATTCTAGTCATGAAGAAAGTTGAACCACTTTGTTTGCCTAAATTACTAAATGAGTGGAATTGATTTGATGGAGGTAACTTTCTATAAAATCGACAGTAAGGTAATTGAATGGGAACAGTCAAAGTTAGATGATTGACACTAGGTCTGAGGCACTGCTCAAGTACATGCATTGATCAGGGGTCACGCTACCAGGTGAAATGGGTGAAAAAGTTGCCTGAGAATGGTAAACTTCGCCTTCTTCTGTTAGGAAAGCGAAAATGACTTTGCCCTCATATTTTCGGTTGTAAAATGGCTGTATATTATGACTTTTGAGATGCCCCCTTGCAGTAGCCAGTATGTTCTGGCACTGTTGTAATCCAAGGTGAAATGCATCAATATATAAATAGTAATTTGCTTTTAAAAATGTGATCTGTGAAGAGTGTTTTCTAATGTATATCTTGTTTTTATAAATGGAAATTTTAATGGCCGTATTTGTGTATTTTCTTGATAAAATCAGTTTGAAACAGTAAATGAACTTGTGATGGCGCACATCGCTACATATACAATATACCACATCATTAAACTGTCTGTATTCATAAATAATTGGGCAAATGGATTCAGGAAAATATATAATGTAATGAAAACAAAGTTTAAATATTATGTCATAGGAACTCATAGGAGATATAGCCTAAATATTTAATAATGTAGGTCAAAAACACATGATAGCCTATCATGTGCTGAAAAATGGCGTTAAACCCCACAACAACAACAAAAACACATGACAATTTCTGTTGTGGAATTTGAAATGATGCTCTAAGGTCAAGGTTGTTTCCTGACCTACCGTAATTAATTTTCATGAAATTACAAGAGACATATATAGTAGTGAAGCAAATACTATTTAACAGATTTATAACATCAAAGTAGGTAGACAAATAATTCAACCATAAATATGTAGTCCTATTAATGAATTTGTTGTAACAAAGCAAGAAAGTGAATTGTTGTATTAAGAAAATCCCTCTTTCTGAAAATAGATGCACTCACTTGGTGCAATACATGTTCTTGGATGTTAAGTTTTTTTGGGAAAAATGGTCCAGTGTAGTTATTTACTTAGTGCTTCAGTGTGATGACTATGAATAGTTACAGTAATGTTTTATTGGGAACAAGGAAATCAGGACGAAGAGTATGTTTTGAAGTCGCTTGTGCGTTTATTCCCAAGTACACGAATTAGGGGTTGTTTTAAAAAATGTTAAAAATCTTTTTTGACTGTAATTTTACACAAAACTTGTACAAAAAAAAAATAAGTGGATAGTTTATTAAGCACTTTTATAGCTTGCAATTACAAGACTCTAATCTTGTTAATGATTTCAGTTAAAATTAATTACAATGTACAGCTTCTGCTGTGCATTTTAAGTCATATGCCCAATTTGGCTGTATCTATCTCAGTCCAAACACACATATACCAAAAGTATGAATTGAATGGGTGTGAATATGAAATTTTTTATACATGTACAAAATGGATTGATAATAAACATACGCCATATTTTTAAACTTAAAAATAAGGCATTGTTTAAGACTTGTAAATAATGCTGAGAAATGGAAAACATAAATAAGATAATGCAGCTATATATATATATATATATATATATATATATATATATATATATATATATATATATATATATATATATATATATATATATATAATTTAACATTTCTTGCTTTGGTCTCACTTCTCCCGGTTTAGCTTCCACTTCTCACTGTTTAGCTCCCACTTCTCCCTGTTCTAAACAAAAGGAGAAATCACTTCACTTTACGATTTAAGTCTAGCTTGACCCCTGATTAATGGTCAGTATTTTTTATGTTTTGTTTTGCCCAATATACTGGTCTGGTCATCAGTGCCTAAAAGCAGCAGGTCTGGTCCTCTTTAGCTCATCTGGTCCTCAGTACCTAATGTCAGCTGGTCTGGTCATCTGTGCCTAAA
Organism: Potamilus streckersoni; assembly: GCA_016746295.1. NCBI lineage: Eukaryota > Metazoa > Mollusca > Bivalvia > Unionida > Unionidae > Potamilus > Potamilus streckersoni. The sequence goes on from JAEAOA010001852.1 coordinate 2,642,034, forward strand.
GGCAGTAGGTCTGGTCCTCAGTGTCTAAAGATAGCAGGTCTAGTCTTTAGCACCTAAAGGCAGTAGGTCTGGTTTCCAATGCCTACAAGCAGCTGGTCTGACCCCCTGCACCTAAATGCAGCAGGTTTGGTCCTCAGTGCCTAAAGGCAGCTGGTCTGGTCCTCAGTGCCTAAAGGTAGTAGGTCTGGTCCTCAGTGCCTAAAGGTAGTAGGTCTGGTCCTCAGTGCCTAAAGAGAGGCAGCTCTGTGTAAGGGGGCCTGCTATTGTAATGGCTCATGCCATATAGTTTTTTGCTGAAAATGACTGGAGGCTATGTAATTGTCAAAATTTAATATAAAACACTCATACAAGCTAAATAAGATTTTGACAAAAAAGAAAATGTTGACAGGTGTAATTATTGAATTAATGGAAAATGTCATTATGGTTCTGGGTTTGCTACTGCTTTAATATTAGTATTATCCTTCCATGACTTATTTTCATTTTGAGTAATTATTCCTAAACACTTTTTTACTTTTAGAAAACAATAATGTAGAAATTCACCCAGCAACTATTTTTTTATTTCAGTCTACTGTTTTAATAAATTAACAATTGACAACAAGCAGTCTGTCTTGAAAATATGAAATACATAACCAAGGCATTTCTTCTAGTCAGACAGTGGAGTTTTATTTGATAGGGTCAACATATGAGTCCTTGAGAATGATAATTGTTGCTTGTATCATTTTTTAAATGGCTACAAATATTTTTTGTTCAGAGGGTCTGATGTACTAACATTGAGACACAGTAAAGCTCAAAACAAAGTGTGTAGGGCTATTTCCTTGACTAGGAGCTATGCTTAAGTTATTTTTCAAATATTTTGGTTACCATGAGTAATCTATACTTTAGGTATTTATTAATGTCACAGTATTTCATAAGTTTTGTTCCCTCTATACCAATCACATATAAGAGTTCAGATCTGAAAATAGCAGTTCAGATCTGAAAATAGTATAAATCCACCATTTCCAAAATTTACCTACTAACAGTTTTCTCATCAGCAGTGGGAAAAATTTCATACACCACTATATGATACCTAAAAGAAAAAAAAAAACCATACATTTTCAGAAATGAAGAATTATAATGATGTATAACGGCCAATTTGCTTTAACGACTCATTAGAGTTGACGTCTTTTTGCTTTTCTCCTACACAAAAGCACAATTCAAGAGCCAATGTATTAAAATGTTATAACATTCATTTTTATAGTTTTATTGTCCAGGAAAATGAAACTAAATTGAAAATTTTTCTGCCAATCAGTTAAATGAGCATCCTAAAAGTTGACGACAGTAAAATCAGCAATTACATATTCTATTGAAACAACATATTTGGCAAATTAAATTTTGGAAAATAATGCTGTTGTAAGTTCAGTTTGCCTTAAATTTTACTGGTTTTTATTTTCTCAGCCAGTTATATGCATAGTATGTACTTCTGGTTTGGATGACAAACTTAATTAAAAAAACACATCAGGTAAAAGTTTGTAAATTGTTTTCAACAGGTTTCAGATGTTTGCAGTTCAAGAGAATCAAATGCAATTTTGATACTATGTCGTTCATTCACTCCCCTCTCTGAATATCCATTGAAATTATAAAAAGGTAAAATATAAATTGAGGCTTCTTGTTGCAAAAACTATCATAAATTTTTAAAGGAAGCAATCATGTGATATAGACTATGATGCTGGAGTAGACCCATTTAAAGTCACATGATCAAAGCTATTTTCAAAATATTTTTCGAGTTAATCTACCCTTGCTTGGTACAGACCTTAAATGTATAGTTTTTGACAAGTCCAGGATATAAGCTTTCATTTGACCTGTGTTTAGTGGCCATAGTGTTTAAACAAATGGGAAAACATACTAATCAAACAATTTGACAGAATAATTATGTACATTATATGTCCAGTGTCTCCTTTGTCTATTTGTTGGAAATGTCCAGCAACTATGATTTTAGGGTTTTTGGGCTAGTAGGCTAAATGTATTGAGGCAGGTTACCTTGTCATTATTGTTATGGGTTTAACACCATTTTGCAGTACATGATACATATATGGCAGACAATATATTTGGTGAAGGAAGAACCAGCGAAGAACTACAGAATGCTGCTGGCAAGCTTTCTTACATATCCATGACTCAATCTGATGTGGACAGAGATGAGATATCCATGTGCCTTAGACCATTCGAACACCTAGGGTCACCCCTCTAATTGAAATAATACTTCAGGATTTCCTTGTTGTTCTTTGAATCTAATTGTTCGAGTTTCCTATGTTATTTTAATTACAAGGATATTCCATATGACTTAGAGAAATATATGTTAGGATAGTTTAATATCACTGCTTGCTTGAAATTGTACATGAAAAGAATACAGGACATTCATAAAAGTATTATGACTCTATGGTTTTAAACTAAGTAATAGAAAAGAGCAAAAACCAACAAGGTTTGTAAAATTTAACACCTACTTTAGTTCCCTAGAATACAGAGTGAAAATTTGAAAAGAACTTAAGAGTATTGTGAATTAAGTTCCAAATAGTCCAAAATGTTCTAAAACTTGTCCTAATTAATAAAAATTCTAATTAAATTTCATTGGTGTTTAAAATAAGATCCAATACTGAATGTGTCAATGTGCCTATAGTGGCCTGTGAAGTGGATATGTTCACAATAACATAATCCAAGATGTCCTTGTTTGAATTAACTATAAACCCAAATTAATGTTTCTTTCAAAAAATATTATTGAGACTTTGTAATTTCAGAGAATAATAAATTAATAAATAATTCCATCCAAATAAAAAACTGAACACGATACCAATGATTCTGCTTCTGATGTTATTGCAGCAATGAGAAATTTCTACAACAGTAGAGCCAGGATGTAGGTCCAAAGTTCATTACTAGAATAAGTTGTAAACAGAACAGATATGTTACTAAAATTATAATAAAGAACATGGGAAACATTAGGTACAACACATTCTTCAAGGTTTTTTTTTTTTTCAATATCCTAGACGCAGACTCAAATAAACGTGTTTACTTGCATTGGTAATGGTCCAAATATTTAACCCCCACTCATAGAAAAGTAATAACCATCTCTTATTTATTTACAAATAAGTTTTACTGGTTAGGTACAGTGAACTTGATTCTGAACAAGGCAGTGTCCAAAATACAATTATACATAAGTTGTAATCATGGAGAAAAAAACTAACAAACAACACAGATTCAATATACGTAACACAAGAAGCATCAAACCAACCTGATGAATAATGGTGATCTTTTGAATTGTTCCATTCTGACATACATGGTATCTAATAAAAGCATTTTAAAAAAAAATTAAATTATGCTCTGATTGTCCAAAGAGTTTGCATGAAAATCACACAAAATTCTAAATTGTATCTATGACTACATACTGTATGTGCCTTGCATGGGTCAGAAGTATATCTTACTGGAATAGTCCTTAACCAGATAAATTGCTGTTTTATAATATATTATTTACATCAAACTGTGACATCTGCTGCTGTTAAGAGAAATTTATGTAAAATTGTTTTATTTTGGTTTGCAGACTTTGTGATTGTTACAGTTTATACATTTTTTTCTTCTATCAGGATGTAGAACTTTGTGTACACAAGAGGCACAGGCAGTTAGTCTCCTTAAAGGAGGTTTTCAATTGTTTGATGAAGGATAAAGATGCCATTATTGACCATCCAAGGTGAGAAAAATTGTCATGGTCCTTGTAGAGTCATTAATAATTACTCAATCTGTTTGTGCCTCTGAGACAATCAATTTACCAGTCGTTGAGATTTTATGAAATATTCAGTCAATTCTTTGAGATGATTTTTCTTTGAGTTCATCAATTGGTTTAATTTGCTTGTGTTTAAAAGTTGCATATTGTGTAGAATATGTGAATTCATTCCATGTACAGGTTTACATGTAGCATATTATGAAAAGACCCAAGATATGTTCCTACAGTAAAGAATAATATTAGGAATAAGTGTTACAAACAGAAAGGTGATTGTGTGATTATTCCTTACACTGGGATATCAAAAGATATGCATGTTTCCTAAACATGATATAAAGTGAGCAATTATTCATAAACCCAGAAATGTGGTTACCTTGTATCATTTGAGTTGTGTATTAATTACTATGTGGTTACCTTGTATCATTTGAGGTGTGTATTAATTACTATGCAGTTACCTTGTATCATTTGAGGTGTGTATTAATTACTATGCAGTTACCTTGTATCATTTGAGGTGTGTATTAATTACTATGTGGTTACCTTGTATCATTTGAGGTGTGTATTAATTACTATGTGGTTACTACCTTGTATCATTTGAGGTGTGTATTAATTATGATGTGGTTATGTGGTTACCTTGTATCATTTGAGGTGTGTATTAATTACTATGTGGTTACCTTGTATCATTTGAGGTGTGTATTAATTACTATGTGGTTACCTTGTATCATTTGAGGTGTGTATTAATTACTATTTTGATTTCTGGTATGTAATGAAGGAGCATTTAAAATTTATCAAGATGGGGTGAGAGCAGTCATAGACACTGAATTCATTTGTTATTGTGGATAGAAATTTTCATAGTTTGCAAAAATAGTTACATTTGGTTGGTATTTATATCTGTGCATTTGAGATCTTGTTCTCTCCCAAAATAATTGTTTGTTGCATGCATCTTTAAATTTGTGCTTGGTAGCCACCACAAATTCTATAAAAATTGGTTCCCAATTATTAAAATGTATTGTGTAGTATTTCTAGATTTTGTTTTATGAAACTAGTTTGGAACATTAGACACAGAACAGTTATTTAAAAGAAAACAAAACAACAAAATGACCTGCTCTTTTTATCAAAGAAATCTATATTGACATGTGAAGAACTGTTATGTTATTAAGGGCCACATACCATGTCCCCACCCAAGGACATGAGCAAAGAGGAGTGGTACATTGATTAACAAAAGTATGTGATGATATTATTGTCAGTATATAAAGCTAATTGCTATTTTAATATAACTGATAAGAGAAAAAAATAACACTTTGACAAATAGTGATATGCTCTTGGACTCCATTGAACAGATCACTCCCATTACCACTCATGCAAGTGGCCAGTAAGGCTGGATTCTATAGTAAATCGTAATCTTAGAGCTTTAATAGCTGGATTTGTTTCCCAGATAGGATTTTTTTTTTTTTCTGGTTTACATTAGGATTCAATTTTAACAAGTTACATCCATAGAGCACTGAGAGGACAGAAAGCTAAAACAGGCATCTCGCTTTTCAGAAAGGATGACATTTTAGCCCTTGTAAAAGATCTGACATGTGAAGGGATGAAGACTGCTGACCTTGACCTTTTGCATGAGGCAGGCTGTACATGTGACGATACAGAACTTCCACACTATGTCAGCACAGAAAGCGAGATCTTGAAACTAGTTGATGCTACACAGGAACTGTTGTCTCACCTTCCAAAGCCAACAATCGTAACCATAGCAAGGTGAGAAGCATTGAGTCAGGTTAGAAAATTTCATGGATAGTCCAAACTTGGACATTTAAAAGTTTTGTGTTGCATGTTGCATTTGAGCCACTAATTAATGTTTATTATTACAAAACATAGCTAAAGTGCTAGTAAAATGTTCATCTTTTTGGAAGAGTTTTTGATGCACATTGTTCTTGTGAAATTTTAATGAGAAAACCATTGTTTATCAACATTGTGTTTGTTCTTGTATCTTAAAGGTTAATTCTAGGCATAATGGCAAGAATTTTGCAATATTTTCCAGGGAACAGCTTAAATGGTCGAATTTCAAGTAGAGTTCATACTTTGCCAGTGTCTTCTGGCAGTTGAAGACATCCTCTTTGAGTGTACTGACTTCCTTTCTGTGAAATAAATATTTATTATTTTTTACGATTAAAGTTGTGAAAGAAAGTTTTTTTCTTAAATTACTTTTCTCAAAGAAAACTTGACTCATTACATTATCTTTAGGAATCTGACGTTTGCTACCTTCTGAATCCAGTTCTTTCAAACAGGTGACAGAAATGTGTCCTTTTCATCAGTACACAATATAGATGCTATTAAAAGATGATCTCTTTGGGCAGTAACTCTTTCAAAATATTTTTATAATTACCTTTTCTTGTCACTGCTAAGTGGATTCTCACATACCAAATGTTCTTCAATTTAAGCTCGAGTGACATATCCATACATGCCAACCTATACGCTTTTGGCATAATCATTATGCTTGTATATCCATACATGCCAACCAATACGCTTTTGGCATAATCATTATGCTTTTTTCACTAGATTACACCTTATGAGTAAATGTAGCTGGATTACGCATTTTCGGTATATCCCGCTTCCAAACAAAATAATATGTTTTCTCATTTTTATTAACATCCCAATAATTCCACCCACTGTATTCTTAAAAAGACGGCTTCTACCTAACTGCGATATGAGTATGCTTGTCCGTAGACTGGCATGAAATTTCCTGGCAGTGGCATGTTCTATTTTTAGCAGCTGCTCAATTTCCAAGAAACATTCTGGATGCTACTTTTAAACTGTGACCTAGGTTTCTATTTATAGCTGCTCAGCTCTATGCCTTACTCAGGCTAGTTTTCTAATTTGTAATCTTTGTTTGCAGGTTCTTTGTTCTATTTCATATCTGGTACAAAACCAGTCTGTAGGTATTTGGCACTAAAAGTCAAGTTAGATTTATTCTAGTCGATGTGTGTGTTCTGAGCAAAAATATTTTTTAAATAATTTCACAGGTGGATTTGAAAAAGACGAAAAACAAATTCAGAGATGAATACATGAATTACATAATACAGCGTTCCATTCTAGGGCAGCTTGATGCCTATTGCAGGCTGTGTGGAAAGGATTTTAATATTGGTCTTGGTAGTAAAACAAAGAAACCTTGAATTAGCTGGTTTTACTAACTCCAATACTAAGATAACTTCTTTTTTTACAGCAGGGATCAATTGTGGATACAAATTTTATAAATGCAGAGGCGTTATTTACTGAGTTCTTAATAGAACAATAATACCACTAGTGGTAGGAGTCTTCGTTGGTGCTTTGTTCAAACGAATGATTCCAAAATTGCCAAAAATATGCATACATGTGCAAGAAGAAAATCATCAAATATTGTTCGGTATTTAGAAGAAAATAATGAATCACTCAAAATTGCAGAGGCCATGAAAATTGGGCCATTTGGTATTGCCACTTTGAGGAGTAGTGATCACGATGACAAAAGTTTTGCTTGGTCTGTTTAAGAGACTGACAACAAAAAGGGTAAAGTCAGTGATCTTTCACTACCTGAATTAACAGTAGATTCCACTGGAGGAAATGTTTTGATTTGGTTGATAATGATTTTGAATAAACATAAGTTGGCAGAACTGTATATAGTGTTTTCAGCTGATAAAACATCAGTGATGACTGGAATTCATAATGGAATTGCATTCTAAAATATCTCCATATGTGTACATATCAGATTGTCCCTGTCATATGATGCACCTAGCTGCAGGAAAGGCTGCCAATAAATTAGGAGAATTTGTGAAGTATCAAGTTGGCATTCTACTGAACAATGTACTTCCTGTGGACAGAGAGTTGATCTGCAATGGCACCTTATTTCCCAGTTAAAAGACCCAATAACAAAAATAAAACTGAATTCAGATCCAGGCTCAGAAACTCTGCACTAGGTACTTTACTTTGAGCAAAACATTCATAGTTTCAGCTGGTACAAATTGTTTTGAAATGCATTATTAGAGTCTGTTGCTTTTTAAAGCTAAAAGTGCTACATGTGAAAACATTAAGCTGTTACTGATGTTAAGAGACTAAAGGTGTAAATAAATCATTTTGGACATATGCTCATTAAATTTTATCATGCTATATATGTGAATTCCTCTCTTTCTGTTCAGATTTCTCTTTTTGTCCACTTGCATTACACTTTTTCCTTCCCAGAGGTTGGCATGTATGGACATATCAAACAGGCCACTCACATTTGTGGGTGCGTGTGTGGGAAGAGACTAGACTGTTATTTGAAGTAGTTTATTATGAAGAAAATAAAACAATTTACCATAACAATGTCCTTTCTTCAGTAAATAAAGTAATGCATTACTGTTGATATTATTGTTAGGGAATAGGTTAGAAGATGAGCAAACACATGTACATCTAACCTCTACCTTGGTCACCTTTCAGAGGATGTTATGGCCTGGAAAGGTAATACAACAAAGGTAATACAACAAAAGCAGCTGAATGGAAGTAGCTAGTCAAACACGACTACTGAGTATGGAAAACATGGAATTTTCTTAATTAGACTTTGATTCTTGGTAAATGTGGTAAAACATTGAAAACCCATTGCTGTGAGGAGGTTGTGCTGGCCTAATCAAGGTCTGGTGGATGTCAACAATAGGACAGCAGATTCAGTGTTTTTCTTCCCAGTAAAGTTACATCACAAAGAAAAATTCAACTATACATACCAGCCAGCATCCTCAGTAATGTCTCACAATGAACAGCTGCATCAGACTCAAGGCTCTAATCTCAATGGCTAGTATTGTCTTGCGTCATAGATGAAGGTATCAGAAATCAAGGAGCAACATCCTCAAATTGGTGTCAATTTCATTTTCTCAAAGAACAATAGAAAAGAACTGGCCACATGTAGAACTAAAAACACTATTTCCCTTCATATGCTGTCACAGTTGAGAGCTTTCTAATGCACTAGATACTCTGTACTTTAGAATTTTCCTGTTTGTTGCTAGATTGAGTAAATCACTGACTCTGATCCTGTCTGACAGGGGCAATCAAAACCACCTTGCAGGTCTGATCCCTTATTAATCACTCTAAGAATAAGAACAATTATAAGAAGGGCACTCTACAGATCTTGCTTGTAATGAACAGCTGAATGTTCAGAACCAGTTATATAAAGATTGCAATACTGAAAAGATTTACTATTGGACTATCCAGAAGTGTGCAAATCCGATGGAACATTGACAGATGCCGAGGCAGTTTGAGGTACAGAATATGACATCTTAATAATGAACGAGCTAAGGCATTGAACTTGCTCAGCATGTTATATCTGCAGGCAAATTAAATGCTGGAAGGGTCATGAAAGAAATTCCAAACCAAGATAAAGATCTTGTGATTTGGCTCCCAGCTTCCTTGTTTTGGGAGGTAATCGACCACCAAGGGGGGTTGTTATTGGGTTTAACGCCATTTTTCAGCACAAGATAGGCTATACATGGCAGCCAGTATAAATAATGGAAGAACCTGGGAAAACCACTGAAAGAACTACTGACCCACGAGAAGTTACCAGCAAGCTTTCTCTAGCTCAAGATGTGAGATGGCAGTGATCCATAACGGTAAGTGCTGTAGATCCCCCAGCCACTCAGGGCCCCACCAAGGATTGTTGAACCTGAGGTTCTGCCAGGAATTAAAAACATTGCTTGTTGCTTTCATTTCTAGATTTTTGTTGAAGGATCTTCTCCATCAGTGAATTTGTCTTCCCAGGAGGGCTCGATTCAGGAGTATTGGATGTTAATTCTTAACAATAATGTGATTGGGTAATACGAAAGAAAAGTGTTGCAGTATGTTGCCAAAGTACTGATTCTGTTTTCTCCATTTTTTTTTCAGGTCCAGTAATGATGACTACTGTCCAAAGGACCAGGTGGACTTCATTCAAAACAAGGTGTTGGAGACGCTGCAGGATCTCTACCTGGAAATCTCAGTCACCATGGATTATGATGAACCCAGTGTACAATAATAAACATTAGCATTCTACATAAACTTTCAAATTTGATGCATAGTGTGAAAGCAATATATTTATAATTTACACATACTGTTGGTCATCCCATCTAATCATTTTGTGAATTTGTTTTCAAACTGAGGCACATTTCCAAAGTCCATTTGAATATACCAACCTATACATTGCAATTTTTGGTTGTGAATTGAATTAAATTGTGAATGATATTTTGATGTTCATTGTTGTAATTATCCATTTTTAATCAGCTGATTATCAAAACTTCTGTTAGGTCCTTTAAACCAGTGATGTGATTTGGCATTTTTTGTGTTTATCAGTTGTTATTATTAAGCTCAAAGTGTTATTTGATATTTTTTCAGTTGCAGAATATCCCTTTGATAGGAAAGGGAGTCGATTCTGTTAATTTCACAGGTGGTTCTTTTATCAGTCATAGACATTACTCCACATCTTGTCTTGAGAATAGATAACAAGCAGGAACTGCACTTCTAAATATATGGATAGGTAGGCAGATTCAAACTGATATAGACTGATATAGAGTTTTAACCAATTATGTGTTGTTGACTTAGATTTTTCGCAAATCAAGTTTTCTTAATTGTTTAAACATTCTACAGCCTCAAGAAAAAAAAAACAAGACCAAAAAAGAGGCATGGAAGCTGGTCTCTGGATTCATCTAAACCCAATAACTGACAACTACTCCAGTGTCTGTACTAGAGACTTTACATCATTCCCTCATACTGAGATAAAACTGAAGTTCTCTTAATCAGCATGTAAAGACAATCATTCACATCCTTTACCTCAAACAATATGTATCAGCAATGTCAAAATTAAAGTTATACTGTCAGTATGAAACCTAGGCATCTCTCTGAACGCATCAGCTCCATCTACAATTTTATTTTGGTTGATACCAATAAAACGTGTTTCTTGGCATCTTCAAAACTGGAGTATTGTCATTCACTTCTATCTGGTTTATCTCAGTATCTAGTACAGAAACTTCAAACAAGTTTAAAAAATCCAGCTGCTATGATCATCCTTAGGGTACAACCATCACTGCATCAATCACACACAAAATCTGTTCACTATGCTCCATTTTGTTTATTGGCTCGTCCAATATATCAATCTAACCTTATCCATATTTACACTCCATCTAGAATCTTATGCTTCTCTCCCAACACTCGCATTCTCATTGTTCCCACAGTGAAGTCATATGGACATTCTTTTGCTTAGCTACATGGAATGAATTGCTTATAGATCTCTGAGACAAGGACACTTTGTCCTCATTCTAGAGTGCTCTTAAAACTCAACTATTTAGTATGTATGTATATATGTATGCATGTATGTATGCCTGTATGTATGTATGCATACATACATTTTATAAATATATACACTGCTGTTGGGCTTTTCTGAGCATGAGTGGTTTGTCACAAATATAGACCCAAAATGCATACTGAATTCGACTGAGTGAATAATATTAATTTTGGACACATGATACCCTTGCATTATGTTGGAATGTTCTGCGCAAAGCTTTGAAAAGATATAATCTTTATGGATCACGCTATGGAAATGAAATACATTACTATGGACTTTTTCTATCAGCATTTCGATTGAGTAATTAGGCCATGTTTATATGTAGTTTTACAAAATTCAATGTAACAATGACAACAAATGGCAAGAGATAAAAAGCAAACTAAACCAATCTTGTAAAATAATTAGCACATTTTATAAAAGTAAGCTAAAATCTTGCAGAGAAAATACAATAAATAGGATGCAATGTGTCTTCATCTCGTTTATGGGAAAAAATTACTCAATAATTTAGAAACAGACAATATGCTGGGAATGGCATCCGTTTGAGCGTCAAGTTGACAAGATGGATTGCAGATAATTATGTAGGTGTGAAACAACTTGCAAAATTAGATTAAAATGCTGTATTGTTCTAACGTTTCCATCTTTCTAAATATTATATTTATTTGTATGATTCTAAAAGATAAATATTAAACAGGTTTTTCTGGCTACAAATCCAAGAGGGTCATGGTGTGGGTCTTCATGCTGATCTTTAGAAATCCCAATTTCATATTCATAACTGACAGCCCTCATGATTTTGGTGTTAATTTCATTTTTCAGCGCCGCATGCCGCATGCAAAAATATCAAGAATTTCCCAATTCTCAATTATTTTAAATCTTGAATTTCTCATTAAGTGCTACTCGTAATAGTGGCAATTGTCGAAACGGTCTGGTATTGCTGGTTGCAATATTAGTAGAACTATAGCTGATTGATACAGTAACCCCAGTAGCAAGTATTTTAGCATTTTTAATCTGTATGTATAATACGAAAAAGTTTTATAAATGCATTTTTTTAGAAAAACTGTAGCCTAACCTGAATTTTGCTACGACATGTGCCTGACAACACTAATTTGAATTATTGTTTGGCATTGATATATAAAATGTCTTGACCACTAAGGAAAAAGAAATGTATTGCACAAAAGCAAAGTTAATTTTGGAATATACCAAAAAATTGGTTGTGCATTCAGCCATCAAACACCAACATGTAGGTTGCGAGATTAGTGTAGTCATGTGACAAGGAAAAAAAAATGGTCAGATCCATATCAAATGTCATATTTCAGCATAATATAGGCTGTACATGGCGGCCAGTATTAATGGTGGAGGAAGAACCCTAGAAAAGAACCACCAGCCCACGAGAAGCTACTGGCAGGCTTTCTCACTTACCCACGTTAGCTGAGCCTGGACTCGAACTCACGAAGACAGAGATGAGATGGCAGGTATATATCAATGAAAGTTTATTCAAGTTTGCTAGGCCAGCTAGTAAGCGGCTACCCCATGCTGACACCAAATGGTGTTGGCGAATTCCAACTCTCGATAGGCAATGGACTAGGACCCGATACACCAACATAAATGTCCAAATATTAAAAATGGGGTAGCAAGGGTCAGAGGACTAGGTGGCAGAGATGATGCGAGGAAGAACATTGGTAGCAAAAAGCACATAGAGGTTGGAGAAATTAAGAACTCGGCTGATTTCTTGTTGAACACAATTTACCTTTATCAGCTGGATCTCATGCTAAACATTTATTCAGACAAATATTCCCAGACTCAAAGATCTCGTCATGCATTCATGTCAAAATTCAAGAATTTTTATCTATATTTTCACTAATTGCGAGCCTGGAGGGTTGGCAGCCATGCATGTGCAATAAATTGTCCCTCTATGAGATTCAGCATCTTTTTAGCTAGTGGGATTGGTTTTCTTGTATAGAATGGAGTTTAGTAAAGAAAGCAATATCAGGAAGAAAAGGAAAGGCATTTAAGTTGGTACTATCTATTTTAGAGTAACTGTCTTACTGGTTCTCCATGATGACTTGGACATCTAGGTAGAGAGAAAATCCTTGACTTGGTTCACTTTAGGTGCTATTTGCCTTTATCAGCTGAGGATTTAGACTTAAAGTTAAATATAGTTCAAGCTGCATTCACTGCAAGAAACCATCCAGCACTTTAGTTCAACTAGAAACCCATGGCCAATTTAAGTACGTGTTCATGTGGGGTAAAAGACAATTATAGATCTATGTGCTGCTGGCGACAATGTATATCATAGTGATTTAGTGATGCTTGTTTGTTGACAATAGCAAATGAGGACTACCATTATTTATTTATGTTATTTGTATTCTTGTGGGATGAGACTACAAATGGTAGAAATATTTATTTTCATAGGGTTTATTTTCCAGTTTAATTTGAATTATTCACTTCAATGTCACATGCACCACTTATTCAGCTAAACTCAAGAATGAGTATGACCTCAATTCTAAGCACTGATTCTCAGATCTGAATAACTGTGTGATTTGTTAGCAGTCAGTAAACCATGGGCATGATACTATACTGGAATTTAAATGTTCATGTAGTGTTTAAAATAAAAGGGTGTGTACAAAGGACTCCCATCATTATTTTCTGTCTCCCTTTTTTAAAAATCTGCATCCATATATGGGTGATTAATTATTTCAGAGACCTCTGCATACCTATAGTGGGGTGCAAAGCATAAAGGAATATTAAATAGAGAACCTTACTACATTTTGAAGACATGAAGTACTGCTTGTTCAAGAAACCTTGACCTTTTCTATTATCTGTAAATCAACTTAGGCCAGCAATTTTTAATGTGTCCAACAGGATTCTTAGGATGCAGTTTTAATGCATCATTTTAAATTTTATTGCATCAGGAAATGCACATTTTTGCATCAGAAGATGTCTTAATGAACACATTGTCCACATCTTCCAGGCCTATTTTGTATCAACATCTTCTATTTTCATATAGGATTCTGAACATGTTACATTTTTTTAAAAAAATATTCATATTGTCACCTTTGTGAAATTTCTTGATGAAAAGATTTTTCAGACTCTTCATGTGAAAACCCTGTGACAAATAACTGTTTACAATAATCTTTAGTAAGTGTTTTATTTACTTCTCATTTAGTATCCATCAAGTTAGTAAAATCATTGAAGTATTTGTTCTGCACATATCCCTTTCTATCTTGTTTGGTTGGATATTGCACGATTCGGTATGTACCATGATGGTACCAGAAGGAGCCAAGCCAGTGTGGGTTTATCTGGGTTTCACTATACATACATGCACATACATGTAAATGTCAGGACATATTAATATAACAATAAAAGAACATTCCTTTCTATAATATTAAATAAGAAGTGGTACAATCATTTGATAAAAAATGATGAAAAGCATGTGGTCCACTTATTTAATTCCTATACATGTTCAAATGTACAATACACAGTTTACCTGTTGATGATAACCCAATTAAAATATAATATGTATAGTCAATAACATGGTATGTTCACCAATGAATAACAGGATTATTCCTCCTTACGATTGCACTGGTCAGAAAGTTTGTTTTGGTTCAAAGAATCTATGTGGTCATAAACTAAAGAAAAATATTTAATGTATATTAGTAAAGCATACAATGTAAGTCATGATGACCTTTTTGTTGTAAGGGTGTAGTACTAACTGAAATGCAGACAATCATACTAATGTAAGTCATGATGACCTTTTTTATTGTAAGGGTGTAGTACTAACAGAAATGCAAACAGTCATTATTCTAATAATGTAAGTCATGATGACCTTTTTTGTTGTAAGGGTGTAGTACTAACAGAAATACAGACTATCATTATTCTAATAATGTAAGTCATGATGACCTTGTTTGTTGTAAGGGTGTAGTACTAACAGAAATGCAGACTATCATTATTCTAATAATGTAAGTCATGATGACCTTTTTTGTTGTAAGGGTGTAGTACTAACAGAAATGCAGACTATCATTATTCTAATAATGTAACTCATGATGACCTTTTTTTGTTGCAAGGGTGTAGTACTAACAGAAATGCAGACTATCATTATTCTAATAATGTAAGTCATGATGACCTTTTTTTGTTGCAAGGGTGTAGTACTAACAGAAATGCAGACTATCATTATTCTAATAATGTAAGTCATGATGACCTTTTTTTGTTGCAAGGGTGTAATACTAACAGAAATGCAGACTATCATTATTCTAATAATGTAAGTCATGATGACCTTTTTTTGTTGCAAGGGTGTAATACTAACAGAAATGCAGACTATCATTATTCTAATAATGTAAGTCATGATGACCTTTTTTTATTGTAAGGGTGTAGTACTAACAGAAATACAGACTATCATTATTCTAATAATGTAAGTCATGATGACCTTTTTTGTTGTAAGGGTGTAGTACTAACAGAAATGCAGACTATCATTATTCTAATAATGTAAGTCATGATGACCTTTTTTTGTTGCAAGGGTGTAGTACTAACAGAAATACAGACTATCATTATTCTAATAATGTAAGTCATGATGACCTTTTTTTGTTGCAAAAGGTGTAATACTAACAGAAATGCAGACTATCATTATTCTAATAATGTAAGTCATGATGACCTTTTTTTGTTGCAAGGGTGTAGTACTAACAGAAATACAGACTATCATTATTCTAATAATGTAAGTCATGATGACCTTTTTTGTTGTAAGGGTGTAATACTAACAGAAATGCAGACTATCATTATTCTAATAATGTAAGTCATGATGACCTTTTTTTGTTGCAAGGGTGTAGTACTAACAGAAATGCAGACTATCATTATTCTAATAATGTAAGTCATGATGACCTTTTTTTGTTGCAAGGGTGTAGTACTAACAGAAATACAGACTATCATTATTCTAATAATGTAAGTCATGATGACCTTTTTTGTTGCAAGGGTGTAATACTAACAGAAATGCAGACTATCATTATTCTAATAATGTAAGTCATGATGACCTTTTTTTTGTTGCAAGGGTGTAATACTAACAGAAATGCAGACAATCATTATGCTAATAATTCTAGCATGAACAGAGCTTGGGAAGCAAACTTAAAACTACTTAATTCAAATTAGGAAAATTTAAATTGTGAGTCACTGTGATGTACTTTTCTGATGAAAGTGTAGTAATCAACAGTATGAACTCTCACCAAATTTCATGATTCTAGGTTTATAGTAGGTATATAGGATTAAAAAGAAGCTATTTGGTCATGTGTTGAGGCTTCCACTTAACCTAACCTAATAAAATGTGATGATGTAAGTCACAGTGACCTTCTGTTGTAAGTATGAGATTCAACAGACATATATACAATCAAGTTTGATGATTCTAGCATTAAAAGGGCATTAGAAATAAATTTCAAACACAATATTCAACTATGGTTAGTAAAGTATGAATTAAGTCACAATACCTACTTTTGGGATGAGGGTGTAGTGTTCACCAAGATCCACACCTTTACAAGTTTCAGGAGTCGGGGTACGTAAATCGTGTACAGAAAATTTGGGCTAAAAGCAAACATATGACCAATAATATACAATTGATGTTCCTTTATAGAAAACGTTAGTACCCTTAGCCCCATCCCTAGAAGTTAGGTGCTACAAAACCCAATCCGAACTCTTGCATGGGATCTAGAAGTAAATTATGGTTGGAAAGTTTTTTTGTCAATTAACTTCAAAAGTCTAAAAGATTTACACAACCATCTGAGACTAACAATAAGGAAAATCTTTGATAGGATCTTTTATTGTTCATCTTCTATCATTTTCGCTAGCCTAGGTTCAAATAACCCTATCTACATCTTGGCATATCAAGCAGATATTTTTGAGCTTTGGGTCTGTGAACTTCATACCACTGCATCCAATCAAAATTATGTTGTTTAAATTTGAACACTGGTTTTACATGATCGAGACAGGGGAGAGCACAACTTGAATGGACTGATAAATAATCAGTTTTCCAGGGTCAGTCTGTGTTTGTACAAATACCTTTCACTCAAATACGCCTGTAATGGCTTCCCTCTGGTACATAGTCATACTTTTGATGTTAAACTTATAAAGTATCATTTTTAGATCAATTGCAACCACTATTTTTAGTGGCTGTACAATGCACACACACTTGGTTAGTTGGCATTAAATACTAAGGGAGGCAACTCATGAAATCCATTAGATGCCGCTATGACAAAACACCAATATAGCTGTTTGATGTGCCAAGGTGTAAATAGTTGGCTAGCAAAGATGATCGTCTATAGGTGTCTTCTCTTTTTAATCTCTTCACTTGCTTTGGTTTCATATCTTCCAGCAATCTCTTGCGAACTTTATCCTTCAATCTGTATGTTGAATGCTTTCATTTCTTCTCTTTAACTCTGAACTTCCCACCACTTTTTGAAGATTTAGAATTTCTCTCTGAGTTCTCGCTTGTCTTCACTTCTGCTTTAGATTTACTGCCAGGTAGTTGTATTGTGGTAATCTGGTCATCCTAGAAATGAAAGCAATATCGTTCATACCATAAATTACATGTAATGAAAGCAATGCCATTAATACCATAAATTACATGTAATGAAAGCAATGTCGTTCATACCATAAATTACATGTAATGAAAGCAATGTCGTTCATACCATAAATTACATGTAATGAAAGCAATGTCATTCATACAATAAATTACATGTAATGAAAGCAATGTCATTCAAACTTTAAATTACATGTAATGAAAGCAATATCTTCCATACCATAAATTACATGTAATGAAAGCAATGTCATTCATACCATAAATTACATGTAATGAAAGCAATGTCATTCATACAATAAATTACATGTAATGAAGCAATATCATTCATACCATAAATTACATGTAATGAAGCAATGTCATTCATACAATAAATTGCATGTAATGAAAGCAATGTCATTCATACAATAAATTACATGTAATGAAAGCAATGTCATTCATACAATAAATTACATGTAATGAAAGCAATATCATTCATACAATAAATTACATGTAATGAAAGCAATGTCATTCATACCATTAATTACATGTAATGAAAGCAATATCATTCATACAATAAATTACATGTAATGAAAGCAATGTCATTCATACAATAAATTACATGTAATGAAAGCAATGTCATTCAAACTTTAAATTACATGTAATGAAAGCAATGTCATTCATACCATAAATTACATGTAATGAAGCAATATCATTCATACCATAAATTACATGTAATGAAAGCAATGTCATTCATACAATAAATTACGTGTAATGAAGCAATATCATTCATACCATTAATTACATGTAATGAAGCAATGTCATTCATACCATAAATTACATGTAATGAAAGCAATATCATTCATACCATAAATTACATGTAATGAAAGCAATATCATTCATACCATAAATTACATGTAATGAAAGCAATATCATTCATACCATAAATTACATGTAATGAAGCAATATCATTCATACCATAAATTACATGTAATGAAAGCAATATCATTCATACAATAAATTACATGTAATGAAAGCAATATCATTCATACAATAAATTACATGTAATGAAGCAATGTCATTCATACCATAAATTACATGTAATGAAGCAATATCATTCATACCATAAATTACATGTAATGAAAGCAATGTCATTCATACAATATATTACACGTAATGAAAGCAATATCATTCATACCATAAATTACATGTAATGAAGCAATGCCATTAATACCATAAATTACATGTATTGAAAGCAATATCATTAATACCATAAATTACATGTAATGAACGCAATATCATTCATACCATATATTACATGTAATGAAAGCAATATCATTAATACCATAAATTACATGTACTCTTGTTCACATGTTTTAGCACATACTAATTACTCATAAAATTCCCCTTACAACATGGAAGTGATCAATTTTTTTTTGTCTAGCCAAGACCAAAATTGAGCTCTGAAACACTGAAAAATCACAATTCAAACTGGTAAATGCATGTTTGATATATCATGTGTCATATTATTCAAAATGACATTTAGTGTGCATTAATATTAAAATGATATGACCATAAATATTTTTAGTAAGAAATATATTTTTATCCTTGTCCTGATATTTTCTTAAATAATGCAAGGTGGCAACTTTGTAAGAATAAAACATCAATGAAAGAAGTCATATCAAATGAAATGTTTTGTTTTAAAAAAGGCCAATTTGAATCTTATTAATTTTATAATTAATTCTTCAATATCTTCAATTCAAATGCAAAAAAAGTTGGGGGAAGGGGAAGTGGGGATAAAATGCAGAAGCACTTTTTCATAAGACTAGTAAAACTGAATAGCAATATAAAAAGTGGCCAGCAATGTGATTTCTCTAATTCACCATTAAATATATCTAGTAATCCACTGTCCTATACATGTACTTACTTTGACTCCATACTTACAGCTATATCTTAGTTTAAGATTTGTTAGTATACTGCAGCATGAATCAAAAGAACAAACACTAAAAAAGTATTTGTAGACAATGCAGTGTTCTCACAAACTATTTGAAGAAGACAAATTTGAAGGCAAAATTGATAGTGTTGAGAATTTACATAATTACCACATCTAAATCTATCTGGAAAGGGCAAGGAGTAGGAGGAACTGAGACCTTTTTCAACAAAAAAGAAAAAAAAAAATGTAGAAAAAGGAGAGAAAACAAGTTCAGGCCTCATACCATATATAAAAATGACAAGGTTACCAATGGATTATCATCCCAAACATCTTCAACATTACTGGTTGAGAACAAAATGGTATTTTTAAGACCATTACACAAAAGTTATAAAGTTTGAAATGGGCCATAACTTGATCAAGATATAAACTGTGACATTTTAAAAAGAACATCTACAGAAGAGATTCACAAATTACAAAATGTCCTTTTCCATGGTCTCACCCAAAAAAGGCTTGGTAGCCTAATAGGCTTTGAAGTAAAACAAGGAACATATTTTCATCAAAAGTGGCAAGAAGAGAAGAAAAATATCTGATCAGGTCATCTATGTGTCTTATGAGGACATTTTTTCATAAGAGTTAAACCAGGTTCAAGACCAATGTACAAATTTCAGTTATATATTAAAACTAACTTTATAATATGCTGATTTGGTATAGGGAGACAAGGCATAGTCTGATAGAAGCTTGTTTTCTACACCATTTTCCAGCATGATATCCAAACTGAATTAATCCATTTGTTCTTTTATCAAATAGGTATAACATGAGGTTATTGAACAGAACTATCTATCGTGAGGGAAGTCATGATATAAACCTAAGCCACGTGTGTGCCATGACTAGGCTGAGACAGACTCTGCATGTAACCAACCTTCAAAAGGAGACTCTCTTCCTTTCCTTTATTCTCAAATTTCTTCTCTTTTCTTTGCTTCTTTGATAGTTTATCTGAAAAGAAGGTAAATTCATACATTTAATATTGTATCTTAGATTCTTGCAGGGGCAATAATCTAGGATGTAAAGCTAGATGCGAATAATGCACTCCTTTTCACTGCAGATGGTACCATATAAAACACAATATACTTACTATGGCACAGATAACTAGGTCACTCCAACCACAATAGAACTTTTGAGGTTTTAGCTAATTGCTGAAAGCAAATCCTTGTTTCCCTGTTATAAAGATGACAGATCCTTTGCTAAAAATGTATTTTTTTTACATTTACATTTAAACATTTTTATTATCTTTCACAAACTTACAAGTGTCACTTTTTCTGTGTTTGTCTCAATGTAATTTTTCCTTGAGAAAAACCTCAGTTGAAATGAAGGGAAGGTTTGTTATATTATTTCCCTTCTAACCATATATATATATATATATATATATATATATATATATATATATATATATATATATATATATATATATATATACACACACACACACACACACACACACACACACACACACCAGACAATGAAAAGTGTGCTATCCCTGAATTTGACAGAAGAATGCTTGATAACAGTAGGAAGAATTAATATTCAATACAAATAATACTATCAAGCAGATTAGAAAATTTTTCATTCATACTCAATGGAGATTCAAACCCTGGTCCATTGGTAATTGGCTCCCACTGCCTTGCCTGCACACACCAGCTCATCACAACTAAGGAAGCATCACCAAATATGATGCTAGTGAGTCAGTGTTGTATGCACTCATGCGTAACAGACACTTGCATGGTAACCTAGTGGCTAATTCTCATTTATCTATACACTCATTCCAGTTTCCTATGAAAGAAATCAAGGTATATAGGATTAACTATAGAAAATTATAAATATACACCAGACAAAAGTAGAGTATGAATGAAAAATTCTCTGACTTGGTACTTGTATGATAGCATTATTTATATTAATAATTAATTCTGCCAACATTTATCAAGCATTTTTCTAGAATCCATGGATAGCACTTTTCTTTCTCTCTGATGTATATTCATAATTCTCTATAATTAATCCTATATACATTGATTTCTTTCATAGGAATCCAGAATGACTGTGTAGATAGATGAGAAATAATTACAGAGTTACCATGTGAGTGTGTCTGCTACGCATGAGTGCATATAACAGACCCAATAGCATCATTTTATACTGGTCATCATGTTTTCCTACTTGAATAGCCACAAAATGTAAAAAAAAGGTAACAGTGAAAAAGTGTAAGGTTATCTCTAAATTTCCCCAGGGTCTTTACTAGAAGACATTACATCAGCCATTTTGGAATAACTATGCAAAGTCCATTTCTGAACAAGAAAAAAAGGTATTATCAACATCAACAAACTTTTATTATCATCCTCCAAGACTCATTTGGTGACCTGATCAAACAAAACTACACGGTTAGACTATACCACAAAATATCTGTTAATTATTTGTCATATATTTTCAAAGTACTGAATCATTTTGTAATCAGTTATTGATTTTTAAAAACAAAATATAAGTTTCTGAAAGAAAAATTTTGTAAATAATTCGAATGAAAGAAAACCAGTTAATCATAGAATGATAATGACACTAAAGCAGCAGCCAATTCAGGACTGAAAAAAAAAAATAAAAATTCAGAGTTACAGATAAATAAAATTCACAATGCTGTGTAGAACTTAGCAACTATATAATATGTGATTATTTAATCTTCATTTGCCTTGAACCAAAGAAACTTCTGCAGCAAAGAATCTTTGATATTCTACTCGTTTTCCTTGTAGTCACTCATAATGGTTCAAGGAGTTCAGCAACTGTTCACAACATCAGAATCCTCGTGGAAGCCCTATCATCCAGATAATGAAATTTATCCTGATGTAACCATAAAAAGATATCACCTAAACCAATACTGTTTTCAATGTTTCTATCTACAGAAGCTGTGGCTAGTTTCAGTCCTAAATAATAAATTTCAGCATATGATATATAAATATAAAAGGTACCAGTATAGTACTTTATGATAAGTACGATCAGTACTTGTGTAAAAATTGCTCAGACAAAATGGTACCCACTCCCCTTTCATAATACAGGCCACAGTTTACCTTGCAAAAGCTGCTCATCCATAAGAACAAATATCCAACTTGGACAACATAAACAATGGATTTATGCACCCTGTCATAACAGTAGCCTGTAATCATCTGCTGACATTTCATTTTCAAGAACAATTCATTTACAACTGTTTGCATACACTTATACTTATAAGCTGGGTCAAACTACAAATAACCCAGACTGATCTGCCATTGCATAATAAATTGGCAAATCAGGGTCAATGTTGTTTATTCCATTGATTACTCCTAACAAACTGCATAGACCAGATTTCCTGGTATATTATGTGATATATCTGCTGACTATGCAGTTTGCAGTGTTATCTGACTTAATGTGACTATAAATTATATTTTATGCAGTGATGCGCATGAAAAAAGAATGAAACTTAAAATTACCTGACGGATCAAGAATATCTTGAAACAATTTCCTCTTCTTTGCATCTGTTCCTTGAATCTTTAACCAATCATTTCGTCGATGTATGTAGTGATTTATGGCAAAGTTGTGATGTATATAATGTCCCAACTTGTCACTACGGAGCTTGACTTCTTGTCGTGCCAAATCTTCAGAAATAATGCTCTTTTGTTGAATGCTGGCAGCTTTCCAAATATTTTCCAAAGTCCTGCTCCCACTTTTGCTGCAGGCCAGGTGCACAAAAAGTCCCTAAATAAGTAAAGTGGACTTTAATTATAAGGTTTATCTAGGTAGATTCCATCTTTCAAAATGAATGCATTCAAGTGCTCTAATGCATTTGCCTTCACAGATCACTCATATCTCACCCCTGTTTGCATGGGTTAGAGTCCCTGCTTGCCAAATATGAGTATGTAAGAAAACTTGCCATTAGCTACTTTTGAATTGGTGGTCCTTCCTGGGGTACTTCTACCAAAATATACTGGCTGCCATGCATAATCTATCATGTACAAAAAAAAAAAAATGTTAAACCTCACAAAAAGAATCCTAAGCCTGTTTCCACATAGACTCTTGCACAAACACCTGCACTATAATAAAAGCTAATTATAAGACAATATGAAATTTATATGTAGTATCATTTTATTTGTATCATCATATATAGTACCATGAGTGTTGTCAGGATCAAAACAATATCTGTTCTTCCTTTTTCACTATCAATAAACAATGCAATATATATATATATATATATATATATATATATATATATATATATATATATATATATATATATATATATATATATATATAGAATACAAATCATATGGCGAATAACAACCCTTTCAAGCGTACTGGATCCACCAAGGGATCGAGTGTCAGGGATTTATTAAAATAGATGCAATAAACTGACGACAAACAGTACGAAACTAGTAACTAACTAGCCTAAGCGCTTTCGACTCTTAATGAGTCTTTTTCAAAGGCAAATACAAAACATATATACGACAAACAAATAAACACACAAACGTTGTGTTTGTAAACCTCTACATGGCTGTCTCCACATGTGTTAAAACTATAAATACAACCAGCTTGTATAGACTAGTTGCGGAGACTGAAAACGGTGTATAATTCCCTAAAAGTCTACAATCCAAAGCGACATCTTTTTTTACTTTTTGTACATTTATGTAACGCAGATTATATCCCGGATTTTTGATTTTATACCGTTTTTTTCTTATAGTAAAAATTGAAGGATAATAAGAAGATTTAGAAAATGTTAAATTCTACTAGTGCATAGTTTTAATTTAGACCGCTTGGTTTCAATGTTCTAAGGTCTGGAATATGCAAAAATCATCACTAATGTATTGATGAGTCGTACCAAAGTGGACACATAGACCAGCAAACGAAAAACTACTTAAGCCCAGAAAACCCAAGAGCAGGTAGACTTTATCTTCTACCCAAAATCCAAAAACAAGGAAACCCTGGTAGACCTATAATCTCAGGTAACGGGCACCCCACAGAAAGGATATCAGAATATTTAGATCATTTTATGAGACCACATGTCCATAAATTACCATCATATCTTCAAGACATGACAGATTATCTCATAAAAAGAAAAGCTAGTGAACCATTACTGCCAGATACATTACTTGCTTCCTTAGACATCACATTTTTGTACACCAACATACCGCACAACAAAGGGTTACAGGCATGTAGCGAAGCATGGGAAACAAGAACTGTAAACAATCCAACCACATACTTCTTAGTCCAACTTCTGGAGCTTGTCCTAAAACTCAACAACTTTGAATTTAATGAAGAAAACTACCTACAAATCAATGGAACTGCAATGGGTACTAAAATGGCCCCTTTATATGCTAACATTTTCATGGGAAAACTTGAGGGTCAGCTCTTAGCATCGGTTGAGCATACACCATACCAGTGGGTACGCTTTATCGATGATATAGAAATGAAGTGGCAGTATGGAAGAGAAAGTCTGGATGACTTCATATCAAAGGCAAACAACTTCCATCCTTCAATAAAATTCACGGCATTTCCAACTCAAACCATGTTTTCCTGGACACAACAACCAGACTGGTGGAAAACAAATTACACACAGACATCTACTAGAAACCAACCGACAAACGCCAGTATCTCCTCCCAACCAGCTGTCTTCCAAAACACTGCATTAGGAACATTCCATATAGCCAGGCACTGAGGATACGCAGAATTTGCTCCGACGATGAAAGATTCCTAGAAAGGTCTGAAGAGCTGGCTAAACATTTAATTTACCGAGGCTACGACAAAGACCTGATTGCGGAGGCAATCCTAAGGGCCAAACAAACAAACCGTGATGACCTACTCAGATATGGACAGAAAGAAAAGGTTGATAGGATACCATTTATTCTGACCTATCACCCAGACAATCCCAAAGTAGGTAAAATAATCGCAAACCACTGGCCAACCGTGCAATCGTCAGACATACTAAACCTAATACTTCCGAACAAACCTGTAGTAGCTTACCGGAGACCAAAAAACCTAAAGGACATCCTAGTCAGGGCAAAGCTAACGCCAATTGCTAGTCAAAACCAACCTAGTCAATCTGGACCCTGTGGCGATAAAAGATGCAAAACCTGTCAACATATGATAGAGACCAAGACATTGACTAGCAAAGTGACTAAAGAAAAACTAAACATACATGGTCCAAACAAAACGTGCAAAACAGAGAATGTGGTTTATCTCATCATATGTAAGATCTGTGGCCTTCAGTATGTTGGAGAAACTGAAAAGCTACACAAAAGGATAAACCTTCATAGATCTGATTGGATGAAAAAAAGCTGTACAGAATCCCGGTCGCAGAACACTTCTCCTCCCCATGCCACACTTTCAGTGATATAATACTTATCGCTATTGCTAACAACCACAGCTGGAGTTCCGAAACCAGGAAGGAAAAGGAATCATACTGGATACGCCGCCTTAGAACATTGAAACCAAGCAGTCTAAACCAAGAAGACTAGAAAATTAAAACTATGCACTAGTAGAATTTAACATTTTCTAAATCTTCTTATTATCCTTCAATTTTTATTATAAGAATAACCGGTATAGAATCAAATGTCTGGGATATAATCTGCATTACATAAATGTACAAAAAGTAAAAATAGATGTCGCTTTGGATTGTAGACTTTTAGGGAATTATACACCGTTTTCAGTCTCTGCAACTAGTCTATACAAGCTGGTTGTATTTATAGTTTTAACACATGTGGAGACAGCCATGTAGAGGTTTACAAACACAACATTTTTGTGTTTATTTGTTTGTCGTATATATGTTTTGTATTTGCCTTTGAAAAAGACTCATTAAGAGTCGAAAGCGCTTAGGCTAGTTAGTTACTAGTTTCGTACTGTTTGTCGTCAGTTTATTGCCTATATATATATATATATAGTAAATTATACTTAGCCCCCAAAACACTGACAATTGGAGGAAGCTATGCTACCTTTGAGTGTTGCCTTGGTAAATTATTTCATATAAAGCATGTTTTTATGTTACCTAGTCTTTTGAGACTCTTGAAAAGTTGATCTAAAGGTATTTTTCTAGTGAAAGGAACACATTTTGGGGTGGTGGTAGTTGGGTAAGTTTATTTGTAATGATGTGGGAATTCTAGAACTTCCATCTAAACAAAGATGTAATTTCTAATATGAACAACGGCAATTTCATTCCTGAAAAGAAATGCAATGCAACCGTGACTGATATTAAACTTGAAAACGCTTTATGCAGGGATTCTTTGTATCAAATCTGGTCAAATTCTGTTGACTGTTTTCTTAGAAGTCATTTAAAGTCATTATTTTTTTGTTAGAAACAGTGGCCATATCTTAAGGTGGATTGGCATCATTTGTACAGATCTTGATGCTAGGATACTTTCTGTTAAATATGGTTATATTCTGTTGAGTGATTCTTTTGAGAAGTCATTTTAAGGTTTTTCTGTTTTTGGTAATATTGGCCAAATTTGATGGTCAATCCTAATGGTGGCCACACTTAATGGTCAATCAGCATCAAAATATATACTGTATTTTCCTGCATATATCCCACTGATGCAGATAATCCGCACCCTCTTATAGCACCACAGGATTGGGGGGTTTGTGAAAAAATCATAACTTGCACCTCTGTATAACCCGCAACCATAGATGACGAACGATATTACAACTACTACATTTTCACCCACCCACCCAACATGCATATTTGTATTTACCCTATTAAGTCAGTCAGCCCTGGACCATATTCATCCCTCGGCATCAGTGCAGGTTAGTCACCCTGTCTCCACTATATTCCGGCTGGCAGCCGGCAGATTGGAATTTTGAAGCCAGGTGTGAGATCCTGAGGCTGAATGCACAATTGTCAATTTTGAAAGTAGCTCACATGACGTCAATTAACTATTCAGGCTTGGTACGCAGTTCTTGTGCACGTAGGCTGTCTATAGAAACTGTGCCTCAGCTACAGGCTACATAAACGTGGACATTTTTAAATAATCTTGTATTCATGAGAAGTGTAGATTTGAGTTTAAATAATTTCTTTCTGTTAAATTGTAAAAATGCAGAAATGAAATTCTTACACATCCGACTTCAAGCTAACTGCCATTGAGTATGCTGAAGTGCATGGCAATAGAGCTACAGGCAGAAAATTTTATATTGATGAGAGTGTAGTCCGAGGTTGGAGAAAAGAAAAAAAGAGTGTTGGAGAAGACGAATTCACGAAAATGTGCTCATCTCAGACCTTAAGAAAAATGACCCCACTCTGAAGCTGACCTGAAGCAGTAAATCGTGGCCCAATGGTAAAACAACCGACCAACATCTACAGTTGCCATCAAACTGAAGGCCAAACTCATCGTGACAGAGAAGTACATTGATGATTTTGAAGAGCACAGAGTATACAAATTTATGAAGGGGAACCAATTGTCAATCAGAACACAAACGACCATCGGCCAATGTCAACCTGAGAATTGGGAGAAGATGGATGATTTTTGTGAATTCATCACCAGGGAAATTTGGAAGCTTGACCATCCCCATTCTGCCATTATTAATATGGACATAGTACCATTATTTTTAGACACTCCGGCAACAAGGTCGGTGATCGAATATTATTATGTGTAAAAAATTTATGATATAGCCTGCACCCTTATATAACCTGCACCCCCTTTGTGGGGTTTGTAAAATCTGGTATAACCCGCGGGATATATGCGGGAAAATATGGTAAATCTGAAAGAATTTAAAGTCAAGCCGGATTTTATCAAACTCTGTAAATAATCTATTTAGCGATTGCTAAGAAGTGAAAAGTTTTTCTATTTTCAGCAAAGGTATCCAATTCTGATGGCAGATTGGCATCATTTGTAACAATCTAAAAGCCCTTAAGCAATGATGCTTTATGTAAAGTTTCGTCATGTAGAGGTTGAAAGAGTGCATCCATATTAGATCAGGTAAGTATTACTGAAGAAACATAATTTACTTCAAAAATTGGTTTCTTCATCAAATACAATTCTTAGGAGAATAGTAAATCTAGCTGAAGATGTAGTGTTGCATATTGAGCAGCTATCAAAAAACCTGGGAAGGTATAGTCTGTTGTGCAGCTGCTGCAGGCCCCATCAGATCTAAATGAGAGTGAGGATGAATGATCTTGGAGGTAAAAGCTAGAAAAAGTCCCCTCTGACTTCCATTTCACATCTTGTATATTGGTTAGAGAACAGTTGTGCTTGAATGTAATGCAGATGGTAACTGCTTTAAGCTCTGGCTAAAATATGTAATATCTTCATTTGATCTTGGAGTAAATAACCCATCTCTTACAGGTATAGCGCCTGAGCTGAGATATCAACCTTTCCTTGTTTCAAAGGTAACACTTTAGGTAACCTGTAGATGACCATGAGGTGAAGGGTAAAAAGTGCCAAGAGCTGTCACCACAACAGAATGATTGCCCACAAGCACAAACCTGTTCATGGCATTTAAAGCTGGAGCCATCTGGAGAGAAATACATTTCTGACAGATATGAAGAGTCTGGATCAACTGACAACATATTTTTCCGATCCTGCTTCCTTTAGCTAGATGAGAATAAAGCATGTTCTATATGAGAGATGAATCATTGATGCTGTTGAGAGCAGTTCAAATTCAAAGCCTTATTCAACCATGTTAAAACCCATGGTAGATTCAATTTCTGGTACTGGGTCAGCCAGTGTGGAGCTGGGACTATGTGTGGATGTAGCTGAAAAAGTCCTCTAACTTATAAATCTCTGTCATAAGAAGTTTTTTTTTTTTTTTACTAAGGCAGCATTGGCATTTATGCAAATTACATCCTCATCTTTAATATTGCGCTTATTCACCTTTCTTCCTTTCTTTCAATTGCTGATGGATGGAAGCATGAAACATGATGGACATCTTATAAGGGCTTTACACTTGACCTTACAGCCAGGTAAGCTAAAATTAAATTCCTTTGATCTAATGGTGAAATTTAACTAAATATATATTTCATACAGTTTTAATTTTCCAGTCTGATCCTGTCATCTGTACAAGTGATACATATGGTTGTAAAGGATTTTGTTCTGTAGTGGCAGGCAATGAAATAGGTTGTTGATATTGTTGCTGTAGGGTTTAACACCATTTTTCAGCACATGATAGGCTCTACATGGCAGCCAGTATAAATGGCGGAGGAAGAACCCCGGAAAACTCCTGAAAGAACCAGTGACCCACAAGAAACTACTGGCAATCTTTCTCACATATGCACACTGGCTGAACCCAAGATTTGAACCCATGCAGACAAAGGTGAGTTAGCAGTGATACTAACAGTGAGTGCTTTTAGACCACTAAGGGGGCCTTCAGATAGTCATGAAAAGTGCAAGAGTGAAAGGACAGGCATGAAAAGGTGTGGTCGTACAGTAAAGAGGTTTAAGACCAGGTGTTCATCAGATTAAATATTGTATATATTATAAGTCAAGTCCAACTACAAAAACATAGACCATGATCTGTCAGTGCATAATGTACCAGCAGATTAGTCTCTTTTGTTCTATTTTTTTAACTGCACAGACTGAAATCTGCAGGCACATTATGTAACCTCATCTCTGGATCTATGCAGTTTACAGTTGAACTTAACTTAAAAGCAAATAAATACAGCATACACTCCCATTTTCTGACCCCAAAGTCTGATATTATTCTAACCTTCATTCTGTTTATTAAAGTTTCTCTTCCTTTCTCCCCTATGGTGGGACTTTGAAAATAGGTATCAATCACATGACTTCCACATGGGTCACATGCCATTGTTTGAAGCTCCACAGGTTTCAGTTCTAAAAGACTGGCTGTCACAAGTTTTGGATTACCAAATCTCAGAAGATGCTGGAGTACAAGAGATCCATGATAGTTTATCTCTGTCAGCAAGGGAACCAAATTTTCTTTTGCCTAAAAAACAAACATTGGATAAAATAATAAAGGTATAGTGAATACATTAATAACTAATCAAGAGAAATTCATTTAAATGACAATTGCTTCACTGGCCTAGTGGTTAGAGTATCTGCCTCAGCTGCGAGAGGTTATGGGTTTGAACCCCAGCCAAGTCATACCAAAGACTTAAAAAAAAGATACAAACAGCTGCCTCACAAAGCACTTAGCATTAAGAGGCTAGTGTTTTGACTGGTCAGCCTGGTGTTAGGATGATGTGACCTGGTGGGACATGATGCTACATGTCTGCAGTATAATGCCCCAAAGCTAGACAACACTATAAACTGCCACACTGCAGACATTGCAGTGATATGACTTAAAATTTCATAAAGCTACTTTAAAAATCCAAATCACACACATACATTAAAATGACAAACATTTTTACTGGCCATCTAAGTATGCACATAAACATGTTTACTACATTTCATTTCCATTAAGCATTATCTAAAGAAGTAAGCCAAGTGAGCTTGATATCACTCAACTGGTTATGTTAAAGCATCTGACCATATAATTTGATTTTCTGTACCAATATTTGTATGTAAACAAGGAACCAGTACACTTGTGCAAATAAGATGATCTATCAGGTCTACAAAAATATTAAAGAATCAGGGTTCTATGAATAAATGCTGTTACAATTTCATTCTAAATGTTAATCGGGAACAAGATGGTCACTGACACATGAAAAGCATTTATAGTAGAAAATTCTGAACAACAAACATAAGTTTTGTCTACCAAATTTGTTAATGCTGACTGTATAGGCTATTTACAACTTACTACTTTTCCCCTTTATTAGTCTGGTTCTGTATTATTAAATTAAAATATAAAACAGAAGAAAACCATGAGAACAAAAAATGCACCTTTTTGGGAAAATGATTTGCAACAAAGCTAATAAAGTGTCTTATATGAAGAGTTTCTTAAGTAACCTTATATGCTGAAAACAGAGTATATGCTTTTATCCAATTACAATTTCATGATAACTCTTTCAAGCTTTGTCTCCCAAGATATGTACTTACAATATGGCTAATGGAACACCTCCTTCATCTAAAGGCAGAACAAATTTTCCTTTTCTGGAAAATAATTGTTACAAAGTCTGAAGCTATGGAATGACCTAAATTCCTTCAGCTTCTGCCCAGCTCTTACATAACATACTGACATACTTTTTGGACTCTGACCTATTTAAGTGTGAAAGGTCAAGGCCAATCTGAATCAGTATAGATGTGTAATCTCCCAAGTCTTTAACAATATTAGCAAAGGCAGAAAGCCAGTATAAATGGTGGAGGAAGAAACCGGGAAAGCCCCAAGAAGAAACACTGACTCACGGGACACTACTGGCTCACATAACCACATAGGTCAAGGCAGAGATTTGAACCCAGAATTGAGATGGAAGTGATCAGTAAAGGTGAGTGCTCTTGAAGATTCTGCCACACAGAAAACTCTGGAGCATATTTACATCCAAAGGCCTCACTGCCATTTGTGAATTTTAGAATGCCATCTTATTCAGAAGCAAAACCAGATGTGTTTTAAGTTTGAAATGAAACAAATATATTTGGAATTTACCAAAAAATAGTTTAGTGTAGGTATTTTAAAGACCTTGGAGAGCTGCTTAGTGGAGGAAACCAGAAAGGTTGAGGGTCAATCACTGAGGGCAGAGGACATCATTAGGGCTGGGGGAATTTAGGTCTCTCTAAAACAATGCTGAAGTATCACTGTCACGGAAGCTACTAATTAGATGACAAGAACATGTGACATTTGACACAACAGTATACTTTTCAGGATATATGGATTCTATATATGTTTAATGTTTTAATGGAAAGTTAAATCACAAAGACACACACAAACACAGCATGTTTAAATGGAAAGATAAATCACAAACACACACAAACACAGCATGTTTTAATGGAAAGTTAAATCACAAACATACACACAAACACAGCATGTTTTAATGGAAAGTTAAATCACAAACACACATAAACACAGCATGTTATAATTGAAAGTTAAATCACAAACATACACACAAACACAGCATGTTTTCATGGAAAGTTAAATCACAAATATACACACAAACACAGCATGTTTTAATGGAAAGTTAAATCACAAACACACACAAACACAGCATATTTTAATGGAAAGTTAAATCACAAACATACACACAAACACAGCATGTTTTAATGGAAAGTTAAATCACAAACACACACACAAACACAGCATGTTTTAATGGAAAGTTAACTCACAAACATACACACAAACACAGCATATTTTAATGGAAAGTTAAATCACAAACACACACAAACACAGCATGTTTTAATGGAGTATAAAGGTAAGATGTATAGGCATGTGAAAGGAAACTTAAATGTGCTGTTGTTCTCATTAACAGTTTTTTTTTTTAGTGTAACATGACATGCATACCTTTTCTCCCTTTGCTTCCTGTGATTCTTTGTCCTCAATATGATAGAAAACTTCATATGTGCTGCAAGAAGCCAAGAGAGGAACTATCTTGGATCGCCTCTCTTCTGGCTCATAGCAATGGAAGGCCTGCATCAACAACTGCAATAATATAAGGACTGTGTGACTCTTTGAAGCCTGCCATGACATTCATATTACTGTGACCCATACATAGTACTGCTGTAGGGTAGTCAGAAAGCACACACATGTAAAAAGCAATGGGAGCTAACACATGACATAAAGGTGTGAATGCAAGGTGTAAGCAATATAATATACAACAGTAATGAAGCATTTCTATCTGGTCAAAGTAAATACTGTTTGCAGCACTTACCAAGTTGCCTACAAAAATAAAATTTCATGTTTTTAGTGATTACATTTTGTGAAATAAAACACAGAAATACAATCACTACTACAGCAGTGGAATGCAGCACCTCTCGTGTTTTTCTCTAGAAGAGTCCAATATCATAATTCTTTTCTTAGCTTTAGAAGTGCTGGAATTTTTTTTTTACAGTGCAATATAATATACAATGCAATACACTGGTTTAGTACCATGCAAATAGAGTAGTTTACAATACAGTACACCATCCTATACAATATATCACAACTCAGTATAGCATAGTACAGTACACAGAGAGAGAGAGAGAGAGAGAGAGAGAGAGAGAGAGAGAGAGAGAGAGAGAGAGAGAGAGAGAGAGAGAGAGAGAGAGAGAGAGAGAGAGAGAGAGAGAGAGAGAGAGAGAGAGAGAGAGAGAGAGAGAGAGAGAGAGAGAGAGAGAGAGAGAGAGAGAGAGAGAGAGAGAGATAGAGAGAGAGAGAGAGAGAGAGAGAGAGAGAGAGAGAGAGAGAGAGAGAGAGAGAGAGAGAGAGAGAGAGAGAGAGAGAGAGAGAGAGAGAGAGAGAGAGAGAGAGAGAGAGAGAGAGAGAGAGAGAGAGAGAAAACTATGCTTCAGTATTTCCCTTTACACAGTTGTTCGTCAGGGATGCACACTGCTGAAAATTTACACACAATTTTTTGCAGTGCATTTTTTGATGCAAAGGTTTTGCAAAATACAATCAGGATTTATTTACTATCCAATGCGTTGGATTAGAGATGGCATCATGTATACTTTGATCATAGGCATATTCTGGTTTCCATTTTGTATGCTCCCTGCATTGCACTCTGCTATACTTGGCATACTAAACTGAGAACCAGACTAGCATAGGCAATGTTTTGACAGAGTAGCTTCCCCTAATCTTGTGAGCTCTCATGTGATTCTATCGAGCTCAGCATGATGTCCAGAAGTTAAACCTCAATGCTTGTTGCACTAAAATGTGATCTTGGGATGAAAACTGAGTACACTAAGAATCATTAGCGAATAAAGTGAAAGAAGCAGAACACGAAAGAGCAAATGTGGATCTGACTTTAATGAAAAATGGAGAAAATATTCCCTTGACTGGAATATGGCACATCCATTGGGATTACATGTGTGACTTCTGATCTTGTGATTGCGAAGACAATTATCCTTTCGTGACAGCATTTAAGAATTTTTAAAAATCTGCCCTTGATCACCACAAGTTATCTTTTGAACACATTATTACCTAAAACATTCTTTCAGAACAAAGAAATAAGTATACTTGCAGAGCCAAATCCAAAGGAAAATGAATAAAATTATCCTTTGAACTTACAATGCATTTGGGTGTTAATTATGCATGTTTTTTTGTAGTTTAGAGAGATAGAGAGAGTATGTTGTGAAAGTAGCAATATCCTATTACAGCTATAAAATTATGGATCACTATGAAAATTTGACGGTACATTTTTGCCCCCACATTTTTTATTTGATCCCCAGTTATGACACCATGGTTTTTTAACCTTCAGTTTTACACCCCTGGTGGATACACTGTATGCTTGGAAAGTATTGGTTCCCACTGTTTTTGAATTTTCGCTAAACTTTTTTTCTGTC
Source organism: Potamilus streckersoni (assembly GCA_016746295.1). Classification (NCBI taxonomy): domain Eukaryota; kingdom Metazoa; phylum Mollusca; class Bivalvia; order Unionida; family Unionidae; genus Potamilus; species Potamilus streckersoni. The sequence continues at coordinate 2,676,891 of JAEAOA010001852.1, forward strand.
TGCTTTGACTGCAATGTTTCTTTCTGATATATAATAATCATAAAAGAAGCTTGTAAGTTTAATCTAGGTATGTCTCTTTACATCTTGTATGTGTAATTTCTCCAAATAAAGCCAGGTTGACATTTGTAGTAAGTAGTATTTTTTGCACATCCACTGAAATACATCACTCCATAATCTGTTAATGAGACTTTATTCCCATAACAAATGCTCCATTTTTCCAATGAGCCATTGCAAAAAGTACATTTATCAGTATCATTAGCATTTATTTTATACAAAAAAATATAAATTGGATGAATTCAATATACAACACAAAACTGAAAACAGTGTAATTTGAGATTTTTTCCCCTCTGAACACTTTGGAATATATATTTGGCCAAAAATCACTAGCAAAGTTCTGCAGCCATCTTTTTTCACAAGTGGGTGAAAGAGTAATATGTAAAAGTCTTAACAGCCTTTATCACTGTAAAGAATAATTATTAACTGGTAAGGGTTGGAAGGTCTAGCATTCATGCCTGTATTCAGTTTTAGGTTTAATTTTCTACATTTTAATCATATAGACTGAGTGACACCTTAGAAGGCAAGATAATTTTCATTGATTTTGCACTTTTCATTAATGCTTTGAAATTCATGAAAACATCCCTGGTATGCAAGAACATTTTTTATATAAAAAATATTATGTTTAATCCTTTTCTTGTACATCAGATTGGTACTATGTTTACTCTTATCAGTGTGTTCATCCATCAGACTGGTACTATGTTTACTCTTATCAGTGTGTACATCCATCAGACTGGTACTATGTTTAGGACACACAGTACTAATTCAATGGAAGAACTGTGAACCAGTCTAAAAATGGGTGAAGAAATGATAGAGTATTTACGGGTTTGGTGGTCCATAATTGGTTAATAATGAAAAGTAAAATTTTATTAAAAATATCTTTTGGAAGCTTATCCTATGTGCAATTTAAAAAAAATATAGACAAATTTCTATTGATGCAATTTTAGTATTTTTAAAGACTTGACTTAGGATTACTCAATAATGAAAGTAGCACTTGATTCGCTTGGTGCTGAATCAATAACATGGACTTCATGCATATGTAGGTCAAGAAAATGCCGCGGCTCATATGGTGGTTCTCCACACAGAAGCTTGCACCAAGGATAGTTGTGCATGGAGAAATATATGTCTGATCATCAGTATCCAGAAATTTTAAGTTATTGAATTTTAAATATGATGGTGTTTCCATATGTTTACTATGGGAATTGAATTAGTACTGTGACTCCTATATGCAACCTATGCCATAATAGGAGCATGCTGTTTCCATGGTTACCACGTGCATCCAGGGTATCATTTTGGTGGTTTTTGCATAAGACAATCATAATGGATTCATTTTATCATGGTTTGCATGTGATTTTAGAGAAAAATTCTATACAAAACACAGATGGGAAGGGTTGTATGCACTTTACAGGATCAGTAGATAGCTCTGGCTATGGGAAAGAGAGACTTGTATGGCCTGATGACAAAATTTCATATGTTGATGCCCACAGATTGGCTTTTATGGTTAAATACTATTTAAAATATGCAACAATTCCCCCAAAAGGGAGTGGGGAAGAGATTTTAACTGTAAACAACTTATGTCACAATCACCTTTATATCAATATGATCATTTAACTTTAAAGAAATAATTCAGTAGATCAAAGCAGAGAGCATTGTAAAATGCAAGGACTGTGCATAAAACTGCACATGCCACATTGCCTCAACCTGTAAAAATATACTAAAATGGAGGGGGTTAATGGTAAGAATGTTTATATGTTGCTTGTTTTTTTTATTTTAGCCATAACACACATTAATTTGCCTTTGTTATAATTCTTTTCTTGATATTTCTCATAGTTTGTAAAGAAATGCTCTTTTCTCACATTTTTTTTCTCTTATATACTGTACTTGCTTTATACATTTTATCTCTGAGATATATATACTGCTTGTTTTTCAGATTTTGTGCCACAGAACTGCACGCTGAAATTGGACAGCTTAGCCCGAGATGGACAGCACCATGAACCCTGCCATGGAAGTTTCTCTTAAAGATTATATTCTTTGGTAAGCTGCATTTTGTCTTTCAATTCACTGATTCCACTGAGTGTTCTTGTTTAATTTTGTTTTTAACTCTGTAGATTTACCTAGCTGATACTCAACATGCATGTGTAATGTACTATCCTCTCTCTCTCTCTCCCTCTCTCACACGCACACACACAATAGATATTTGCAGATCTGTTGATGTGAATATATGAAAAAGAGCTTCATATCAGAAATATGGTCTCAGATTTGAAACAAAAGCTATTTATATAGTCAACATTGCTCTGCACTAACTATAAAGTGATAGAATAGAACCATTTAGTTGTAAATTAGAGCTTGCAACTTGGTAAACAAATCAAGGTATGTTACCTCCCCTTTGACTGTAATTCAGTGATTGAAAGGTTTGTGTTGTTACTCTTTTTTCAATAATTGAGTGTTTTATTCAGCTTTATATTGAAAAGTAAGTAATTTAACACTGCTTGATGTGGAAAGTAGTCACAATAATGATGTTGAGGCTTTTTCTTAACTTATGAGTTTTGGGTAAATGTAGATAAACAATGTATGTATTAGACAACTTTCATATGCAATCAATTCTATTACTTAAATTTACCAAGTAGTTTATGCAGCAATAAATTATATCAGTGTTTGAATATTGCATAGAAATATGGACTTAACCTGGCATCACAAACTTGTCCACATATTTATTCACCTCCAGCTTACTTCTTGACTTGGGCCGCAGCAGCTTGCACATAAGCTAGCTGTCTCCAACAGTAATATATGCATTATAGGAACTTTGCATAGCTTTTTCAAATCTGTCTATTGTTGTCCTTATGTAACAGACCTCAAGTGGCTTTGTCTTTTGGGTTGATGGACATTTTTTCCCTTTGTTGTGAGAAACTTAACCAGGCTTGAAGAAATGACTGTCTATTCTTTGCTTCCTTACCCTTTCCCATAGTTTTATAGTAAAAAGTAGCACTCAGTTATCTAATTCTTCAGTATAATAAAACTTTCTTTGCCTTTTATACCTTCTTGTTAAGATTTGGGGGTGATAAATCAGATGTGTTGATAGTTTAATTAGTTTGGGACTGTCAGAATTTCTTGGTGTTTCATGGGTTGTGTATTTGTTTTAGACACAGAAGGGCAATGACCTCTTATCATTTTGACCTCTCATGTGGCACACCTATTGGTTTTCTCTCAATGTGAGGAATACTGATGCATTGTATCTTATATCTGTGACAGAAAGAAAAGAAATGCAATTTTGAAATTGAAAACATTTAAAACTTGTCTAATAGCAAGTAAGAGATGAAAATACAATGTGTTATGTAATTTGATACCCTGTGATGTCATACTTGTTGATGTCAACATGTTTGTGTTTTTTTTGTGTAGCATGCATGCCATAGAAAGATAATATGAAGATACTAAGGCAGAAAACAATTATTCTAATAACAAGAAAAATCCACAAATAAGTGCGATACAACACAGCAACATGTAATGCGGATGCAATTTAACTATATACAGTGGTATCACATAAAATGCGATTGCACTAATATCTTTGCACAAGCATGGCCAATTCTTTGTTTCAATCTTGTTTCAATGTCAATAAGTAAAATACATGTCTTTCTAAAAAATAAAATTTTGTTATAGGACACACGGTACTAATTCAATGGAAGAACTGTGAACCAGTCTAAAAATGGGTGAAGAAATGATAGAGTATTTACGATTTGGTGGTCCATAATTGGTTAATAATGAAAAGTAAAATTTTATTAAAAATATCTTTTGAAAGCTTATCCTATGTGCAAGTTAAAAAAAATATAGACAAATTTCTATTGATGCAATTTTAGTATTTTTAAAGACTTGACTTAGGATTACTCAATAATGAAAGTAGCACTTGATTCGCTTGGTGCTGAATCAATAACATGGACTTCATGCATATGTAGGTCAAGAAAATGCCGTGGCTCATATGGTGTTCTCCACACAGAAGCTTGCACCAAAGATAGTTATGCATGGAGAAATATACGTCTGATCATCAGTACCCAGAAATTTTAAGTTATTGAATTTTAAATATGATGGTGTTTCCATATGTTTACTATGGGAATTGAATTAGTACCGTGACTCCTATTTACTATTATCAGTGTGTTCATCCTTCAGACTGGTACTATGTTTACTCTTATCAGTGTGTACATCCATCAGACTGGTACTATGTTTACTCTTATCAGTGTGTTCATCCATCAGACCAGTACTATGTTTACTCTTATCAGTGTGTACATCCATCAGACTGGTTCTATGTTTACTCTTATCAGTGTGTTCATCCACAAGTTCATGTACACAAGTTTGTAGTAAAATATCACCTTAGTCACTGACAAAAGAACTGTGACATGTAGGTATCAATGACCAAAATTTAAGTAACCATTTATCATATGAACCAGGCAACATCCCACAATCAAGTTTCATAAACTTTAAATCATGAATGCATATGAGAAAATTTAATAGTTTATGTAAATTGGTGGTAAATTCAAATGAACTTAGTCCAGGCTACTTTCAAAATTCACATTGGCATAGTCATGTTTAGTTGCTAAATTCACATGGGCATAGTCAAGTCCAGCTGCTAAATTCACATGAATGTACTGTCAAGTTCACTTACTAAATTGACATGGGAATAATCAAGACCACTTGCTAAATTCATATGGGCATAGTCAAGGTCAACTGCTAAATTTATATGGGTATAGTCAAGGCCACTTACTAAATTCATATAACTGTATACAAAGCAACTGAATAAAGTCAAATTCACTTGCTAAATGCACTTACATTTCTGAACTTTTCTTGCTTGCATCCTAGTCGAAGACAGGCCTCGGCCAAAACAAGAATCACTCCAAAATGATTCACTGCTAAAATATCCTCCATGTATAGACTTAATTCTTCAAATATCTCTTCAAACTGAAAAAAGTATTTTTTTTTAAAGTGAGAAACATATCAACTTTATTTGAAAGGAAAATCAACACAAGTTACTTTTTTTTCTTTTCAGCTGGCAGAACCTCTAAATGTATATTATGGTATTCTCTCTCTCTCACACACATTTGTACTTTTGCTGGATCATGTTTTCATGGATGCATAAACTACATATACAGAGTTCATGGATGTATTTTTGCCTTTAATAAATTTCTCATGAAGAAAAAAAAGTCAATAAATGAAAACAGAACAGGATTAGTTTCGTTCATTTTATTATCAAATAAGGATTTTATTTTTCTATTTTACCGTAGCATGCAGTATGTGTTTGTGTGTGGTACACAAACTGAACACAATTTATTTCATTTCCTACATTTTAGAACATGTGTTCTAAGTGAAAAAGATATATGGGACAGGAACAAATATATACAGTATCACTTAACAACAATATTTTGTCTTGTCTTGTGGTGGGGTTGGTTTTAACTGCATTATAAATACATTACTGGCAATATCAAGTCAATGAAATGAGAGCTAAATACCTTTCTCCAATGATACACCAAAGCAGCCAACAAAGGCTGTCCTGGACAGGTACTGAACCTGCAATCCTGGGATCATGAATCTAACACTCTACCAAGTGAGCTACCATTACTTCCAGTATATATTGATACAAATTCCAAAAGATCAAGACTATAACGGTTAAACAAATTCCCTGAATTTGAAAAGCAAGACTAACCCAGAATGTTCACCCAATTATGGACAGCTTTCACGAAATTTCTGAACACTGGAAACAAACTAATTAAATTCCCATATATCATAACAAATACTCCAAAAAACATGGATTCTTCTCTAAATCTAAACAACACTGTCAAATGTGTTCTTCCTATAATATAGGCATGCATACGCTTTCCTTTATCCTTGATGGCAATTTATTTATTGCTGTATAATTATGCCATATGTTTTCCTTTAGCCCTGGTGACAATTTATTTATTGCTGTATAAGTATGCCATATGCTTTCCTTTAGCCATGGTGGCAATTTATTTCTTGCTGTATAAGTATGCCATATGCTTTCCTTTAGCCATGGTGGCAATTTCTTGCTGTATAAGATTGCCATATGCTTTCCTTTAGCCATGGTGGCAATTTATTTCATGCTGTATAAGTATGCCATATGCTTTCCTTTAGCCATGGTGGCAATTTATTTATTGCTGTATAATTATGCCATATGCTTTCCTTTAGCCCTGGTGACAATTTATTTCATGCTGTATAAGTATGCCATATGCTTTCCTTTAGCCATGGTGGCAATTTATTTCTTGCTGTATAAGTATGCCATATGCTTTCTTTTAGCCATGGTAGCAATTTATTTCAGGCCATATAAGCATACACATGCTTTCCTTAAGCCATGGTGGCAATTTATTTCTTGCTGTATAAGTATGCACACACTTTCCTTTAGCCTTGATTCTCCAACATTTCAAGATGAGAAAAGCTATTAAAGTAAAATATCTCTAAAATAAATTGCATGAAAAAAGACATACCAGGAAAGTCAATCATAATTTGTAATTATTCTGAAATGTGTCACTTTTGATCATGGGTACTGATGTACAACAGACTGCATAGTCTTCTAATCTTGCTGTCTTCTCATCTCAACACCTTGACACCAAATACAATTTATTTGTCACCTTTGTCTAATTGAGTTCGAGTCTAGGATTCGGCGAATGTGGATATGTGAGAAAGCTTGCCAGTAGCTTCTCGTGGGTCGTGGTTCTTTCCGGTGATTTCCCGGTTTCTTCCTCCACCATCAATACTGGCCGCCATGAATAGCCTATTATGTGCTGAAAAATGGCGTTAAGCCTCCCCCCCAACAAAACAAAACAATTTATTTGAAATATTTAGAATAAAAATTACAAATAAAAACATCATTTTTGTAAGAGCTACTTTTATTTCTTATTCATTATCTATCATTGCTACTGTTCTTTTATTGACATTTTAAAAGATATGAAATCAGGTTATTAAATTAAATAGAACTAAAATTTGTTCATGAAATGATAAAGAATTCATGGAAAGGTTGGAAACTAAAGCACTAGATACCACCAAATTAAACATCAATAAAGTGATGCAATGTTTATAAATTTGAGATGAAGTTGCCTGTTGTGTCAAATAACTCATCTCATGATTGAAAAAGGTTTTGTACATATTCGATTCAAACTGTGTTAACAAGTAAATAATACAACTGTATGAGTGTTTGCATTAGTTGTACCAACTGTCCATCCTTTTCACTTGTCATTTACCGTTGATGGTTTATTGTGTATCATTTGTAGTTGAATGCTGCATGGTTTATGTCTTACTGTTTGTTTTACTTTTGTAGTTTAGCATTTATTAATTATCATTTAATGCTTAATTGGTCACTCTCCAACATTCTACAGTGCTTATTGTATTTATCTGGTTTGTTTCCCATTCATTTTCCTTCTGTTATAATTCAGCATTCAAATGGGTATAAAATGTTTCAATTTCTATAATATATGAATCTAATAATAATAATAATAATAATAATAATAATAAATAATAATAATTAATAATAATAATAATAACAATAACAATAATGGTGATATCCTATCCTCAAACAAGCTTCTTATAATGGATATGTTAATATCAGATATATTTCATGATGTGGTAACAAAAATGTGATATTTTTATGAGTGTCTTTGCCCCTCATTAAAATGTTTGCATTTTGCTACCACAAGACGATATATATATATATATATATATATATATTTCTATATATATATATATATATATATATATATATATATATATATATATATATACCAATATTAACATAGGAAAATAACATTTTCATTTTATTATATACCAAACACGTACCAGAATTAAAGTTTAGAAGATTAACTCACTCTTTAGCACATGATCATCCCTACAGAGTGATCTCCATGTCTGAAATGTGAGGCAGTTTCTATTTATTTGTTCTGACTCATAAGGTACTTATATTTTGTTGCTGCATGTAGGCACTTACAATCAAGCCTCACATGGTACAATGAGAAAATCTTCTAGATTCAATTCAAAATGTAAGATTTATTTTTCACAAATAAAATTATATGAAAGAAACAAATAAGACAATTATTTTGCCAAAAAGTATATAATACATCTTTCTTCAGATATGACTGGCTTCTAATAATAAACACAGGATTATAAACAAAGTTCATGAAATTTCCCAGAATGTTAGAGATCTGGTTAAAACAACATATCAGGGATATAACTATAAATGACTGGAAATTTCTCAAAACATCAATGACCTTGTCAAATGAGATATTTCCCAAAACATAACTCTGGTTCCAATGTGTAATTTTCCAAAATTATTAGGGATCAACTCAAGACAGACTCAAGCATTAATGACCTAATCTCAAAATACCAACTTGAGTCTCAAGTTTTGAGTTAAGACATTTGACTGTAAATTATAAGCAAACTTGAATTTTATCCAATCAATGGATGCTTAACTTAAATGAAGTCCAGACTTAAGATCTGTTGATAAAATAGAGACCTAGGTATAACAGACTGGTACTTGATTTATGTGTAACAGGACACATTTATTTCTGTTCAGGTAATGGCACAAGTTTTTGATTTTAAGTTTATGTTTGGATACAGATGGAAAACTCCAAAGTGGGGTCAAGCAGAAAAAATACAGTTTACTGTTTTTTTTAGATGTATCACATTGTAGATATAAAACATACAAAAGATCTGTAACACATTAAACTGTAACATTACAGCTGTAAATAACTCTAAGCCTCAATATCGCTAGGAAAATAAGAAGCAAGTCATATGACATGCCCCATTATAAAAACTAATGCAAACCATATCTTTTAAATTATTTAAAACATGCAGTGTATACATACATAAAACATGGGGGTAAAAAGGGTTAAAAACCACCCAGCCAAATAAATAAAGCTGTTTCCCAACTAGAATCCTAAAGAAGAAAATGAAAGCCACCCTTTAATTGGTACTATGGCCTCAAACTAGGTTAAGAGGGAAATACATCCTATACTCTTGATGTAAAGCTACTCTAGTCTTCAGATCAAACTGAGTTTTGGTTTTATACCTGTCCTGAGCAGTGGATATGTCACACCTCTTTTACAAGTAAATTAGCAAGCTGATTACAAATCTTAAGCTAATGAATAATCAAATTGAAGAACCTCCATCAAAGAGGACACAGAACCAAAGAGCAATGGAGTCTAGCTAGTTCTGAAATTTGAACAATGCTAACAAAACAAAAGAAGAGACCACAATTATATGGCTTGCACAGCGAGTCAAGTTCCTGTTGAGCTGTCAAGCTGTAGGACACTACATAACTGGGTTATTCCAGCTACACTCCTCTCTCAAATCAAAATAATAATTTACCCAAATAATAAAGTTGTTCAAAATAATAAGCTAACTACAAATATGTCTCATATGTATACCAGAAGTTTTAATAAACTGTCTGATATTTGATTTATGGTGGTGGGGTTGGAGTTTGTGTTACCATATTAAATATCACAAGAAGTCTTCTGGTGAAAACCCCATGTTGATATTACTTTCCATTTACAAGGAGAAACAATAACGAGATTCTCAAGATACCTGCTGTAATGGTGATATTGGTTGTCTGATTGGCATAATTTTCATTTAGGATTAACTAGACTCCATAAAAAGTCTTCTGTGAAAACTCAATATCAAATTTGTCCCAACAGACAGACATCAGACGATGGACGATAAACAACAGGCTGTCCCACAAGCTATTCTGGTCTACTACTAACAGAGCTAATATAAAAAATGAAGTACTTAAGAATGCACCAGGATTCAGAAAGCCATATAGCTTTAAAATTGATTGCACACTTTGTTGATGGCTAAAGTGTGCATGCTACTTCCTGACTTCATCAGTACCAGTACTTGAAAAACGAAGTTCAATGAATATAATTACAAATACTAATAATAATAATGAATCTCATGAAAGAAATTATAGGACTATAATTTAAGCTTAAATTACAAAAAATGTGTCAAAGAGCATGAAAACAATTCTTTTCTGGTTTTATGAACTAATAACTTTTAATTTTGTGCATCATGTATGTAATTTTAATGAATCTAAATGCATATCACAAAGTTTGGTAAAAAAATGTGTAATTAAAAGTTATTACAAGATGGCTGATTTGAAGTTCATGTTTATGTACACATATAAACACAATGTTATTATTTCATTATGCCATCTACATACTGTGTCAATGAAAAAATGAATCACTGGCTATTAATTGTTCCTATTAATTTCCAGAAAATGATTTCAAGCATGAATATATTACCCAAATTATACTGCTGCAGCTTTAAATTTTATTTATTGCAATTGTAACTGGACTGAAATTTCTATGCTCACTTTTAACAACAGTGCTCTGACAATAAGACTAAAAACTTGAATCTCATTATCTCTACAAATTGCAGTGTGTTTAAATATGTCATTCATTGGGAATTTCAAACCTTGCATTGACTTACCCACTGTTTGTCTGAACAGCTGGTTAATAACCTCTGCAGCACATAGTTAGCAGATGGGTGGCTGGCAAATTGAATTAGTCTCCCTTTGAATATTTCTTTATATATTTCTCCAAAGAGGCTGCCATTTGCAAGGGAGATAATCTGCTCTACCAGGAATGATCCAACATTGTCTTTCACTATTGGTGGAAGTCTGCAAATAATAAAGCTAATTTTTGGCATCTATGGAGCTTAATTAGAAGTAACCATTCATCATTTAATCATTTTGGAAAAGCAATTAACTAATTCAAAGGGTATGTCAATAGTTGCAACATGTCATTTGAATTTTGAAGAATGTGATGTTTTGTCTGCCACTATTGTCTATTTAACAGCTACTGCCACATGCCCATCACTATTTACAATTAGGTCAGTGGTAAGCGTATTAATCAAGTAATCACAAATAATTATTAGTTATTTACGAATACATATAAGTCTGAATTAACCAAAAATAAAGGAATACCTTGCTTATTACAATTTAACTACATTTTCATGCAGCAGGCTTAGAAATTTCAGAACTCATTGACACACAAACACCTTGATAAATATGGATTATTCTCTTATTTTTGTTCAAAAATGTCATTACCAAAGTGCAATTCTCAGTTTCAAAATCTAATAAAACTTAATTATAAAAGAAATGCATTTTACAATGTAATGTAATTTATTAAACTACTGGGATCAAAAGTTAATAATTGTAACCCAAACTTTCTAAAGAAATTGAAAATTTAATTGATGACATTTGTAAGTTATTGATCCCATGTCTGTTCTGAATTCAATAACATTATATTCAGTCTACAAACTAAAACTTCTGACAGACTACCCTAATTTGTCAGCACATGTGGGGAAGACTCTTCTCTTCACTTCATTAGCATCCTGACTCAGCATGCTCCAATGATTTTATTATAAGGTGAGATCTTCCTCCTCATCCAAAAGATAATGGGGAAGAAACAGAACAAAAATGATGGGGAGGAGGAATCATAACAGTTCATAACACTTCAATATTCATCTTTCCTTCTTACTGACCCACTCTGCAAACCTCTATTGCAATTAAAATCTTTCAAACATGTTGTCTTTAGATTTATAGGCATTAATCTGTTCATTTATTCTCAGCTTAACCTGTTTTTTTATCTGTGTATGAATAGTATTCTCTACTGACAACCACTTTTCTGAGCTCACAGGTATTGTATCTGGATTATACTGCTCCAAAAAGATTTGTCACTCATGTAAGCTCTGCTAAGTTTAATTTGCCTCAATTAGCATCCTACTGACTAATACGCCAGATTTACCATGCTATAATGATGTATTATTAATTTAAGTCCATTAATACCAAAATCTATTTGTTCAGACAAGGAATTTTGAGCAAATAAATATCCTTACATGTTTGTCTGCCTTTTCTATATTTAATTTTGAAATTCTGACAAAATGAGAGGTTGACCAGCATGCCGTAAGTTTTTGATCATCCAGCATATACACTGGATTCATATTTAATGCCACTTTCCATGTCTCCTATAATCTGATATACTTCCTAACTTTAAAGAATAAATTGCCTTCCTTAATATAATCAGCCAGTATTTGCCAAACTAAACCATAATCTAAAGATGAACAATGTTGGAATTTCAGGTATTTTAGATAGCCCACACTTGTAAACCTTCCTTGATGCAAGGTTCAAACTGACATAACACCTGTTACATGGCCATGTGTGAATCAAATTTAGTTGAATGACAAATGATGTTAAGCTGAAGAAGCCAGATATGCAAACAATTACAGAAAACTACTCATCAGGATAAATGTTACAACATGTCTACCATTTCTAAGAGCACTTTATAGGTGAATGACTGAATCAAGCTGTATACTATGCAAAGCACGTTTTCATATGTGCGACTTAAAATTAATTTATGGGAGGTCTTGTGCATCACTGCTTTCCAAGTGCATGAATTTGTATAGATCTTGTGCAAATCACACGATCATGCACCCTAGGAGCATCTCTGCTGTAGAGACAGCCAGGGCCTGAATATCATGTTCATGTTACAGCTGCAGATGATTAGACACTGCTGTAGCAGTTGTGGTTGCACAGTGGTCATCATGCTGAACTCACAATGAATAGGGTGCAGATATAAGATCAACCAGGATTGGCTGCAATGGTGCATCTGCATGCAATGGCATTTTACACCAACTGCCTCAACACTAAGTAACCTTAATATACTACTGTGCCATAAAACACCAAAACCAAATTACACTGATCAAGCACTTCTGAAAATGTCATGTGACTATGACCCCAAGTTCTCAAGGGTGAACGAATGCGTTGCAGAATTTGTTTTGTGTGCTACTTATGAAACAAACAATGAATGAACAGAACCCATTAAAGGGGTTACCAATATAAAAGCACTAGCACCAAGGTCATAAGACTGACTGTGTTTTTGGATGAAATGTCTTTTTGCTTTGTAACAAGAATTCCAATGTATGATTAAAGAAATATTGGCAAATAAAACTAATATGTCAGTAAACAAGTGCTTACAGAATAGGTCCTGTTCTAAATGTAATAATATGACAAAAGCCATTAATATAGGACACATCAACTCTTGACATGATACAAATGTATAACAGGTTTACAGGAAGATATCTCAAATGTTTTCGAAAATATTAACTGTCTATTATGTAATGGGGAGATGGACAGAAACCAGTATTTAAAAAATATCTGGGATACCAATAACTATTAAAATACTGATCAGACCGAGCCCATTCTTTTACAAGACACATAATCTAGTCATGATACATGAAAAGCAGACATGAAATGTAGAGACAATTTTCGAATATGGGGGGATAACTATGAAAGTAATAATTTAACAAAACCAAGTTCTATGTGGAATACAATTGAGTGACACAATGCAAATGCATACAAAGTTTAATGAAGATGTTTCAAAAGGTTCAGAAAATATTAACAGGAGATAAGTGTAATGAATGGACAAAATTTGTAATAAAACTGTGGATGGTTGAACTTCTGATCAACCAGACTTTTTACAGGGTACAATATTTAGTCATGATACAAAATCATACCAAGTTTTATGATGACATTTTAAAGGGTTTAGAAGATATTAATTAGACAATGGCTTGATGAGCAAACTCCAAACTTTGTTTGCTTGGAGAGGATAAAAACTTTAACCAATGCAAAAACTTAAATCTTCCATGTCCACACCATAAAAAATGACCAAGGATTGGCAGGATTATTTGTATTTGCATTATACTGAGACTTCTATGTATGAACAGACAAAAATACAAGTATGAAGAGAACACATCAAATAGATAATGCAATGTAAGACACTGAAGAACTTCAACCTAACTGTTGACATTGTCACCACTGGAAAATTGTTTTCATCAATAACTGACACGGGCATTGCAAAGATGGGACATTCCATGTTCAGTGTTCATATTATGATAAACGTATTTGTCTATCAAATATGCAAAGTAAATTTATTAAGCAGGTTATTCCATTTAATCCTAGACAGGGAATTACTTAGCCCTAGATAAAATCTAAGATAGCTTTGTCCAGTGGGCAAGAAATTTGAAGAGTTGGACAAACCATCCTATTTGAACATGCACTACAGATAAAAGAAAAGACAAGAGGAGACATACTTCTGTGAATCAGCAGCAGCTACAGGGTCTATCTGTAGAGTGAGAAGTCCTGACTTCTTGATGGTTTTTCTCAGGTATCTTTCACACAGATCCTTGTCCAATTTTTTGGAGATGAGAAGAACCGTCTGGATCACAGGGCTGGAGCTGGGATTTGAGAGATGAACTGAAAGAAAAATGGCAGGTAATTAAAAAGTGATGGCAAATCCTAATCTTGTGACAAAAGCATGGCCATCTATTCAGCATAAAGACTAAACAAGAGTCCCTTGATAGGACTAATGCTCTCCTGTCCAAAAAGAATTTACAAGAATTAAAGATAAAACCATTTCTTTCTTTTAACAGATAAGCACTGAAACCATCTCTGATATTCTTCAATAAGATTTTCAATAGTTAACTAAACATGACATAATTGAAATACTTCTGGTGAAAACTCCATTTTAATATGACCATCCATTCTGGAGAATTTGAGACAAGATTTTCAGTATATTCGTAGTGGCAACCATATTAAGGTCAGATGAGCACTTTCTTCATTCAGGACCAACTAAATATCATAATTAGTCTTCTAGTGAAAACCCTATGTCAATACAACTTTCCATTTAGAATGAGTTGTAATAATCAATGTTGATATGACTTTCCATGTACAAATTTTTTTAATATGGCCCCTATGGTGGACATATTGGATATCATATTGGCACAACCTTTATTTAAGACCAACTAGACAGACGCCATAAGAAGTCTTCTGGTAAAACCCTCATTCTTATATGATTTCTGTTAAGGAGTAGCAAAAAAAAACTTTTCAAGAGCGTTTGTGTGAATGTCAGATCTACATCATCTTCATTTAGGACCAACTAGACAACATAAAAAGTCTTTACTGCAAACCCAATTGTAATATGACCATCCATTCTGGAAAAGTAGCAATAACAAGAGCTTCCAGACTGCCTGACATATAGGATGTTATATCAGCACCATTTTCAAATGAGTAACTAGACATCAGATGCAGCCTTTAAAATGAAACTCCCATGTCAATATGACTATTAATTTAGGAGGAGTGATAAGATTATTATAAAGATGGCCACCATGGCTGCCATTGGATATCAAATCACTATCATTTGCTTCTGAGGACAATTAAGACATCCAGAATGATATGACAATCTGTTCTGCAGGGAATAACAATAAAAAAGATTTTGAATATGACCCCATTGTCAGCCATATTGGCTGTCACTAAGAGTACAACTTTCAACTTAGAACAACTATAAGCGGTGAATGTATGAAAAGTTTCATGGCAATCCTCCCAGTAGTTAAAAATGAGCAGTGATATCAAATTTCTGCAAACAGACAGACAATGGACAACAGATGGACAAAGGCTGTCACACTCTCTTATGATCCATGACCAGCAGAGCTAATATTACATCAGTACAAAAAGAGAAGTGTTTACTCTATTTAGCAACCAGGGTTTATCACGGACACCATGAATGAAATAATTTCAATGCATTTCTAAAATAATCCTGCTTTAAGGCAAGGTAACTTGAAATCTGTCACAATATTTGTCAGCTATTTCAACTATAAGAAAGTTATATGGCATAAACTTGCACTAACAGTTATAAGCACTTTGTTTTATAAAATAATGTAAAATTCAGTTTCTAATTCTAAGAATATGTCTTTCTTTGAAGAAAAAAAAATGCTTACATGGCTAGTTTATAGCAGATTGTAAATCACTAATGATTTTTCAAACTCAAATATTCTTTGTTTTTCATACAATTACAAACATATTAAAGTTTTTGTTTTCATTACTTCTTAGAAGACAAAAGCTGAAACCATATCATTTCACATTTAATCTCTTGAACAGTTCAGTGTAAGGATATGCATGGGAAACAAGTGACATAAAAATGATGTCATATAAAGTGATTATGTCATTTTAAGCTGCACATTAAGCACCAATTTTATGAAAGTAAACAGTCTTAATGAACAAACCATACCATGTGAATCAAGAAAGTATGCAATAATTTGGCAAACAGATCACTGGCCAATTATCACCTATTCTTTTTACAAGAGTTAATTCTATTACAAATAATAATAGAAACCCCACAACAATTTTAACAGCAAATTTCATGCTCATGTAAGCAAATTTTCATGCTCGTGTAATCAGAGAACAATCTGGCATCTGTGTGGTACTGAGATGTTGAACTTCAATTTTCTTCATTATCAGTTGAAGATTATTTCATATTAAATAAAAGACAATTGATTGTGATCAAAATTTCAATCCAAATGTGTTCTGAAGTTTCAAAAGCAAATGGTTAAACCAGTTCTTATGGCTGCGATATGACAAAGCACTGAACACTGTTTTATGAGTTATATCAAAAGCAAACAAAAGAACAATTAAGTTGTTCCAGTTGTTTGAAATTTTACAGTCATTCCTTGTTAATAATATAGAATGTAATGAAAATGTACATTTCTCAAAAGCTTAAGTTGCAGAAAAAAGCAACACTACTGTCACTATGTTAAACAAAGCAATAGAAAAGGCAGCAGAAGCTATGATACAGCAGCACTTCATTTATAGAGATAATGTGAAAGAGCTGAACCGACAGGGAACCATGTGTAAATATATTCTATGGGCATAATAATAATTTTTAAACAAGTGTCCCTCAATATCACTGATGCTATACTATCCAAAAAGAATTTCCTGGAATCAAACATAAGACAATTTCTTCCCTTTCAGAAGTAATGACAAGATTTTCAAGATGGCTGCAGTAGCAACTACACTGGAGGTCTAGGAGGCACAGTTTTCATTTAGGACCAACCAGTAACAAACCTTGATGTGAAAACCAAATGTTGATGTGTCTTTCGATTTAGGAGGAGTAATGACAATAAGATTTTCAAGATGCCACTGTGGTGGCCATATTGGATGTCTGACTGGTGCCATCTTCATTTAGTCTTGCAGTGA
The DNA here is from genome assembly GCA_016746295.1 of Potamilus streckersoni. Taxonomy (NCBI): domain Eukaryota; kingdom Metazoa; phylum Mollusca; class Bivalvia; order Unionida; family Unionidae; genus Potamilus; species Potamilus streckersoni. Next base: position 2,694,016 of record JAEAOA010001852.1, read on the forward strand.
AAACCCTCATGTCCATATGATTTTTTATTCTGGAGGAGTAGCAATAACATTTGCAAAAGGGGTCTTTTGGCAAGGCATTTCATTCCAACTGTCTTCATAGAACCCTGAGTGGACATGTGGTCCAAGGCAGGTGGACATGTGGTCCAAGGCAGGTGGACATGTGGTCCAAGGCACTCAACTTTATTGATGATTGACCTCCATCTGCAGAGGTTGAGTCTTGGCTCAGAATTCATGAGTATGTAAAAAAGCTTGTTAGTAGATTCTTCTTCTAGTGTCTCTGTGCTCCTTCATGGGTTCTTTCTCCACCAAATATATTGGCCGCCATGTATAGACCATCAAGTGCTCAAAAATGGCCAACAAAACCAATTACCTTGGCATGAAATGACCCACTCGTGCTTCTTCAAACACCAACCCAAACCTAACATCTCCATGGTCAAACTGATGTGCTACAATACTGTAATCATGGCTGCATGTGTTGGATCCTATACGGGTGGAAAATACTGGACCATAAAATACAAATTTGAACCTATATCTATTTTTCATTATTACTGTCTACAAGATGAAGAAGCAGGATATACATACCACTGAAATTTTCTATGTGAAAAATATTCTTTGAAATCCTCTTGAACATTTTCTTAAAAGCTGGGGGTACTTCAAAATCATCAAATCTTGCTTCACTGCCATCATCTGTGGAGAGATAGATTGCTAAATAAATAGCCAGATATTCGCCAGCATACAAAATTCAAAGTAGAACTTAATTGGCTTTAACCTCCATGGTTTCTAAAGGTCTTCAAGCATTGGGTTACAAGTGTTCCCAATCATTTGCAAGATTACTATTTACCCTGGTCAGTTACTATTTACCCTGGTCAGTTACTATTATTTACCCTGCCGAGTGTGATGAATACATCATGTACCTTGTCAGCATGGAGATGCATTACTGCACTATGTGTCTGCAAAATACAAATGACCCAATATTTTGATTGAAAAAAAAAATCAAGTCATGGGTTAAAGTGGGGTTTCTGTTCCTGTTTAAGACATTTAACTGTTTCTTTTAATAATGGGTTCAAATGCATTAGTTTATTAAAGAATCTAAAAAGAAAAGTATCAAAAATGCAGTCCATACTTATTTATTCAGTGGCCTTCACCCTTCTATCCAGATTTAATATCTGGTCTCAAAAAAAGAATGAAAAAACCTTTTCCTTTGCATAAAAAATGAGAAAATGATTCCTCTTCTTTTAGCAACAGATATCTAGAATAAGAGTTTATCCAGAAATTTGACAATATATAGTACAGTTTTGACAATTTGAAGTAAAGTTTTGATAAAATATAGTACAGTTTGTATGTAAATTGCAGTATACACATACATATGTAATGGCATTTCACTTGCATTGCAGATACATATGTAAAGAGAGATAACTTGCACGTATATTTTAATCAGGGGTTGAAAAATCTACTGCCCAGCAGCATAAAATATTAATGGCAGGCAAACATTTTCCTAATGTGAATGCCTGGCTGGGCAACATCTAAAAATATTTTTAAAAATGATCATGTAAAACATTATAATAGAATTTCTTATAAATGTTATTGTGTATGTTATCTAATTAATATGTTTCCCACACTTTTCTAAAGATAAATTTCCAGGTCATTTCCAGTGTTTTTCCAGGAAGAAATTATGTTTTTCAAGGTTCACATTTGATCCTTACTGAATAGAATTACAGAACATTTTTGATTGTAAAAAAATGCATTTTCTAAATCTAAAACTGTTTATTTTATTTTAAGACTCTCCAAAATATCTAAGTCAGAAAAGATGATTATGTACAAAACCACAAAATGTTTCACACAAAACAAGTTTGATTATATTCCTAGAGACTGACATGTAAGGTTTTTACAATGAACAGAATACAAATTCTAACTTTGCTGACCTGCTATATGGAAACAAAAGAATAAAACTAAATTTGTTTTGTTTCCTTTTAAAACTTTTCATTTAAATAATTATATAGCAGTGTATATTCATGATAAACAAAGTAAAATTTCACAGTTTGAAAAAACAATAAACGCAAAATATTAGAATCTTATCTTGTAAGAAAAAAAGTTTAATCCTGAACTGATCTGTGCCAATGAAATGCCAAAAAAGATTTTTCAAACATCTTAAACTCCTTAAGACAATTTGGTAAAAAATTCATAACTTCAAAAACATTTACTAAAGGGTTGATTTAAATTTTGACAGAAGACCTTCAAATTCATAATAGCTGTATTAAAAAGGACTGAATTGTCTGTAAAATAAACTTGCCTTCTTGTAATTCGATAAACCAGTCCCCAAACCTGTACTGACACAGGGGCTCATATCGTCTTTTAATATGATACAAGGAATGACAATTTCCCCATTTCTCTGGTGTTTCATTTAAGAACCAATGCTTTAAGTCACATGTCACTGTGTAATAGTTTCACGCAAACTTTCAGCTCAGATCTGACATTTTGGACAACTTTGGCTTAAAATGTATAGCTGTCCGTTTTCTAATCTGATTTTCCTCCACCTATTCCCACTCCATGGACATAAAGTTTGGGATGTGGAGTCAGAGAAATTGCATACTGAAATTTAGAATTTGCTGCCACCGTGCGGTAGAGGCATTTGGAAGTCGCTTACTAGTGGGCCTAGCAGATTTAAAAGATGTTATATCGACTCATACCTGCATTAAATAGACAAGAAAATGATTTTTTTTTTCTCTTAGAAATGTCAAGAACTATAATAGTTATTACTTAAATCCATTGACAGTCTAGCCAAAACTACACCATATATGAAACCTGATCCGGTACTACCAATTTGCATTACTAGTCACATGACTTCACAAATCTCAACAGTCACGTGATATCAACAGCAAACTCCTTTTTAATGTTGTAATAAATTCAATGATATTAAATGAAAGTGAGATACCTTTTGTAAAAACTGTAATGAACATAAATTCTCAACATATTTATTTTGCAAACAACAAGAAACCTGTCGCTGTCATCTGGTCAGAGTCATCAAGCAGAGAGCACAAATTAACATGGTAGTCACACAACACAATAAAATGGTAGCTGTTCTACGAATAAATACAGATAATTTAGGGTTCTTTCAATTTTATATTTTTATTACAACCAGCATATCACTTTCATTTAATATTTCTTCTACAACATTTGAAATGGGATATTATTGATATCACCTGTATATGGTATCTATGAGGTCATGAACATGTATGTTGTGAGATTCGTGTACTTGTGACTACCAATGCAAATCGCGAGTACCAGCTCAAATTTCATCAACATCCTAATTTTATTTGGTATTTTGATAGATTGAAGACATAACTATTTTAATACTTGCAATTTATGAGAAAATAAATAATTTTCATCTTGATTTAATGTAGGTTTGACTAGATTTAACAATGTTTAAATTTGCTAAGCTATCTGGGAAAAGGGTTTGCTTTGCTGTTACCTTGTTGGCCACTTGTGATGCTAGACTGGTTTTCATATCTTCTATGCAAGGAAAGATACAAATATCGAGCTGTCAATGGGAAAAGTCTACTAGATGAATCTAATCCAATGAGCATTTGGATTGACTCAACAAATGTGTTTATGGCAAGCACCCATATGATATATACTGCAACCTCTGAATATTCTGGTCAGAACCTGCTAAATTTAATTCATGATCAGGCCAGTTACAACTCAATTACTTAATTGTTTTGGGCATCAAGTGGTGGCAGAAAATTCCTGGATTTTCCCAGACTTACATCAATATTTGCAAAATTTAAAAACTTTTCATCGTTGGAAAAAAAGATATTTTTCCTGACTTTTTCTTATTTCCCAAAAGCATGAGAACCCTGAATTAAGCTACCAAAAATAACCTATTCAATCAAAGCTATGATCAAAGATAGGAAGGCAACCAAATGAAATGAATATGTAATAAAATAATGAGCTTTGTTTCACATATTGTGGGGAAAACGAGTTTCAGAGAATTCCTGAATTGGCAATTACAGATATCCTCATTGATAAGTTTCACAATTTCTTCACAGCATCAATATTTTACTAAATGAACAAAAAAAAATGAGTTTTGATGTAAATGAATGTTGAATGTTTTTTTTTAAAAAAAGGAATCTTGTTTGGTAGTTTATCAAAAGTTAGTCTCATTCCCTGCTTCATGGACCCTGTTTCAAACAATACTATCTCATACCACACAGGAAACCAGACTAATCAATAAAACAAAAAGCAGTGACATAATTCCCAAATGTTTTGTATACATGTAGAGGTTAATGACAATAATATAAGTCTTTCAAATGTTGGCCATTTTGAAAATAAATATAATTGATACAGAATAATGATAAACTGCATCAGGAAATGCACTTTATTGACAATTATTCCTGATGAGATTAAATGAGGATTCAGTCATTAAACAGTCCAATTCCCACCCCAACCTATTTGCTGCTGTTTTCTGGATATCTAGCAGATTATTTTGGGTAGGTCCCTTGGTAATTTGTGCACTCGCTTATAGTTCTATGTTTTTGGATCCAGTTGTGCTTGAGTTATCAAGGAAGAGGTGTAGATTCAACATCACCTCATTAAACTACCTAGATTTCACTCATTTTCTAACTCATCTGAAAAAGTGATAATACAAAAATACATTTGACGTTTGATAAAAAATATAAAAAAATAGTGTGGTGAGCTCAAACCTTAACATAATTGCTAGAGTACAAAAGTAAGACACCTACATTTGTGGAGCTGCGGTGGATCAGTGGTTAAGAGTTCTGGACTAGCAGGTTCAAATAATACCATCAAACCAACCTGGTCATTTTTGCTGTGGTATGTCATTGGGCAAGGCACCTTACTCCAACTGTCACAGCAATAAATAACCTACTTGTGTTGCTGTGCAGTAAAGCTCCAAACAAACCAAATTTATTTGAAGCCAAATTTACTGATATACACCAACAACATGCATGCTATTTAATCATGGGGACTAAAATTGTTGCAAATTTTCAGCACCCTAGGAGGCACTAAAAGTTTGTCTTATTTTTCCTTTTAATAAAAAAATACTTTCACTGTCAGTATTGCTTATCTATGTACTTTTTGCAAGCTGTATGCTTTTTCACATTGTTCTGCACATGCCCACAAGGACTCATATCGTTGCTTACAATTAATGTCATACATCTATTGTATAATAATATTATTATGTATATATTATGTATTATTATATAGTACATATATGACAGGTAAATTTTAAGTAACAACATGAGCCTCTGTGCACATACGCAGTTCTAAAATTCGCAGTATACTAGCCTACTGTACAAAAAGCATAATGTATATCGCTGTTTGATGGCTGAATGTAAGGCCAATTTTTGGTGTACTCCAATCTATATTTCACTATTTGTGGAATAAAAATCTTTTTCCATGGAGGTGAAAACATTTTAACTGCTGTGTAGCTTTATTATGAAATGGTATTAATCCATAAGATGAAACATTTATTTTATTTATGATTTAAGTTGTTGTTGGGCTTAACGCCACTTTTCAGCACATGATAGGCTATTCATGGCGGCCAGTATTAATGGTGGAGGAAGAAACCCGGAAATCACTGGAAAGAACCACCGACCCACGAGAAGCTACTGGCAAGCTTTCTCACATATCCACATTCGCCGAATCCTAGACTCGAACCCACGCAGACAGAGGTGAGATGGCAGTGATCCATAACGGACAGCGCTTTAGACCACTCGGGGCCCCATGATTTAAGCCATCTGAGAATTTGGGAATTCATGACTCTTTGCATGCAATGTGGATCCATGAATTACTACCTTGAGTCATGAAATGATATGTTCAGAGTAAAAATGTTCACATTCACAAATGTGAAAGCTGTAATATGACAGATGAACCAAAAGGTCAACATAACATTACTTCATACTGACATCTGTCTGATTTGTTATGTCTGAGATCTAGATTTTAATAAGACTGTGAAAAGGTCCACAAGTAGAAATGGGCTGTCATTATGATTGCTGTATTGTATCTTCAAAAACTTTTTTTGCAGGACAAGTCAAAGTTGGAACAAAGATAACATTTATAAATTGTTACCTTCTTTCTTTCTTGTTCTTGACAATCGGCTCCTGAGAACTTTCTCACTCACACAGGTTCCTCCTAGCACCTGTAAGACAGCTCTCATTATATGAGAAAAATATACATGGTCTAAACATGTAGATAACTGCTCTTTAACAAACCCACAGAGATCAAGAAAGTGACCAATCAGATTATTCTCCTCCTCTGATATAGTTATGTCCCCCTTAGTTTTTTCCACAACATCCTCTTCATTATTGCCATCAGAATGACTCACTTTGAAATGAAAGGCACATTTAGAAACAAATTTTGGAACTGTGCAAACAAGAGCCTGAAGAACATGACTTGCAAATCTATCTGAGCCAACTGAATACCAGTCTGTTTTAAGTGCTGAGAACAGTGAAAGAACATGATGAAGTTGGCAAATATGTATAAGATCCTCAATGATCATGCTAGTCCCAGGGTGATGGCACACATGAGTGGCTTCCTCTGCTAACTGGGAGACCACATTATTTAAAAAGAGATCTGAAAAAGAATGAAAACAAAAATGTAGTAATTATCAGTCAAATGTTATTGAGGACATTCATTTCAGTTACTCATCTTCACTCAGTGTACCACTCCAGTCCTTGAAAACAAATGCCTAGGAACAACATGATAATTCTGACATACATCTATGATTATATGAAGAAGATTCAAAATTATTCATCCCAGAGTTTGACATTTTATATCTAATTCTGGGATTTGAAGTTCTATATTGAATGTCATGGTATACAGTAAAACTTCTCAAAATCAAAGAGATTAACAAGTATACCCTGAACTGCATGCTATCACTTCCCCCCACCAATCTTTAATAGAGATCAATGTAGATACTTGAAAGTTCTTTGCAGAAATCATTTTCTTCTTTAATCACATGTACGTGATGCAGAATTAATGATCTTGTTCATTTCAGTCACAGCAAAGTTAACAGTGACCCCAAAATAAATAATGGTTCTTCCTTACTGCACATGCATGCTGTTTACCAAGTTTGGTATCTGTCCAGTGTGAAGAACTTAAATTTTGCATGGAAACCATTGTTCTTCTTTCTGTTACAGTGAATTTGACTTTTGACCTTCTAGTTTAGAAATCATCATGTTTCCTCCTTATCATGTGTGAAAGCTATCCACATAGTTTGGTATCAAAAGAAATGTCTTGAATAATTCAAACATGTTTTTCCAAGTATACAGATCACAGGCTCTTCTTGTTGTTATTATCTTTGTTAGATAAGGGAAATAATTGACATAGAAATATGCAATACATGATTTTGTAGGGTTCCTCTTGTTATTTCAATAAATTAATTTTTAGGGTTTCTCTTGTTAATTCTAACTGATAATGATTAAAATACAGACTTATCCATCTCATCTGATTTTTGGGATTCAGCTTTTACTAAGGCACCTTCCTTAGGTTTTGTTTTCATGGTTTTATATGGTGTAACAGACTTGAGAAAAGCACTAGCATGACTTTAAGACTTATCAAATTTTATTAGACCCCAACTGTCTGCTAAAAATATCAAAGGGTATGAATGGTCACTTACATATTCACCCTAGTTATAGGTGCAAACACCTATATTACAACCTATCATAAATGAAGTAAACACAATGCACTTGTAGCCTTTTGTAGTAACCTCATTATCTGACTTTTCTTTTCAAACTCTTTAGTGTATGGCAGTTGTGCAAAAAGGCATTTCTATTTGGTATGCCACTGATCAACATTCACTTATTGCAAAACATAACAAAGTGAATGAAATTACATTTCGCGCCATGTGCGATTCAAACAGATATGCATGCATCTGATGATTACAAACTTTTTTTGATTTTTTTTTAATGAAAAAATTAAAATAAAAAAAAATTTCCATTGCTTTATTTTATTTCCACTGTATTCCACTTTTTCATTGTGTCTTTCCATCATACTTATCTATTATCCATTAATCATGTTCCACAATAGCTGGACCATTTATCAGTTATTTTATGAACAATGAGCTGTATACTTGTTTTATTTCGTGCTACTTTAATGGCTTCAATGTGTTTCTGTTTCCACATAGTGTGGGTATTTTTATTTCTTTAACAAATCAAAACAATTCTGAAGAAACAAAGTACACCATTCCCTTGTTAACTCATGCCCTGATAACTTGTGAGCCCCCTTATAACCCTGAAAAGTGCGATCATTACACAAAAAAGTAGCCCATTTCTACTAGTTTCTACCCTGCAGTAAATATGCATTAGGGTCTAAGAATCGTTCTGAACATGGCGCAGAATCTGTTCTCTTTTAATACTAGGCTCTAATATTTAAATGTGATGATATCACCGTTATTTGTACTATTAGAACTTTAACTACATATTTCTGTTCTGGAAATTTATATAAAAATTATTAAATGATGCAATCTGAAATAATAAAAAAACAAGTTAAACATTTTATCTTGTAAAGTTGGTTTCATGATGTTATTTAGCGGTTTCATGATGTTATTTAGCCCATGGTAGAAATGGGCTATTTCCTGTAATGATCGTGCTTTTCAGGGTTTGTACTGTAATGGTGAAAATAAAAGTTTTTTTTGCTGGATTGGATTCATACGAGTGATGCGTTGTTATGTTACTGTGTTTTGAATGGATATGTATAGTTTTTTTAGGCTTCTTGCGATTCTCAAGTAATAAAAGACTCGCGAGATAAGTCAAATCGAGTGGAGTGTTGTGGTAACGCTTGCATTTCTGGTATTAATTTATAATACCGTTAAGGTGATTTCATGTCAGAAATTTTGTCTGCAGATTCCTGTGCTAGTGCCTAAATAACAATGGAAGTACAGTGGAACCCCGCTATAACGCGATGATCGGGGTCCATAAAATTGGATCCTGTTAAAAGCGGGGTCACGTTAATGTGGGGTTTACAATATTTAACTTTTTTTCCGAGAACATATACATGTACGTGTATACATGTACAATGATCAAAAGTCTGCTTATCATCAGATGAATATTAACTGGATTGCATTAATTAAGATATATTCAAAATAATCGATGGCTAAGATATTTATAGGTTATTACTGTGCATTAAAAGCATTTACTAATTTTTATTTGTTTGAACGATAATACAGATTGACCGATAATGCCAGACTATCGCTATATCATGAAAAGTGTATCAACACTGTATGCTACCGTGCCGTCGTGGCATACAGTTCATCCAAAATGGATGTAATTTCATTGAAAATTGTACAGATTTAAATATTCAATAATTTTGTAATAGTCTGAATTCATCGTGTAAAATATAGGATGAACAAACTATTGAAACCATTTACTCGCCGTCTGATATCGTATGGTCATTGCATGCAGCTTTTCCCGGGTCTACATACAGTGTCAGTACAAATTTCATACCGCCAAAATTTTATCATATGCAACAACTGCAAGAATAATTAACAATCAAAGCATGATTTCAGCGTGCAAATAACTTTTATTTCAGATTTTGTGAACATCAAAAGAAGCATGTGAAAACTGCTAAATTAATCGTTGCCCAAAGTGCAAAGTCAGTGTGGTCCAAAATTGAAATTTCATCATTTCTTGAAAAATATATTCAATGACGTTTGCTTCTTTGCTGCGAACTGTTGGGTTCTAGCAAAGTCAAAAATGTTTCTTGATTGAATGACTTTGACGCTGTCAACATCTTGTGTTTCCAGACACCTTAAACTTGCTTCTAAATATACTACTGCTTCAGACACTTTGGGGGGGGAAGTTGGTGTGCCCTCGTCATCGTTATCATTATCGTCACTGGTTTCAGGTTTTGATTGTGCAGCTTCATTCTTCCTCCTGACATTTGTAAAAATTTTGTCATCTGATATGTGTTCATATATAGGGCAGATGTCATCTACTGAATACAAGTTAAGGATATCATGATGTCTGTGCTCATATTTTTTTGGAGTGCTTCTTTTGCTAAACGTACGTCGTCTTCAAGCTGAGTTTTTTGTTTGCCCTTTAGTTGATCTAGGGCATACAGTTTCTCTTTAGCAGAAAACGACTTGCGTTTTTGAACCTGCTTTTCCATAACAGTAAAATTTTTTTTATATATAAGCAAACAATGTACACAGACAAAAGCTCGATAACTAAGTAATGAAGGCCTGCAATGGTTATGAATCACTTTATCACTTTTTATTTAAAACAAAATTAAGCCGACTGGAGGTACAATTTCAAGCCCTTTTAATTTACAGATAATAAAGTGGATATTATTTACTTTGAACTGTTTGTTATTTAACCACAATGCCAAGCACAGTATACATGTCGGCGGCTTTCGTCCTTTGATATTTATTAAATTGTGTGACTCTTGTATCAACCGCCGCTTGGTCTGCGGCTTGGCTGTGCTTGCAGCTAAATAAGAAGCCCATGTCGGTTATTGTTTGAGCAATGACTGTCTACAGAATTCATGGAAGACAATCACAAAGACGATTTACTGGCTTGACTCAGGGATCCGTAATAAGTAACACTTCCGATAATGTTTACTTTGGCTTAACAATTCAAAAACCTACTGAAACCAGTTTTCTCTTTTAGAGTGGAATACGGAGCTTCACCACAACCTGTTCCAATTGATAAATTTCAGAAGCCAAGAATTGTACACTATTTCTCTTACGTTATATATATCGTATTATTTTAGAATTCATACACGATCACTTCTCCAAAATCACTTAAAGAACCTGGATAAATTGTTAAGTTCCGATCGTTTATTATTAAAAGCAATACGCAAATTCCTTCACCAAATTATAATAAACGTTTTACACACTATTTCTTGTACGTTAAACAAATATTTTCACGGTCAAATACAAATACACGTAAATTAATTTCAAATTTCAGGAACCAAGCCACGATAATATTATTTTAAAAGTCATAACTAATCTCATGCTCAAAATGAAGTTAATTTCTTGTGGTTTTTTTTTTTTGTTTTTTTTTCTCTAAAAAATTTTTCCATGTGTGAATGAATATACGAAATTTCGGGAGCCATGCTACGATCGTGTTATATTCAAATTCGCGTTAATGCGGGGCGCGTTATAGCGGGGTTCCACTGTACCTCTAACTAAAAAGAGACAGATTTTTTATACTGGAGAAAATATTTAATGTAACTGAAAAAAAATTATAAAAAGTGCAAACTACCAGTCAACAACATAAGCAAAGGGGATTTTGCCCTTTTTTTTTTAGCAAACTGGCCTGTCAATTTTCTTAACTTACAAATAACATGCAACTTTTCCTGCTAGTATTATTTAATAAAATTGACGATATAGATATTAAATGAGATGTTTCGGCTTGTGTTGTTCTTGAAACTGATGTGAAACACGTAGACCTCCACCAATTACACTGAAATACCGATAGTTGGCGGGGCCCCGAGTGGCCTAGTGGTTTAAAGCGCTGACCGTTTTGGATCTAAGCCATCTCACCTCTGTCTGCGCGAGTTCGAGTCCATATGTGGGTGAGATAGCCTGCCAGTAGCTTCTCGTGGGTCGGTGGTTCTTTCCTGGGTTTTCACAGGTTCTTCCTCCACCATTAATACTGGCCGCCATGTATAGCTTATCTTGTGCTTGGAAAATGGCGTTAAACCCTAGGGTAATATGGTCATATTCCGACCACACGGCTAATTCTGACCTTTATGTACTTTCCACTGTTTCCAACAAAAATATGCAAATTACTTGCTGTGCTCTTTGTTTTTGTTTGTGCACATGCACATACAAATTAGTAAAGATGTTTCCAGAAGGACATCGCATAACAAAATGTTGTAATAGCCCCAGTGTTCTTGCTTCCGCGCAAGTTCAGAAGTAGAATTCAGAATATTTAGTTTTTTATTCAGGACCCAAGTCAGGCATCAATCATCCAAGATTTTGTATAGCTTTCAATAACATAACAATTATGCTATTGTATCTTTAAAATGGTGCTTTGTCTTTTTAAAAATAGTAAAAATTGCACCAGTTTTATGACAAATAACAATATTATGCAATGTTTTGTATCCTGGTCTGATTTGCTCCAGGTTATTTTTCATAAGAGGGCAATTCATACCAAGAAAATATGCGTAAAGAAAATGTTGCATTATGATTAGTTTGAATAAAACTTTGAAGAAAAAGAAATACTGGAATAAGTATCTAATTAAAAACAAATAAAAAGTTAAAGGTATAAATCTAAATAAAAATAAAACGTCAATTCTCTCCACAACTATCTCCATAACAACATCAACAACTATCTATGTAACATTATCATTTCTATCAGCTATTTCTCTATCTGAAAGGAATAAAACGCAATTAAAAGCTTTAAATATGTCAAGACAAAAACAAAATCTTTTTATTTTACAGATGAAACTTGTATATGTACAGTCCATATATAGTGGTCGGAATTACACATATTCGAGGTTAGAATAAGCCACAACACAGTCGGATTTACCCCTGCGTATATAGTCATAATAAAATAATTTTTTTTTCAGTAACAAGAACTAAAATTATATGCTTTTTGAATAATGAAACTTATTGAAAGAAAGCACTCTCGACTGCTTCCCGTATCTTAGTTACATATACAGTAGTCAACCTCAATGATGAAGTTGTCAACAAGTGTGGACGACCTAAGTGGTCGGAATATAACCAGATTACCCTATAACATCAACAACTAATACTTGGCTATGAAGTAGAGCTAGCCACCTAGAGCAGTAGACGCGAAGTCGAGTAAAAACGTGAAAACAGCAAGGATGGAGACTATTTTGCATTGTAGTTCCTTATACACAATGTTTTTCAATTTATTACATAAGAAAAATGGTCCTTGCACCGATAGATCTCCCACCCCACCCAATTCGTTATGGGCTAAATCCCTGTATATAACCACATGGTCTTGACAACCTTTCTCTTCGTCCGATGGAAACCCTTCTTTCAATGTTTCCGATACTCTTTTATAATAATTAATTGTATGATCATCCACTCTGGATTGTTTTCCTCTATCCTGGCCTTTAAACGATCCTCTTTTTCTACTCATTGTCGCAACAACACTACAGTATTATGCAGTGTGCACCTCTAACAAGAACCGGAAGTTTATAACCTACGAATATACTGGCTAATTCGGACCGTGAATGATTCGGCTTAAATTACGGCTGATGCGGCTCAAATGTCAGGCTAACTCAAACCGTGTGAATATTTAAAGAGAAACAATGGAACACATATGCCTGATTTATTTTAACAGTTAAATCTGTTTTTACAATCATAGTTAGTAGACGTAAAAGTTTGACTTTCAGCTTGTAATTTATGTCAGAGGTTTATTTGCAAATTTCTAGCTGAAATGAGAACAAAATATATATGAGCTATTGTATTTTTTTTTTCAAACCCCAAAAACCTTTCCAATGTTTCAATAAAAAAATATAACAATATTTTTTTTCATAAATAAGGAACTTATCAACTCTATCAAACAGTAATGTATATCAATCGCCCAATATATTTATTGATTTCTTATGCAAATCGTGCTTTCATCAAATTATATTTGCCCAATATATATGTGTAAAGAACTATTGGTGAGTAAAATAATAGGATAAAATACATAATCTTTAATATATCCAAAACATTGACAAGGTACGTTAACACACACACACACACACACACACACACACACACACACACACATATATATATATATATATATATATATATATATATATATATATATATATATATATATATATATATGTATGTGTGTGTGTGTGTGTGTGTGTGTATATGTATGTATGTATGTATGTATGTATGTATGTATGTATGTATGTATGTATGTATGTATGTATGTATGTATGTATGTATGTGTATATATATATATATATATGTATGTATGTATGTATGTATGTATGTATTTATTTATATATATATATATATATATATATATATATATATATATATATATATATATATATATATATATATATATAGTATGTACGCTGGATCATTGATATACCATGAGATGTATAAATGTTCATTAAAGGAAACAATGCTTGCCTAGTTTCCTTTTAATGAAAAATTTGTACTACGAGTGATATATTAATGGTACAGCGTACATATTGTACATATATTTTATTTATGTCACATACAAATACATACTTTTGACTTTTGAACGGAGATTTACTCCAAGAAGCTGTTTATTGACCTAGTGAATGAATTCCTCACATCCCCGAGTGTGTCTGCCACAAAATGTAGTTCTATGCATTTAGTGGCTATTTACAATTACCTCTGCATATTAATAAGTTGGTTGTTTTCTTTTCTTGGTTTCTTTTTTACTCCACATTGCTTCAAGTAATATAATACACACCTATAATTTACAATTCTTTCACTGGAAACCCATTGTTGATATCAATACTCATTTATGACGAATAGAGATAACGAGATTTTCAAGCTGAACATCATGGCCGCTATAATGGATGTTAGAGCGACACAACTTTTATTTATAAACGAGTAAAGATCAAAATATAAGTTTCAGTTAAAACCCTATGTCAATATGAAATTAAATTTAGAAAAAGTAACGATAACATGATTTTTGAGATGGCTTCTGTGGCTGCCGTGATGGACGTGAAATCCGCACCATTTTCATTTAGCACCAACATGACATCGTAAGAAGTCTCCTGGTGAAAACCCCATGACTTTTTGTTCAAGAGGAGTAGCGATAATAATACTTCTATATGGCTGTGGCGGCCACATTCAAAGTCAGATAGGGACCATTTTCATTTAGTTTCAAAAAGACACCATTAAAAATATCTTAGTGATTTTATATGACCATCCATCAAAGGGAGATAAGCGATTACAATTAGACCATATGGAATGAAAGTGTGTGTAAAATTTCATGGCAATCATCTAAGTAGTTTATGATAAATAGTGATAGGAAAATTGTGCTATTGGACGGACGGACGGATGGACGGACTACATATATCAGATCATCCCATAAGTTCTCTGGTCTGTGCTAAACAGACCAGAGAACACTGAGCTAAACACTGATTCCCTATTCATAAGTCAAAGCAAGGATATATAATATCACTTTCCTCAGAACACTAGTGCTTCGAATAAAAACATCTTTTCGCAGAATATATATATATATATATATATATATATATATATATATATATATATATATATATATATATATATATATATATATATATATATATATATATATATATATATATATATATATATATATATTCAAACGGGTTCAAAGAACTCAGATATTGCTCTAGTGTTATGTATTATCAATTGCACCCTTTAACAGTGTGGATTTTGTAGATGTCATTGTAACACATAACGGAGCTAATTCTGCATGTGCCATAGTGACAAGTAGCAACATTAAACTCACGCATGTGATTTTGCACGGAATTAAATCCATGTCATGTTTGATTATGGCCGTATTCTAATAACTCTGACAGGAACATGACTTATTCTTATTGAAGTTCCGTTTGATGATTTCGTCATTCGAAACTAGTCAAGAGGTAAAGCTCTGGTTTTGTTTATCGAAATGCACAGGTCCAAATGCACAGAGTTCCAAATGAATTCTAGTGGTGATCCAAATTAACTGAATGTGCTGATGTGCATGTAGTCTCGATTGTGATATTGTACCAATGACACGGCATGTGGTGATGAGTTAACAGCCTTGATGTAAGACAATAATATATTCCAAAAATGCCCTTGAATAAATTCACAAATTCCAAAATAATTCTTTAGTAAGAAAATATCATTGAACACTTTGTAATTTCAGTGAATATTAATTGTAATAAATAAATCCACCCAAATTAAAGTCCGAACACGACTGATTACACTTCAGATATTGAGTTAGGAATTAATAATTTTTAAAGACACAACAATGGAACAAGGATTCTGATTTGTTTCCTTACTAAAATATTCAAAGTTGTCAGCAAGTTTAGGAATTTCCAATTGAAAAAACTTAACGTCCGATACTCAGATTCAAGTAACTCCATCAATAATAATCGGAATATTTTACCTATAATCACAGAAATTTTTTTTAAATTGAAACCCCTACCCCTAAAAGCAACCCCCCCCCAAACCAAAATAAAACAAAAACAAAATAAAGTATTACTCACTCCTGGCTTATTTACCTAGTACTATTTAGGCATAACTGGTTTTGTTCGTTACCCGCACGTTTATTGGGTACTATGCACACTTTGAGTAAACAGACATGTATATTTGTGCTTTAGTACACTTTCTAGGAATATTATTGCCCTTTTGATACCCCCCCCGAAAAAACCCCAAACACTTGACCTGATCCGGCTGTTCCAACACTAATGCACATATTGTCGGTATCTGTCCTTAATAACTTAATGTTGTGTAACTATACTGGTTCTTCAGCTTGTTGTGATAAAGTAATGCGTCCCTAGTTGACTTATTTCTAACACTGTAAAGCCACCATAAATTCGTTTGGGTAATTTTAATTTTACTTTAAAGTCAAGAATATCATATCTGCATATATTATTGTACTTCTTGCAAATCAAATAACTCTTGAAGTTTAAAATATTTCTTTTCATCATTGCATATTTTTAAATTAGTTCTCTTTCTTAAATTTTCCATTTGCTTTTCATTAATTTAAACCCTCTCTTTTTAAAAGTCATTAGCTGCTTTTTGTATTAAATCTGCAAAAAGGTCAATGCATGTTTATAACCATAACTCTTAAACAATTAAAACCGCTCTTGTTATTGGCATTATGACTTGTGTAAGCTTAATGAAGATAACACTGTTCTAATGCTTAATTTTATTATCGGGAAAGATTCTACCTACCATATGCCATTTCTTGAAGAATTTTGAAAATAAATTGCATTTTTGCGATACAGAATTGAGAAGGATTATACGTTTTTAAGTTTCAATCAGGCATTGTAAATTCAATTTATGTGTTACTTAATGACAGTATATATGTGATATTTAATAATACAAGTTATACAGTTTAGTGTTTCGGAGTATTGCATGTGTCACGAAGAATGTAATCCAAAATTTTCTTTAAGTATTCGGAAAAGATTGAACAAAGTCATTAATATACTAATAACTACATTCGCAAAACAAACGTTGAATGGTTTCCACTTCTTCTACTACATAGATTATTTAGGACTAAGAATGTCATGTTTAATTACCCATTAACAAGTGATATTTTGTGAAGAATTCTATATTAGAACGTTATATTTTATAGTCGCTGGGGTTTTGCAATAAAATGTTTATAAATCAGTTTCCATACCTGTCGGTTAAAATTAATTTAGCTGTTAGAATATTATTGTTCAGAGTTTTATGCCTATATATACACCTCTTTGTGGTTAAAAAATAATATTCTCATAGAAGAGGTATACAAGAGTGACGTATCTGATTGGAACAAACTAATTTTTCTTTCTTTCTTCTTTGTCTGATAAATTGGTAAATACTATTACAAATATCCTGATAACGAATTACATTTTTCAATATTAAATGTTGTCTTAATGATTCAAAATGCACTAAAGCTAACACCATCAAATATGTCGCTTATAAACTTCACTCCTTTATTATGACAAATTATAAAACACTAGTAGTATAGGGGGTAGTATAGCGACAATGGGAGTTATCATTAATAACCAGCGTGGGGTACTATAGCGACAAGATTTTTGGCGACAAATGAAACAGCCGTGCCTTTATAGCGACAATGGGAATTTTGTATTAGCACACCCTGGGTCTGTTTAGCGTCAAGAGAAATTGGCCAGGTGGCATGACGTCACGGTACTGGACACTTGTCAACAGTGTAGCAATGTGTAAGTACTGTGACGTCAAGCATTCGTCAAGTACTGTGACATCAAGTGTTCGTCGTGTTAGTGAATGTAGTGAAATGTATGTTTTATAACTTATACAGGCAATTTGTTATGGAAAAGTATAATCTTTTCGAGGCATGGAAAGTGGCCCTGAAAAGGGCCTTTATTTTCTTCTTCTTCTTTTTATTGTCTGCATTTCTTCCACCATTGTCTAACTTTCTCTAAAATTCCTCTCTTTTTCCTTTTTTACTTCTTCTTCGTATGGCATCCAGTCTGGATGTCCCATATCTCTAAACTTTTTTTGTATCTTCATCCAATTTTCATTCAGTTTTTCAAAGTCTTTTTTCTTCTTTTGGTTTTCTTTCTCTTTTCTTTCTTTTGCCCAGGTCTCCTTAATTTTCTTGATCTCTTCTTCCAGTATTTGTTTGATATTGTCTTCGCCTTTCTTCATGTGATCTACACCTTTTTTTCACAAAATCCCACTCTGTTAAATGGAAGATGTCTTCCATATAGCATCTCGCTTGGATAACATCTTCTAGAATCTGTTTAAAGGTCCCCACTTTGAAGTATTTTGAATTGACGATTCCTCGTATTTTGTCTGCTTCTTCTATGGTTATCAATTGTAACTGATAACTGGTTACTCTTAGTTTGTTTATCAAGTCCTCAGTACTTGTTAACTTCCATTCTTGGTTAAGTTTGTCCAGTTCGTACACTCCATCCACGATCCAATACAAAATATCTCTTAACTGAGTAAATAGCTCTAGACTTCCAGTCATTTTGTATTCTGTGTAGAATGGCACAAATGGTGAACACTAGGGTTTTATATATGTAAAGCACGGACGTGAATGAAAACATCACTTAAACTCACTTCACATATGATATACCATCTTATCAACGAAAGAGAAGCACAAAAACACACCCTATACTATCTCATCAACGAAAGAGAAGCACAAAAACACACCCTATACTATCTCATCAACGAAAGAGAAGCATAAAACCCAAAATATACCATCTCATCAACAAAAGAGAAGCTCAAAAACACACCCTATACCATCTCATCAACGAAAGAGAAGCACAAAAACACACCCTATACTATCTCATCAACGAAAGAGAAGCACAAGAACACACCCTATACCATCTCATCAACGAAAGAGAAGCATAAAACTCAAAATATACCATCTCATCAATGAAAGAAGAAGCACAAAACCCAAAATATACCATCTCATCAACGAAACAAGCAGCACTAATCATACCCTACACCATTTCATCAACGAACGCGAATGTAAACACACACACACATATCTTTATTGAAGTGAGTGTTTATAGTTACACTTCACTATATTCACACAAGTTGGCAAAATGGCAAATTGAATAGTATTTCTTTTCTAGAGATTTGGTTAGCCCTGAAAAGGGCTGTTTTATTGAACTTCAATGACACCTGGCTAATGCTGACATCTTCCAGGACGAGCACCGCACACACATCATCGGCTCCAGTCATTCTCCCAATTTATTGCTCTGACCTGCAAAACAAACGGAGCTTGAGTGGCTTCCATTTGTGGAATAGTGAAGACCTGCTGAACCTCTTGTCTTCGTGGCCAGAGTCGGGGATGAATAACTGGTCTCTGCGGTGTAACTGCTGCTGCTGCTGCTGTAGGTGTCCTCACCTCAGGTAGCACCTCACACACGG